>SJYR01000266.1:1322028-1334721 GCA_006410655.1 Kobus ellipsiprymnus | reverse complement strand
TTTATTAGTATTCTTTCTCAGAATTTTGCCTAAGCCTGTATATTTTATATCAAAATTACTAAAAATTGAATAATACATTAAATATAAATAAGATAAAAATATTAAAATGAAAATTAGCTTAAAACTGTTAAAAATAAATTTAAAATATGTTCAAAACTATTATTTTCATTAATAGTCCCATTGCTACTGCTGCTGCTGCTGCTGCTAAGTTGCTTCAGTCATGTTTGACTCTGTGCGAGCCCATAGATGGCAGCCCACCAGGCTCCCCCATCCCTGGGATTCTCTAGGCAAGAATACTGGAGTGGGTTGCCATTTCCTTCTCCAGTGCATGAAAATGAAAAATCAAAGTGAAGTCGCTCAGTCATGTCTGACTCTTTGCGACCCCATGGACTGCAGCCTACGAAGCTCCTATGTCTCTGGAATTTTCCAGGCCAGAGTACTGGAGTGGGGTGCCATTGCCTTCTTCAATAGCCCCATTCAGTTCAGTTCAGTTCAGTCGCTCAGTCGTGTCCGACTCTTTGTAACTCCATGAATCGCAGCACGCCAGGCCTCCCTGTCCAGCCATCTCATCCTCGGTCATCCCCTTCTTCTCCTGCCCCCAATCCCTCCCAGCATCAGAGTCTTTGCCAATGAGTCAACTCTTTGCATGAGGTGGCCAAAGTACTGGAGCTTCAGCTTTAGCGTCATTCCTTCCAAAGTAATCCCAGGGTTGATCTCCTTCAGAATGGACTAGTTGGATATCCTTGCAGTCCAAGAGTTTTTGCATTTCTTTTCCATGGGGATGGTCTTGATCCCTGTCTCCTGTACAATGTCATGAAGCTCATTCCATAGTTCATCAGGCACTCTATCTATCAGATGTAGGCCCTTAAATCTTTTTCTCATTTCCACTGTATAATCATAAGAGATTTGATCTAGGTCATACGTGAATGGTCTAGCGGTTTTCCCTACTTTCTTCAATTTCAGTCTGAATTTGTTAATAAGGAGTTCATGACCTGAACCACAGTCAGCTCTTGGTCTTGCTTTTGTTGACTGTATAGAGCTTCTCCATCTTTTGATGCAGAGAACATAATCAATCTGATTTCGGTGTTGACCATCTGGTGATGTCCATGTGTAGAGTCTTCTCTTGTGTTGTTGGAAGAAGGTGTTTGCTATGACCAGTGCATTTTCTTGGCAAAAGTCTATTAGCCTTTGCCCTGCTTCATTCCACATTCCAAGGCCAAATTTGCCTGTTACTCCAGGTGTTTCTTGACTTCCTACTCTTGCATTCCAGTCACCTATAATGAAAAGGACATCTTTTTTGGGTGTTAGTTCTAAAAGGTCTTGTAGGTATTCATAGAACCATCAACTTCAGCTTCTTCAGCGTTACTGGTTGGGGCATAGACTTGGATTACCATGATATTGAATGGTTTGCCTTGGAGACGAACAGAGATCATTCTGTCGTTTTTGAGATTGCATCCAAGTACTGAATTTCGGACTCTTTTGTTGACCATGATGGCTACTCCATTTCTTCTGAGGGATTCCTGCCCGCAGTAGTAGATATAATGGTCATCTGAGTTAAATTCACCCATTCCAGTTATTTAAGTTCGCTGATTCCTAGAATGTCAATGTTCACTCTTGCCATCTCTTGTTTGACCACTTCCAATTTGCCTTGATTCATGGACCTGACATTCCATGTTCCTATTCAATATTGCTCTTTACAGCATTGGACCTTGCTTCTATCACCAGTCACATCCACAGCTGGGTATTGTTTTTTGCTTTGTCTCCATCCCTTCATTCTTTGTAGAGTTATTTCCCCACTGATCTCCAGTAGCATATTGGGCACCTACTGACCTGGGGAGTTCCTCTTTCAGTATTCTATCATTTTGCCTTTTCATACTGTTCATGGGGTTCTCAAGGCAAGAATACTGAAGTGGTTTGCCATTCCCTTCTCCAGTGGACCACGTTCTGTCAGCTCTCTCCACCATGACCCACCCATCTTGGGTTACCCCACGGGCATGGCTTAGTTTCATTGAGTTAGACAAGGCTGTGGTCCTAGTGTGATTAGATTGACTAGTTTTCTGTGAGTATGGTTTCAGTGTGTCTGCCCTCTGATGCACTCTTGAAACACCTACCATCTTACTTGGGTTTCTCTTACCTTGGGCATGGGGTATCTCTTCATGGCTGCTCCAGCAAAGCACAGCTGCTGCTCCTTACCTTGGATGAGGGGTGTCTCCTCACCACTGCCCTTCCTGACCTTCAATGTGGGAAGGCTCCTCTAGGCCCTCCTTCGCGCAGGCAGCCACCGTTCCTTGGAGGTGGGGATGATCCTCCCAGCCGCTGCCCCTGGCCCTGGGCACCGGGTGGCTCCTCTCGGGGACCGCCTCTGGCTTTGCACGTGGGGTAGCTCCCCTCGGACATCGCCCCTGACCTCGGACGCGGGGTAGCTCCTCTCGGCCGTTCCTGTGCCATCACACCCTGGCACTCTTGGCTTCTGCCCCTGACCTTGAACGTGGGGTCACTCCTCTCACCCACGCTTAGTGCACCGGCTGGTCACAGCCACCTGTGTTGTGTGCCGGGCGGTCGCAGCCACCAGTGCACTAAGCGCAGGCTGCGACCGGCCGATGCTAGCTATAGATCTGTTATATATGGACTTTCTTATGTCAAGGTACATTCCTTCTATTTCCAATTTGTTGGGAGATTTTTTTTTACAAAATAATATTGAATTTCTATGTGATAATTAACAACTCAAGGAAAAATTAAGAATATAATTCCAGATAAAAAGCATCAAAAAAAAATATTTAAGTAAACTTAACCAAAGAGACAAGTCTTGCAAACTGAAAACTACAAAAGGTTGCTGAGAGATATTATGGAACACATAGAAATATGAAAAGACATTTATGATCTCAGTCATTTAAAAGTATTAAGCTGTTAATATTATCTCAAGTGATCTACAGATCCAAATAGCAAAGTTGACTTTGCAGAAATAGAAAATTCATATGAAATCCCAAGGACTCAAAATTGCCAAAACAATCTTGAAAACAAGAAAGCTAGGGGTCTCATACTTCCTGACTCTAAAACATACTATACAAAGCAATGGTAATCATGTCACCAATATTCTAATAAAGGTGAACAGTGGACTAATGGAATAAATAGAAAGTCTAGAAATAAACCTCTGTATATGTCTTTAGATAATTTTCAACAAGGGTGCCATGAGTATTTAGTGGGGAAAAGATATAATAACAAGTTATAAAAAGGCAATCACAAAAAAGCAATTATTGTATGATTTCACTTACATGAAGCACTTAAAGCAGTCAGATTCATAGTGGGATTCCATGAGCTTAAATGGAGAATTTTGTTTAATAACTATTTTCAGTTTGGGAAGTTGGAAAAGTTTAGGAGATGGATAATGGTAGTGTTTGCATAACAAGTATGTGTCACTTTAAAATGATTAAAATTGTAAATTTTATTATGTATGTTTTACTAAGTCATGTCCAACTCTGCTGACCCCATGGGCTGCAGCAGACCAGGTTTCCCTGTCCTTTTTTGATCTCCTGGAGTCTGCTCAAAGTCATGCTCATAGAGTTTGTGATCCTATCTAACCGTCTCATCCTCTATTATCCCCTTCTCCTCCTGCCTTCAATCTTTCCCAAAATCAGGGTCTTTTCCAGTGAGTGGGCTGTTTGTATCAGGTGGCCAAAATATTGGAGCTTCAGCTTCAGCAAATCAGTCCTTCCAAGAATAGTCAGGGTTGATTTCCTTTAGGGTGGGCTGGTTTGATCTCTTTACTGCACAAGGGATTCCCAAGAGTATTCTCCACTGCTGCTAAGTCACTTCAGTCATGTCTGACTCTGTGCAACCCCAGAGACGGCAGCCCACCAGGCTCCCCCGTCCCTGGGATTCTCCAGGCAAGAACAATGGAGTGGTTTACCATTTCCTTCTCCAATGCATGAAAGTGAAAAGTGAAAGTGAAGTCACTCAGTCGTGTCTGACTCTTAGCGACCCCATGAACTACAGCCTACCAGGCTCCTCTGCCCATGGAATTTTCCAGGCAAGAGGACTGGAGTGGGGCACCATTGCCCTCTCCTACCACATTTCAAAAGCATCAATTCTTTGACACTCAACCTTCTTTATGTATATATGACCACAATTTTCCAAATAAATGTAAAAACTAAGGGACTTCCCTGGTGGTGCAGTGGATGGGAATCTGCCTGCCAGTGCACAGGACATAGGTTCAATCCCTGGTCTTGGAAAATTCCACATGCTGCAGAGCAATTAAGTCCAGGCTCCACAACCACTGAGCACATGCTCTAGAGTCTGAGAGGCACAACTTGGGAGCTGCACGCCAGAACTACCAAAGTCTGCATACTCCAGGGTCCTCTAGCTACAACCAATGAGCCCCAGTGCTGCAATCACTGAAGCCCAGGCACCCTAGAGACAGCAAGTCACAGCTACAGAGCCCTCAGCCTGCAGCTATTGAAGCCCGTGCACCTAGAGCCTATTCTCCTCAACAAGAAAAGCCACAGAAATAAGAAGCCCACGCACCACAACTAGAGAGCAACCCCCACTCTCCACAACTATAGAAATCCCGCGTGCAACAATGAAACCCAGTACAACCAATAAATAAACAAAACAGTGTATGTGTTAGTTGTTCAGTCATGCCCAACTCTTTGCAACCCCTTGAACTGTAGCCCACCAGGCTCCTCTGTCCATGGGATTCCCCAGGCAAGAATACTGGAATGGCCTGTATTCTATGTCAAAAAAAAAAAAAAAATGAAGTCAGTTTCTTAAAAGGAACAAAAAGAAAAAAACCTAAGGTAACTTCATTAATTGGTTTATGATAGCTACATAGCCCAAAGCATATGCAAATATCGTTGGCTTAAGATAAACTTGGGTAACTTGTTTAAGATGCAAATATGTTAATCCAATGGCAAAACCACTAAATTAAATTTTCTTTTTTAAAAATATAAATTTATTTATTTTATTTTTTAATTTAAATCTATTATTTTAATTAGAGGCTAATTACTTTACAATATTCTGTTGGTTTTGCCAAACATCAACAAGAATCTGCCACAGGTATACACGTGTTCCCCATCCTGAACCTGCTCCCTCTACCATCCTTCTAGGTCGTCCCAGTGCACCAGCCCCAAGCATTCAGTATCATGCATCAAACCTGGACTGGCGATTCATTTCATATATGATATTATACATGTTTCACAATTAAATTTTCTATTTTTTATTTTTATTTTATATTAGAGTACAGCTGATCAACAATGTATTAGTGTCCAGTGTAAGGCAAAGGGACTGAGTTATACATATATATGTATCTATTGTATCAAATTTGTTTTCCATTTAAGTTATTACAAAATATTGAGTATAGTTCTCTGTGTTATAGAGTAGGCCCTTGTTGATTATCTATTTTAAAACTACTAGTGTGTATTGTCAATATCCAAGTATTATGTAATCAACTTGAGCAGCCTTCCAGTCTCCTCTGTCCATGGAATTTATCAGGCAAGAATACTAGAGTGAGTCACCACTGTGCTCCAGGGAATCTTCCCAATCCAGGGAGCAAACCCAAGTCTCTTGCATCTCTTGCATTGGCAGGTGGATTCCTTACCACTAGTGCCACCTGGGGTTGTAATAAGTCACAATAAATTAAACATGTTTGCATTTCAGAAAAAAAAAAGAAATCTCTAAAACTATATCCTAACACATTTTTGTAGGATTTTTTTTCTTTTTTTCTTTTTTTTTTTGGTGGGGGGCTATATTCTTCCTGGCAAAGCCCATGTACAGAGAATCCTGGTGGGTCACGGTCCATACAGTTTCAAAGAGTGAGACAGGACTGAGGCAACCAGCACCTAGCACAGTGCATGGCAAGATCTCAGCAGCACAAGAAGCTCAGCAGTGATTTTAAGCCCTAAACTTCTTTTTTTTTTTGGTGGGGGGCTATATTCTTCCTGGCAAAGCCCATGTACAGAGAATCCTGGTGGGTCACGGTCCATACAGTTTCAAAGAGTGAGACAGGACTGAGGCAACCAGCACCTAGCACAGTGCATGGCAAGATCTCAGCAGCACAAGAAGCTCAGCAGTGATTTTAAGCCCTAAACTTCCTTGAAAGAGATTATTTTTTCCCTAAAGCAAGTGTCACGTAGCATTTTCGGTGTCATAGCTAAAGAACAGCAGCTATCTACAAGGGATTAGAAACATGAGCAGGAACTGCAAGTTCAACCCAATGTTACAATAGGTGACTTGTTAACTGAAAGCACCAGTTCTTAACTCGATAACTTTTTTTTAATACTCTAAAGGTATAAATTCTTTGTAAATTAACCTTCTTAATGGGGCTATTGGTTTTAGAAAAGGCAGAGAAACCAGAGATCAAATTGCCAACATCCGCTGGATCATGGAAAAAGCAAGAGAGTTCCAGAAAAACATCTATTTCTGCTTTATTGACTATGCCAAAGCCTTTGACTGTGTGGATCACAATAAACTGTGGAAAATTCTGAAAGAGACGGGAATACTAGACCACCTTACCTGCCTCTTGAGAAACCTGTATACAGGTCAGGAAGCAACAGTTAGAACTGGACATGGAACAACAGACTGGTTCCAAATAGGAAAAGGAGTACGTCAGGGCTGTATATTGTCACCCTGCTTATTTAACTTCTATGAAGAGTACATCATGAGAAATGCTGGACTGGAAGAAGGACAAGCTGGAATCAAGATTGCCAGGAGAAATATCAGTAACCTCAGATATGCAGATGACACCACCCTTATGGCAGAAAGTGAAGAGGAGCTAAAAAGTCTCTTGATGAAAGTGAAAGAGGAGAGTGGAAAAGTTGGCTTCAAGCTCAACATTCAGAAAATGAAGATCATGGCATCCAGTCCCACCACGTCATGGGAAATAGATGGGGAAACAGTGGAAACAGTGTCAGACTTTATTTTTTGGGGCTCCAAAATCACCGCAGATGGTGACTGCAGCCATGAAATTAAAAGATGCTTACTCCTTGGAGGAAAAGTTATGATCAACGTAGATAGTATATTCAAAAGTAGAGACATTACTTTGCCGACTAAGGTCCGTCTAGTCAAGGCTATTCTTTTTCCAGTAGTCATGTATGGATGTGAGAGTTGGACTGTGAAGAAGGCTGAGTGCCGAAGAATTGATGCTTTTGAACTGTGGTGTTGGAGAAGACTCTTGGACTGCAAGGATATCCAACTAGTCCATTCTGAAGGAGATCAACCCTGGGATTACTTTGGAAGGAATGACGCTAAAGCTGAAGCTCCAGTACTTTGGCCACCTCATGCAAAGAGTTGACTCATTGGCAAAGACTCTGATGCTGGGAGGGATTGGGGGCAGAAAGAGAAGGGAATGACAGAGGATGAGATGGCTAGATGGCATCACTAACTCGATGGAAGTGAGTCTGAGTGAACTCCGGGAGTTGGTGATGGACAGGGAGCCCTGGCCTGCTGCAGTTCATGGGGTTACAACGAGTCATACACGACTGAACGACTGAACTGAACTGAACTGAACTGAACTGATAGCTAACATCACCCTCAACATAGAAAGGTTGAAATCTTCCTCATTAAAATCAAGAATAAGACAAGAGGGCACACTCTCACAAATCCTTCTATAACATAGCACTGCCATAAAAATTCCTGTGAAAAGTTTATATTTTTCTAAATATTGGTACTGTCATCTCTGACAGGAGATAATTTTATTAATTTTTATTTAGTATTATTTATTCTCTAACAGTGTTTCTATAGACAGCAACTTCCTACCTTTCAATCACAGCTTAAATATAACCTTTTAAGAAGGGACTTCTCCGATTACATTATCCACAGTAGACTTCTTCCTCTTCTTTTCTGTCACATTAATTTTTTATTACATTATAAGCCCTGAATAAGACTATAACTACTATATTAAACATCTCCTTCTTTATTGTCTGACTATTATAATATCCATGCAGGAAAAATCTTTATACATAATTTTCCCTCTGGTTTTATTCACTGCTGTGTCCTAACTCAGCACAGTTGCTGGCATAAGAAATGTGCCATAACTTTAAAAAAACAATTAATAATTGGATAAATTATTAGTTGTTACATCTACAACCTTAAAAAATTTAATTTTATTTTTACTATAATTTTATTTATTTAACCAAATTTTAAGGTGATTAAATCTAGTATTAAATAAAAGGAAAGATATTCTTTCTATGGCAGGGGAGAATATATTAATAAATCCACTAGATCAAAATGAGTGAGTCTATATTTTATCCTTATTGACAGCAGCCTCATAAAAATTATAAAGCTACTTTTTTTTCATGCTGTTCCTTTCTGATATTAATTATGTGATTTGCTCTACTAATATCTTCACATATTTTTTTGCTGTTTACTATCTAGGTTATGTCTGATTCTTTTGCCACCCTACAGGTTGTAGCCTGTTAGGCTCCTCTGTCCATGAGATTTCCCCGGCAAGGATACTGGAATGGGTTGCTATTTCCTTCTCCAGGGGATCTTCCCAACTCAGGGGACAAATCTGAATCTGATGCATTGGCAAGTGAATTCTTCATTGCTGAGCCACAAGGAAAGCCCTTATAGATGTTCTTTAAAAACTTTGTGTAAAATCACAATGAATTAATTAAACAAGAATCAACCTTGGGCACAGTCCAAAACTTAGTGATAATTGCAGCTGAAAGGGATGAAATATACCGTGATCTTCACCCCAATAGAAAGAAGATGCTATTTGCTTAGTAACTGGCATATAAACTTCAGGAGGTCCTTTCTTAGACGTATTAGTTAGTTAGTGTTAGTTGCTCAGTCGTGCCTGACTCTTTGTGACCCCATGGACTTCAGTCCACCAGGCTCCTCTGTCCATAACATTTTCCAGGCAAGAATACTGGAGTGGGTTGCCATTTCCTTCTCCAGGGGATCTTGCCAACCCAGGGATCGAACCCAGGTCTCCTGCACTGCAGGTAGGTTCTTTACTGACTGAGCATGGCTTAAAAAGAATCATGGGAATGTCTCTCAAAATCACAATCAACTAGTCTGGGCATGTTAATATGACAGAGTGAAAAGAACTGAACAGTCAAATGCTATATTTATTTTTAAAGTTAGTAGAAAAGAAGTTACTTGTGAAAAATTTCCCTGCCAAATAGCTAGCTGATTTCTTCTATGTATATGTAGGATTTGCTGGTCATTTTGATTTATTTACTAATGCAGTGAACTTGTTTTTCAGTGTGTGCACCATGGAATTCCTTTCAAATAATTTACACTGCACTTAAAAATGACCTGAATAATTAGAAGACTCCTAAAGTCAGTGGTGAATAAACTATATGCTCAAGTAATAAGGTGGCCTTTTGTTCTCTATTGTCAAACTGGATGAAAAATAATTCCAAGTGTTTATGAATAACTTTAAGTGATTCTTCAGGTTATGAACAAGACTCCAGAAGGTCAGACTAACATTAAATAGTGAGAACTAAGCTCAGAGCTGTGAGACTTTCTTTATTATATAAGAAAGTTAATTACTTTGAAATCAATCAAACCTTCAGTTCTAGGTATAGCACTTAAAAATGTGTACTTGAGAAAATGAATTAGATATTCTGAGCCTTAATTTCTTCACTTCTGAAATAAAGGTTACAGTTCTTGCTACTGTAAATATTAAATATGTTACATTAAACTATGAGTGCATGATTGGAATATACTGTAAGAGTTTGGAGAAGTAGAGCGATGTTATCAGAATAAGATTAAAAAGGACAATTTGGTCGGCTTCAGGAGGACCAACTTTTGAGTCCAGTATAAATGTGGAGAGACTTAGTAGGAGGCTGTTACAGTGGACCAGGAAGAAATTAAGAAGCAGAGAAAGATCAAATCTGTGATATATTTTGAAAGTAGAGTTAGTAGGATTTATTTAAGTTTTATGAAAGTGACAAATGAGTAAAGAGCACTGAAATTTTGTCTGAACATTAACATGAAAATTATAGTATTTAATGGGATAAGGAATGCCTCTTTAAATTTTATTTAGAAAATATTCATGTTTATTCTGGAAAAGTAGAAGTTATGTTTTACAAATAGTAAATTTTTATTCAGTTGAATTTCAAAGTTAAAGATGTTGCAAATAAAGATTAGAAATTTAGGGGAAAGGTAAGGACTGGAGATAGAAAATTAGACTGCTGCAGTCTAATTGATTGGTCCAAAATGGGAAATAACCACCTATAAAGACTGAAGTGTCAGTGAGGTTTGAGACAATTTAGGGCAAGGATCTTCTATTCACACATTCATCTACCCACACTGATTATGTGTATTATGTTAAGTGTGTTTCATGTATTATATTTGTGTCTTTATAAATGCTGCCCCTTTTCATGACTGTCTCTTTCTTTATACTTTCAATTATTTTTGACACTCAGCTGAAGCATTACTTCCTCTTGAACATCTTCTGTGATATCACTTGATATATTCCTATATTCTGATTCTTCGGTGCTGTGTGAATTTAATGGAACTTAATACATGTGTCTTTGGCATCACTGACTTGATGGACATGAGTCTGAGTGAACTCTGGGAGTTGGTGATGGACAGGGAGGCCTGGGTGCTGCAATTCATGGGGTTGCAAAGAGTCTGACACGACTAAGCGACTGAACTAACTAACTAATACATGTGTCTGGAATGCTTGGTTTTTTGTTCTGTGTCATGTTACTGAGGTTAAAAAAACAACAACAACAACAAAAAGAACTATGCCTTTTTCAACTTGATAATCAAAAAGTCTATGACACATTAGACATAAATGGATGTTCTATTGACATTCTTATAGTGAATGGATATATAAAAAAGTATTCTTATACATTTGAGCATTTTTACCCTTTAACGGTTATCCCCCTTGTTTTCAGGTAAACTGGTTGAATATGTGAAGTCAGCACCTGTCCAGATTAGATGGAATCAAGAAATAATGTAATCTACTTTGTACTTCTGGGTCTCACACAGAATCCAAAGGAGCGGAAAGTCCTTTTAGTTTTGTACTTGTTCATCTACCTTTTGACTCTGATGGGCAACCTTCTTATTAGAGTGACTTTAGCTGTCAATAAGACCCTGAACTCACTGATGTACTTTTTTCTTGCCAGCTTATCATGTATGGATGTCACTTACTCCACTTCTATCACCCCCAGATTGATTTCAGAGTAGTTATTTGGGGAAAAACACATATCCTTTGAATCTTGTATGACCCAGCTGTTTGCAGGGAACCTTTTTGCTGGATCAGGGGTCTTCCTTCTGCTGGTCATGGCCTATGACCGCTATGTGGCCATCTGTCATGAGGCAGAGGGTGTGTGTTGTGATGCTGGTGCTGTCCTGGGTTGGAGGTTTCTTGCACTCAGTAATTCAACTGTGCACTATTTATGGGCTCCCATTCTGTGGTCCCAATGTCATTGACCACTATATGTGTGACATGTACCCCTTATTGGAACTTGTCTGTACTGACACCTATGATACTGGCATCTTAGTTGTGGCCAATGGAGGAATGATCTGCTCTATCGTGTTTCTGCTCTTACTCGTCTCCTATGGAGTCGTCCTGCACTCTCTGAAGAACCTGAGTCAGGAAGGGAGGCAGAAAGCCCTCAAGACATGTGGTTTCCCACATCACTGTGGTTGTCTGCTTCTTTGTTCCCTGTATTTTCATGTATGCAAGACCTGCTAAAACATTCCCCAATGACAAATTATTGAGCATGTTTTATACAGTCATAACCCCCAAGCTGAACCCATTAATCTACAGTATAAGAAATTCTGAGTTAACTTATGCTATGAAGAAACTCTGGAGAAGAAATATTATATTTTGTATTAAATAATTGCATCAGCTACAATGAAGGGAGTCATTTGTCATCAAGGTCCATTTCCTTAGAATGCAGAAGCCATTTTAAAATTTGATTCTGATTTTAAATATTTTCTTTAAAAAGGAAAAAATTATCTTTCTTCAAAGAGTTTATGATAATTGTAATTAGAGATTACACCTATACAGCTGTGCTATTAATAACAGTTTCCTCCATGCTAAAATGTAAGGTCCATAATAATCTTTATCACTGTACCTAGAGATGTGTAATACCTGTATGTTGTTGCTATTGCTAAGTCACTTCAGCCGTGTCTGACTCTGTGCGACCCCATAGGTGGCAGCCCACCAGGCTCCCCCATCCCTGGGATTGTCCGGGCAAAAACACTGGAGTGGGTTGCCATTTCCTTCTCTAATGCATGAAAATGAAAAGTCAAAGTGAAGTCGTTCAGTCAGGTCTGACTCTTTGTGACCCCATGGACTGCAGCCTACCAGGCTCCTCTGCCCATGGGATTTTCCAGGCAAGAGTATTAGAGTGGGGAGCAATCACCTTCTCTGATTGCCTGGATAGTAAGGAATCAATAATAAATAATTATGAAGTGAGAAAAGTACAATATAGTAACATTGATTTTTAATCATTTTATGCATTTACCTTTTTTACTCTTTTTTCAGAGACAGGATAATTTTTGTTTAAATTCTTGTAATTTAAGTGAAATTTTTAATTTTTACAATTTAAAATATTTAATTCTATATAGGCCCCTTTGTTAGCATATTTCAGTTGCATTATACACACATTTTTTACTTTAATACTGTAAGTGTTCACAAGAAAATTAAAGTAAAATAGATAATAATAAACAGAAAGATGTGTATAAGAGACAGCTCTATGAGCATGACTTTGAGCAGACTCCAGGAGATCA
>SJYR01000266.1:1292624-1305111 GCA_006410655.1 Kobus ellipsiprymnus | reverse complement strand
ACATAATTGATTCTATTAATATTTTTGCCTCTATGTCTTGGATTTGTCTATCTCATTGTTACCAAAATAGTCTTCACAGTTTTCAACATTTAATTTTTTAAGTCTTTCTGTTGTTTTATATTTTATGTTTACATTTTCCTTTGATATAAGAAGATAAGTAGGGATTACATTTTACTTATTTTTCTAGATTGTTGTTATTATAGATGCATAATTATTTTTCCCCATGGCTTTGATATCCTAACTTTATATTACAAAATATGGCACGTGTTTGCATCAAATTCATTCCTGCACTAGCTTCCAATGATGTCTTTATTCCTGTGCCATTTAACACACAATTTAATTGTGTGCATTTGATTTAGAATATATTTTATTATCTAAAAAGTCTAGGATTGCTTCATTGTTATTTTATTTTATTTTTTTTTCTTTACCATTTTGTATTGGTTTTGGATACATCAACATGAACCTGCCACAGGTATACACGTGTTCCACATCCTGAAACCCCCTCCCTCCTCCCTCCCTGTACCATCCCTCTGGGTCATCTCAGTGCACCAGCCCCAAGCATCCAGTATCATGCATCGAACTTGGACTGGAGATTCGTTTCATATATGACGTTATACATGTTTCAATGCTTTTCTCCCAAATCATCCCACCTCTCCCTCTCCCACAGAGTCCAAAAGACTGTTCTATACATCTGTGTTTCTTTTGCTGTCTCGCATACAGGGTTATCATTAACAACTTTCTAAATTCCATATATATGTGTTAGTATACTGTATTGGTGTTTTTCTTTCTGGCTTACTTCACTCTGTATAATAAGCTCCAGTTTCATCCATCTCATTAGAACTGATTCAAATGTATTCTTTTTAATGGCTGAGTGATACTCCATTGTGTATATGTACCACAGCTTTCTTATCCATTCATCTGCTGATGGACATCTGTATTTTAAAATTAAATTTCAACAAGCTATCCTGGTATCCCCCCCCCCCAGGCTCCTCTGTCCATGGGATTTTACAGGTAAGAATACTGGAGTAAGTTGCCATTTCCTACTCTAGGGATCTTCTTGACTCAGGCATAGAAACTGCATCTCTTGTGTTTCATGCATTAGCCACTTGAAAAGTGGTATCCCCACGGAAGGAAGTGATCTCAGGGTTTTCCTACCCTGCATGTTGGCTACTCTCTCCTATATGTCTGTCTTTATGCCAAAGCCACACTGCTGTGATCACCATTGTTTTGTCATATCTTATAGAACCAGGAATAAGAAACACACCAATCTGTTCTTTATTCAAGATTGTTCTGCTGATTTAGATTCCCTTGAGATTTCATATGAATTTTAGGATGAAGGATTCTATTTGTACAAAAAATATTGGGAGATTTATAATTTATAATATCCCTAATAAATTATTAGGGATTGCATTGAATCTATAGATTCACTTTAGGTAGAATTGACATCTTAATAATACTAAATAGTCCAGATCATCAGTCAAGAAAATAAATGTTTTCCATTTATGTGTGTCTTCTGTAATATCTTTCAGCAACATATTTGATCTTTGGGTTGTTCATTAATAGTATAGAAATTCAACATTTATTCACAATAAAAAGTGCTCTCAAGAAACTGGGTATAGAAAGAGTGTACCTCAACATAATAAAAGCTGTATAGAACAGTTCCATAGTTCTAATTAGACTCAGCACTGGAAGACTGAAATCTTTCTTGTTAAAAATCAGGAGCAACATAAAAGTGCAACCACTTACCATTTAAAGAAAACAAAAATAAAGTACTGTGAAAGATTTCCTTTGAAATTTTTTAAAGTTTTCTACATGTAGATCATATCATCTTCAAAGTGAAACAATTTATAATTAATTAAATTTTACTGTCTGTAACAGTGATTCCAATGGTAGCCACTGTCTGGTGTTTGAATCTCAACTTAAACATCACCTTTTAGAAAATATTTACTCCAATTACATTATCATAGTGTTGAGAGGGTAACAGGCAGGAAGGCCAGAGGTCCCCAAGGGGCAGGAGGAAATAAACTGCAACTGGCAGATTTTTTTTTCCCCCTTCTACACAAAATTAAAGACACTTGTATCATGCATAGAACCTGGACTGGTGATGTGTTTCAAATATGATATTATACATGGCTGGTGCACTGGGATGATCCAGAGGGATGGTATGGGGAGGGAGGTGGGAGGGGGTTTCAGGATGGGGAACACGTGTGCACCCATGGAGGATTTATGTTGATATATGGCAAATCCAATACAATATTGTAAAGTAATTAGCCTCCAATTAAAATAAATAAACTTATATTTAAAAATAAATGAAGACACTTGGTTCTGCCTTGAGCTGCTGCTGCTACTGTTGCTAAGTCGCTTCAGTCGTGTCCAACTCTGTGCGACCCCATAGACGGCAGCCCATCAGGCTCCCTCCTCCCTGGGGTTCTCCAGGCAAGAACACTGGAGTGGGTTGCCATTTCCTTCTCCAATGCATGAAAGTGAAAATTGAAAAGTGAAAGTGAAGTCGCTCAGTCATGTCCGACTCTTAGTGACCCCATGGACTGAAGCCTACCAGGCTCCTCTGCCCATGGAATTTTCCAGGGAAAAGTACTGGAGTGGGTTGCCATTGCCTTCTCCCTGCCTTGAGCTAACCAATGTGTTTTTCTTTTTCTTTTTTAATATGAATTTATTAACCGTAAACTCCCTGATGTACAAGTTGGTTTTAGAAAAGGCAGAGAAACCAGAGATCAAATTGCCAACATCCGCTGGATCATGGAAAAAGCAAGAGAGTTCCAGAAAAACATCTATTTCTGCTTTATTGACTATGCCAAAGCCTTTGACTGTGTGGATCACAATAAACTGTGGAAAATTCTGAAAGAGATAGAAATACCAGACCACCTGAGCTGCCTCTTGAGAAATCTGTATGCAGGTCAGGAAGCAACAGTTAGAACTGGACGTGGACCAACAGACTGGTTCCAAATAGGAAAAGGAGTACGTCAAGGCTGTATATTGTCACCCTACTTATTTAACTTATATGCAAGTACATCATGAGAAACACTGGGCTGGAAGAAGCACAACCTGGAATCAAGATTTCCGGGAGAAATATCAATAACCTCAGATATGCAGATGGCAGAAAGTGAAGAGGAGCCAAAAACCCTCTTGATGAAAGTGAAAGAGGAGAGCGAAAAAGTTGGCTTAAAGCTCAACATTCAGAAAACGAAGATCATGGCATCCAGTCCCATCATTTCATGGCAAATAGATGGGGAAACAGTGTCAGACTTTAATTTTTTGGGCTTTAAAATCACTGCAGATGGTGATTGCAGCCATGAAATTAAAAGACGCTTACTCCTTGGAAAAAAATTTGTGACCAACCTAGATAGCATATTCAAAAGCAGAGACATTACTTTGTCGACTATGGTCTGTCTAGTCAAGGCTATGGTTTTTCTTGTGGTCATGTATGGATGTGAGAGTTGGACTGTGAAGAAGGCTGAGCGCCGAAGAATTGATGCTTTTGAACTGTGGTGTTGGAGAAGACTCTTGAGAGTCCCTTGGACTGCAAGGAGATCCAACCAGTCCATTCTGAAGGCGATCAGCCCTGAGATTTCTTTGGAAAGAATGATGCTAAAGCTGAAACTCCAGTACTTTGGCCACCTCATGAGAAGAGTTGACTCACTGGAAAAGACTCTGATGCTGGGAGGGATTGGGGGCAGGAGCAGAAGGGGACGACAGAAGATGAGATGGCTGGATGGCATCACTGACTCGATGGACGTGAGTCTGAGTGAACTCCGGGAGATGGTGATGGACAGGGAGGCCTGGCATGCTGTGATTCATGGGGTGGCAAAGAGTCAGACACGACTGAGGGACTGAACTGAACTGACTGATTACATTAAGTATGGTTTTGCCATACATCAACATGAATCCGCCACAGGTATACACGTGTTCCCCATCCTGAAACCCCCTCCTTCCTCCCTCCCCATACCATCCCTCTGGGTCTTCTCAGTGCACCAGCCCCAAGCATCCAGTATCATGCATCGAATCTGGACTGGCAATTTGTTTCATATATGATATTATACATGTTTCAATGCCATTCTCCCAAATCATCCCACCTTCTCCTTCTCCCACAGAGTCCAAAAGACTGTTCTATACATCTGTGTCTCTTTTGCTGTCTCCCATATGTTAATGAAACTACAAATGTCCTTTGGAATTTGCCTCCCTTCAAAATGGTTCTGCCTAAGACTAACTTTTTTCTTTTCCCAAACCTTGGGCCGAGAATGACTCAACAAACCAGTATTCCTGTCATTGGTTTTTTGGCCGGGGGAAACACACCTTGTGCTATCCTATCTCAAAAATGCATATTGTGGGAGAGGGGTCTGGTGAAACTCTCTCAGCCTTGAGATGTCTCTCTTATCTGATGAATAGCTTTCTAACAGACATAAAATCCCTTGCTATAAACCAGCAAGAGGGCACTCTTTATTATACTTTAATAAAACTTTGCTACACAAAAGCCCCAAGTAGTCAAGCCTCATTTCCGAAAAGAAAGTGAAGTCACTCAGTCGTGTCCGACTCTTTGCGACCCATGGACTGTAGCCCACCAGGCTCCTTTATCCATGGGATTCTCCAGGCAAGAATACTGGAGTGGGCTGCCATTTCCTTCTCCAGGGGGAATCTTCCCGACCCAGGGATCAAACCCAGGTCTCCTGCATTGCAGGCAGATGCTTTAACCTCTGAGCCACCAGGGATTTTGAACTGTGGTGTTGGAGAAGACTCTTGAGAGTCCCTTGGACTGCAAGGAGATCCAACCAGTCCATTCTGAAGGCGATCAGCCCTGAGATTTCTTTGGAAAGAATGATGCTAAAGCTGAAACTCCAGTACTTTGGCCACCTCATGAGAAGAGTTGACTCACTGGAAAAGACTCTGATGCTGGGAGGGATTGGGGGCAGGAGCAGAAGGGGACGACAGAAGATGAGATGGCTGGATGGCATCACTGACTCGATGGACGTGAGTCTGAGTGAACTCCGGGAGATGGTGATGGACAGGGAGGCCTGGCATGCTGTGATTCATGGGGTGGCAAAGAGTCAGACACGACTGAGGGACTGAACTGAACTGACTGATTACATTAAGTATGGTTTTGCCATACATCAACATGAATCCGCCACAGGTATACACGTGTTCCCCATCCTGAAACCCCCTCCTTCCTCCCTCCCCATACCATCCCTCTGGGTCTTCTCAGTGCACCAGCCCCAAGCATCCAGTATCATGCATCGAATCTGGACTGGCAATTTGTTTCATATATGATATTATACATGTTTCAATGCCATTCTCCCAAATCATCCCACCTTCTCCTTCTCCCACAGAGTCCAAAAGACTGTTCTATACATCTGTGTCTCTTTTGCTGTCTCCCATATGTTAATGAAACTACAAATGTCCTTTGGAATTTGCCTCCCTTCAAAATGGTTCTGCCTAAGACTAACTTTTTTCTTTTCCCAAACCTTGGGCCGAGAATGACTCAACAAACCAGTATTCCTGTCATTGGTTTTTTGGCCGGGGGAAACACACCTTGTGCTATCCTATCTCAAAAATGCATATTGTGGGAGAGGGGTCTGGTGAAACTCTCTCAGCCTTGAGATGTCTCTCTTATCTGATGAATAGCTTTCTAACAGACATAAAATCCCTTGCTATAAACCAGCAAGAGGGCACTCTTTATTATACTTTAATAAAACTTTGCTACACAAAAGCCCCAAGTAGTCAAGCCTCATTTCCGAAAAGAAAGTGAAGTCACTCAGTCGTGTCCGACTCTTTGCGACCCATGGACTGTAGCCCACCAGGCTCCTTTATCCATGGGATTCTCCAGGCAAGAATACTGGAGTGGGCTGCCATTTCCTTCTCCAGGGGGAATCTTCCCGACCCAGGGATCAAACCCAGGTCTCCTGCATTGCAGGCAGATGCTTTAACCTCTGAGCCACCAGGGAAGCTCATTTCTGAACCCGGATTGAAATCCTCTCCTCCAGAGGCCATGAATCCTGGCATCACACCTGGTTCGAAGCAGCAACATTTCAGTATAATTTTTTTCCTTTTATTTCTGTCATAGTACCCTATTTGCTTTCTTATAAGCAGTGAATAAGGCAATTCATGTTTATTAAATTTTCTCCTGTATTGTTTGACTCATAAGAATGTGAGACCCATGCAGAAAGGAATATTTACATGATTTCCACCCTGTTTTATTAATTACTGTGTTCTCACTCAGAGTATAGTTCCTGGCTTTAAATAGGTGATTTTAAAAAATCAGATAAATAATTAGGTATTATATCTAAATTTTAGTGAGAAAATTATTATATACTTAACCTAAGTTCAAGGTAGATTAATTTAGTGTTAAATAAAAGGAAAGAAAAATTGCTGTTGCAGGCCAGGAAATGTGTGCCTTGTTAGTCTAACTGGAACAAAATGACTAAGCTGATTATTTTGGACTCATAATAACATCATGATGATTCTAAAGCAATTTTTTCCCTCCATGTTACAGTTTCAGACCCTAATTATGTGATTTGACCTAATAATATCTTCACATACAAATGTACTTTTATTTTTTTTTAATTTTTATTTTAACTTTAGTTTACTTTACAATACTGTATTGGTTTTGCCAAATATTGACATGAATTCACCATGAGTGTACATGCGTTTCCAAACATGAATCCCCTCCCACCTCCCACCCCATACCATCTCTCTGGGTCCTCTCCATGCACCAGCCCCAAGCATCCTGCATCCTGCAACAGACATAGACTGGCGATTCGTTTCTTACATGATAATGTACTTTTAAAACTTTGTGGAAAATCTCAGTGAATTTAATTTAGAAAGAATCAGTCTTGGACACAGTCCAGCTCCAAAACTCAGTGATAAATGTGGTTAGAAGGGGCAAAATGTCCATTGATCTTTGCCCCTTTTGGGGAAAAGAAGAGACATTATTTTAAGAACTGATATAAAATTTTCAGGTGGTCCTTTGTTAGGCTGAAAACATTGCATTAAAAAAAAGAAAAACAATGCAAGAATGTTTCTCAAAATCTCAAGTTGACTAGTCTGTTCTACACCATGGTGTAATGAGAGGGACTAAACAACTAAATGGTATTTTTATACTTTGAAGTTGGTAGGAAAAGAAATTACTAGAGACACATTTGCTAGCGACGGAATGAAACACCAACACTGCAGAGTGGTTTGAATCTTTTTCTGTTCTCCTTTTGCTGCTTCTTGCAGCTTTATTTTATATCTCATGCACAACAGTCAACAGGGCAAGTTGCCAAACACCATGATTCAAAGACTATAGAGTGCACAGGCGCGGGGTGAGATAACCTTTACCTTGACTTATTTACTGCAGCTAAGACTTAGTTTTGAGAACTTCCTTATCAACTTAGAATCCGTTTTGTTCCAGGGTCTGTTCCTTTTGAGGAATCAGAGAAACATCCTTGAATGCAAGAAGTGTTCTTTTCCCATGGGAACAAACTGAGGATTCATGGCAGAACATCTCGTTTGCAAGAATGTTCAGCCCTGGTTGAGAGTCTTGTTTGCAAGCAATTCCCAACCTCCCTTATACTTTGTTCCCTACACACATTTTCTTGGGAAAAGATGAATGTTATCTTCCTTCACAACATAGGATTTGATTTGTTTATAATTTTAATCAATTGTCCTAACATGGTAAATATTTATTTTTGTGCATGCATGTGTCTATGTGTGTGTCCCATGAAATTTCTTTTAAATAATCTTTAGTGCAATTAAGACAATCTTCTGAATAACCAAAAAACTTCATGAAGAAAGTGGACAGACAGCTGAAGGAAATAAAATATATCCTGGAGTAATACTGCATCCTTTTGCCTTTATTGTCATACTGAGTGAACGAAGAATTTGAAATTTTTATGAGTAACTTAAGAGGTCTTCCTTCAGATTGTGACCACGACTCCACAAGGTAAGACCAACAGTGAAGAGTTGGATCCAGGCTTCACAATTGTGTGACTTTTATTATGCAAGAAATTAAATTCTTTTGAAACAAGTCAAGCTTAGATTTAATTCTGGTTTTACCATTGACAAATATGTGATCTTGGGATAATTAATTAGATGTTTTAAGCCTTCAGTTCAGTTTTGTTCAGTCCCTCAGTTGTTTCTGACTCTTTGTGATCCCGTGAATCACAACGTGCCAGGCCTCCCTGTGCATCACCAACTCCCGGAGCTTACTCAAACTCATGTCTATCGAGCTGGTGATGCCATCCAGCCATCTCATCCTCTATCGTCCCCTTCTCCTCCTGCCCCTAATCCCTCCCAGTATCAGGGTCTTTTCCAGTGAGTCAACTCTTCACATGAGGTGGCCAAAGTATTGGAGTTTCATCTTTAGCATCAGTCCTTCCAATGAACATCCAGGACTGATCTCCTTTAGAATGGACTGGTTGGATCTCCTTGCAGTCCAAGGGACTGTCAATAGTCTTCTCCAACACCACAGTTCAAAAGCATCAATTTTTCTGTGCTCAGCTTTCTTCATAGTCCAACTCTCACATCCATATATGACCATACAAACCTTGAAAGTGAAAGTGAAATCACTCAGTCGTGTCTGACTCTCTGTGACCCCGTGGACTGTAGCCTACCAAGCTCCTCCATCCATGGGATTCTTCAGGCAAGAATACTAGAGTCGGTTGCCATTTCCTTCTCCAGGGGATCTTCCCAACCCAGGGATAGAACCCGGGTTTCCTGCATTGGAGGCAGACGCTTTAACTTTGAGCCACCAGGGAAGCCCACACACAAACCTTAGTTTCCTCTACTATGAAATGAGGATTATAGTATTTACTGCAGAATTTAAGTGTGATGTATTAAACTGTGAGTGCATGATTGGAATTCACTACAGGAGTTTTAAGAAGTGGAGTAAGATAATCAGAACAAGATTCAAAAACAGTCATACAAGCCACTTTAGGTCAACAAGTTGTTCCTGGCAGGAATAAAAGTAGAAAGACACAGCAGGAAGCTACTGAAGTTGGCCAGGAAGGAAATAAAGCTTATTATATTTTGAAAGTAGAGACAACAGAATTTGTCAAGTGTGTCAATAAATAAAATTAGAGCAATAAAGCAGTGAAGAAAATTCTAAAGTTTTTTGTCTGAGCAATTACATGGAAGGTGGGTACCATTTAATGAGACAGGGAACTCCTTTTATATTGTGGAAACTTTAAAATTTATTTTTATATGTATTAAATTGATATCTAGCTATAGATGTCCAAAATTGTATGTTGCCTATAAGGGTTAAAAATATGTAGAGAGATACGGGCTTGACACAAAATTAAAGTGCTTCAGCATTTATTGTGCAGGAGAAGGAGGAATATCCAGGTTAAAGTCCTAAGGATTTTCAATGTGATTTTAGACAGTTCAAGACAGTGACCTTCAAGTCATAGTTTGACCCACTTATACTGACTATGGAAATTAGCTTGATTGATATCAAGTGTTGCACCTTTGTGATGTCATGTATGATGTACATTTTAAAGGAATTTTCTTCTCATCTTCTCTTGTGCTTTCACTTTTCTTTTAAAACTCAGCTAAAACTTTCTCTCCTCTGAAACTTCTTTCTTGATTCGGGTTTGATTGATATGTTTTTACACTGAACCGTGGCTTTGTGTGAATACCCTTTGGGCCTGAAATTGTCTGAATCCTCATCATGTATCATATCATGGAGAGTAGGGAACTATGCCTCATTCAACTTGGTAATCAGAATATTTATGACACATTGCACACAAATACTCCACAATACTTTTTTAACTGAATAGATTAAAAAAGTTGAGATCATAGAGCATTGTAAAAGTTTTCCTCTGGTTTTGTGTGTAAACTGCTAATATGTGAAGTCAGTTCCTGTACACACTAAATGGAACCAAGAAACAGTGTAACTTATTTTGTCTTGCTGGGCCTCACACAGAATCCAAAGGAGCAGAAAGTCCTTTTTGTTCTGTTCCTGTTCTTCTACATTTTGACCATGGTGGGCAATCTGCTCATTTTTGTGACTATAACTGTCAGTAAGACCCTGAACTCACCAATGTACTTTTTTCTTGCCTGTTTATCATTTATAGATCTAATTTATTCCTCTTATATTACCCCAAGATTGATTTCAGATTTGCTCCTTGGGAAAAACACCATATCATTTGAATCTTGCATAACCCAGCTATTTACAGAATATTTTTTTGGTGGTCCGAGATATCTATTCTGTTGGTGATGGACTATGACTGCTATGTGGCCATCTGCAAGACCTTGCATTATTTGGTGATCATGAGGCAGAGGTTTTGTGTTGTGCTGCTGATAGTGCCCTGTTTTAGAGGTTTTCTGCACTCAATTATTCAACTTAGCACTGTTTATGGGCTCCCATTCTGTGGCCCCAATGTCATTGATCACTTTACATGTGACATGTACCCCTATTGAAACTCCTCTGTACTGACACCTATGTCATCAGCGTCTCAGTGTTGGCTAATAGAGGACTGATGTGTATTATTTTATTTCTGCTCTTACTTGTCTCCTATGGAGTCATCCTGCACTCTCCGAAGAATCTGAGTCAGGAAGGGAGGCAGAAAGCCCTCTAGTCCTGTGGTTCCCACATCACTGTGGTTGTCTGCTTCTTTTTTTCCCTGCATTTTCATGTATACGAGACCTGCTAAGACCTTCTTCGTTGACAAATCAATGAGCATGTTTTATACAGTCATAAGCCCCATGCTGAACCCATTAATTTACAGTCTAAGAAATTCTGAGTTGACCAATGCTATGAAGAAACTCTGGAGAAAATTATGTCTTATCAAGTAGCAAATAATTGCATTATTCATAGTGAAGAAAGTAATGTAGTTTTAGGGCCAGTCTCCTTGGAATGTAAAAGTTTTCATAAATCTGATGCAAACTTTCCATTTCTATAAATGATTTATAATGATTATAACTAAAAACAGAACTACATGTCTGTGTATTAATAATAGTTTCTCTGCTAAAATGTCACCTTTTAATGTCTGTTTTATTATTGCATCTAGAAAGCTGAAATGCAGTAGGGAATCAAAGATAATATTAGTCAATGAAATTTTTACAGTTGCACTAATTTTTACTTAAATTCTGATTTACTTTCAATACAATCTCATTCTTAGTTTTATTTTAGTGATATTCTTTTATTGTATCTCTTTGATTGTAATAGTTAAAATATTTAATGCTACACAGATTATCCTTTTTCTTCAATGTTATTTGCATTGTATATGATATTTTAGGGTAATATTTAATTTTAAATAAAGTATTGAATATATGCTAGATATTAATACATATATAATAAATTTAAGCAAAATTCAGTACTTTAGAATCCATCCCAAACCAGAGCCCCTCCCATTTATTCCAGATGGAGTCACTCAAACAATAATCTTTGCAAAAATAAAGGTGTTTGTAACTGTGCTTCCATTTATGACTTTTGCATTTTACTCCTCAGCCTCCTGAAGATCTTTACATATCAGTTTATACAGACCTAACTCATTCTCTTTCCTCATACTGCTTAACTGTGGTTTGAAGATACACTGACATTGATGTATTAAATATTGTTCATGTTTTCCTTGGTCTTTTTCTATGAGAATTAATTATACAGTGAAATCTTTTTGAAATTTTCTAAGTTTGACTTCCTAGAAGTGGAGCATTTGAGTCAATTGGTATATGTATTTAAAAGGCTGATGTTTATAGCTATTGCCAAAATGCCACTCTTGACCAAAATTGTTACCACTCTCAGTGGAAAAAATTTTTTGATCACATTCTGAACAACCAGTGCTTGATAAGTATTTGTAGTATATGGAAGTCTGATTAGGAAATTGTTTCATTTGTGTACTTTAAAATTTTAATTTAATGGCATATAGTTGATTTACAATATAGTGTTAGTTTCAGGTGTACAATACAGTGATTGAGTTATACATACATAAATGGTCATTATTTTTTAGATACTTTTCTCATATAGGTTATTACAGAGTATTGAGTAGAGATCCCTGTACTATACAGTAGTTCCCTGTACTGTACAGTAGTTGATTTTCTATCTCATATATAGTAGTGCAAATGAATGAAATTAGAACATTCTTCAACACCATAGACAAAAATAAACTCAAAATGGATCAAAGATGTAAGGTCAGACACTATAAATGTTTAGAGGAAAACGTAGGCAAAACACTCTTTGACATAAATTGCAGCAGCATACATTTTTGTTTCACCTTCTAGAGTAATGAAGATAAAATCAAAGATAAATAAATGGGACCTAATTAAACTTAAAAGCTTTTGCACAGGAAAAGAAACCATAAACAAAATGAAAAGATAGCCTACAGAATGGGATAAAATATCTGCAAATGAAACAACTGATAACCCAGTTGAAAAATAGGCAGAAGATCTAAATAGACAGTCCTCCAAAGAAAAAATAAAGATGGCCAAAAATCTCACGAAAAGATGCTCAACATCACCACAGTAACTATAAAAGAAATATAAATCATTGTATACTTCAATT
>SJYR01000266.1:1277236-1292271 GCA_006410655.1 Kobus ellipsiprymnus | reverse complement strand
AGTGTCCCGACTTCTCGGAGTCTCACTTTCCGCATCAGTGAGAACAAGAGCTACTAAAAGTTTTCTATGACTTCTTCAAGGTCTGAAGAGGTACGAATGCCTTAAGTGAACATCCCCACCAAGTTGCCGAAGGCCACCATACATTTCGGTGTTCTGGTCTCTATTCTTCTGGCTTTGAAAGTAGACCAAGATGAATGCAAACTCAGGGTTCACATTCATATGGCGAAAATCAGAGCCCCCAAAGCAGCGCTGGGGATAAAAATGATGATAAATGGAAACTAACTCTATCATCCAAAAATACCCCCTCAAAACTCTGAAGAAATATTGATAATAACTCTCCATCTGCTGAATAAATCAGAACAAGACAGGAGATCCTACTCAACATTGTTTGAGCATGGAGGACAGCCAATAATGTACTAGGGTTTCATGAAAACTGATCTCAGGAGGACTGACATAAATAAAACATGTCAAAGTTTTAAAGAGGAAAGTGAAAAGAAAAGGGACAGCAGAAGTGTTTTCTGTTTACTATTATCCTCATTGTAAAGAACTTTTGTAGAAAGAGCCCAGGTCTGGGACTCAAGATGCTTGACTTCCAGATACTCTGTACCACTGATGACCACCTAAACTTTACAATTATTTCACTTATCTACACAGGCTACTTTGCCTGGTGATTGTGAGAAGTGGATAAAAAAATTAAACAAAACATATAAAAATTTATTTGGGTAAAAGCTGCCCCAAAACCTAAGATGTAATATGAGCAAACTGCATGGTTAATTACAAATAACAGTGGAAACTCCTCTCAGTACCAAAGCGAAAGAGCTGTGGGAGGCAGCCTCTGCTTTAGGGCGCCCCCTGCAGGTTGTCCCAGATGTTGACACCAGGCTAGAGCCCAAGATTTCCAGCCCTATGGGACCCTCCCGGGGATCTGAACTCAGCTTGGGCTAAGCAGTGAGACCTGTGGTGGGGATGAGTGAGCGGGGAGCTGAGTGAGAAAGCTCGGCTTTATCTATACTGCCAAGATTCCTACAAAGCTATTAAGGCCCACAGGGATCCTCTCCCCACCAACAAGTCCCAGATCTGTTGGAAAGGGCCCAGATTTTTAACAGTGGGGGTCTTAGTTATCCCAGTCCCTTGCTCTCTTCAATCTAAATATTCTGGGGGAGAGCCCAAGTTCTCCCAAAGTTCCCTCAAAGTGCTGGGTTGCTCTGGGTAGCCTGGACGGTCAGTTACTACTTAGGATGGAAGAGGGGTGAGGGGATCTCTACCAGTCTGCAGAACTGTTGGCTTATATATCGACTCTTGGTGCCTCCAGTGAATATCTGTTATGTTCCCCAAACAATGTTATAAATGTAGTCTACAGTTGAAATGACTAATCAGCCATATAATGGACCAAAATATCTTAGGCTAAAGTAAGAACAGCTGTAATGATTGTAGTACATAGTTGGAAACTCAAACTGGGATAAATCCAATAATTTATAGTTATCTCTGCATGTTTACATAAATGTGGTCAAATGCCAGGATTGCTAGCGTATACCATATGGAAAATAAAACTCATTCTCTTGGAGGGGAGAGAGGGGGTGTTCTCTTAGATATTCTGTCCAGGAAAGAACCTGAAAATACATGGCACGGAGAGTAGGGTGTGCAATCTGAGATACATATGATAATCTTCAGGAGAGTTCAATACCACACACACAAAATTCTTCTGCTTAAAAGTCTTGTTTTCTAAATTTCTCCTCTTCCTTATCCTTCTTCCCGAGATCCTGAGCTTTCTATGCTGATGAAACATCTGAATCTGTTGCTTCAGGGGCACACCCCATTATTCTCAGGCTTCTGGGAGGCATGGGGGTATCAGAGATCATGTGTGACTTTTTAATATAGATGCAGGGTAAAGTGATCCCTAAAGAGAAAGAAAAGGGGTTTGAATTATTACTTGCCTTGTCTGCCTTGATAGGGTCAATTTCCACAGATTTTAGGGGGAGAAAGTTGTGTTACTTGAACAAAATAGGTATCCCAAAGAATCTGAGAATTTTAGCATTGGAGGGAAATTTAAGAATCATTATATATTATTGACCCCCCCCAAAAAAAAACCAACAAACCAACAAACTGTTGCCTAAAGAGGGAAAGTGGCTTATTTGAAATGTACTAGCATCAGAACCAAAGCTTCCACTTGAAAATATGCATAAACAGGAAAAAAAGAGTGAAAGAGGAAAAGGGAAACAAAGGAAGATGTTGGTTTTGTAGCGAGAGACAGAGAGAGTCAGAGAGATAAAGACACAGAGACACAGAGAGAGGCAGATAAAGAAAAAACTAAGAAATAAGAGAAAGAAGAGGCAATCTTATAAGAGGACAGAAAGCAGAAGGGTTGTTGCATAAATATGAGAAAAATATGCCATAGTATATATTTAACAATATCCCATTCTTCCCTTTCTTGATTCCTCTGTGTAACAACCAACCCTCCAACTTACCCGATGGCATATATCTTGGAATAATCTAGGGTTCGGGGCAGTCACAAGCACTGGAAAGCCTGCCATCAACTTTAACAAATACATTTTTGTCTAATTTGGACCATTTTTGAAAAAGACCTGAAAAGTCATCTTTTCATTTTTGGATTTTTGTGTTTTTTTTTTTTTTTCCTTCCCAGCCACACCTAAACCATTCCAGAGAGATGAAACTCTCTAGTGATTCCATCCCAGAAGGAAGCAGACTGTCTTAAAGCATCTGGCCTGGGGCCCTCGTGTTGTCATAGCTCATAGCTCATCTTTCTCTGTGCCCTGAGCAGCTGATCTGAATACAGAGTTTACGTGAACTTCAAAGAAAGCTGGCAGGATGGAGTTTGGGGCCCCACTGCTTTAATCAAGATGGATTAAAAATTTTTGCTTATCAAGTAGAAAACTAAAACCAGCAATGGCAAATTAATTGACACTGACTAAAAAGGAAATGGCAATCAAAAAGGTTCAGGAAACTCAATAAAATTATATTTAAAGTGGTAATACTCTCCTCGCAGTTGATGATGGATCAAGTTTACTTCTTGCCTCCATAAATAATATTAGCTCATGAAATTAGATAGCCTCCTAATTCTATGGGGGGAAACATGCAAAAGCTCAAAAACATTGTTTCCACCTGCATGTCATGATGATGCTATTCCTTTCTGCTTGATGGGGGGCTCCCTGTCCCAGCCTTTTGGCCAGCTGGTGGGAGCTGCACCACTGGCCACTCACCCTGACTCTGCACTTCAGTGTAGCATCACTCAGCACTCCACCTGCTTCTTCTCTTCTTAAGGAGTTAAGTAGGGGTCAAAGTTTAATTACTTTTATAGAATATAATTATTTTCCCCCATGGCTTTAGTACTCCAACTAGGCATTCTAAAATATGGCATGTGTTTTTATCCAATCCAGAACTCTGTTATCTTCAATTGATCTCTTTATTCATGTGCAATTTAGCACAAGATGTAATTGAATTTAATTTACAATACACTTTGGTATCTGATTAGCCTGATTCCTTCCTTATTATTTCTTAGCAGAACTAGGTTTATTCATACATATTTATATTTTAAAGTTAAATTTCAATAAGCTAGTCTGCTAAAATCTACATTTACTTAGTGTTTTGAATAAGATTTAACATATTTTAAAAAGCTACAAAAAATTTTGTACCTTCAAACAATTGAGAATTATTATCCATAATCTGAGTAGGTCTTTCTACTTAAGTCTTCTTTTATGCTCATCAGGCATACAAAGTTTCTCGCAGGTAACTTTAGTCTTTTTGAATTTTTCTTTTAATGTCACTACTTGAAACTGGATCTTGTGCTCTATTACATTTTCCGAGTATCTGTACTTTCAATATAAGAATTAAAAAAAATTAGATGCAATCTTCATGGTACATCATTCATACTCTAGTTTGCACTCTACAAGTTTTGACAAATACATAAGCTGTATAGTCACCACCACAACCAATATGTAGAATGTTTCATAATTTCTGTGTCATTCTAGTACATTTCACCAAAGCGTTTCCCCACGCGCCTTTGTAATCACCTCCTGGCTGCACCTCCAGGTCCTGGAAAGCACTGATCTGTTTCCATTCTGTCAGTGCTGTCATTTTCCAGAATGCCAAGTAAATTGAATCATACAGTATATAGTCTCTTTCTTCCAGATTTATTAAGGTATAATTGACAAGTTAAAACTTTGCATATTTCCTGTGTACAATGTGATGATTTTATACACATATAAAGTGATTATCAGCACTTCCCTGGTGGCTCAGACAGTAAAGAATCTGCCTGCAATTCAGGAGACCTGAGTTCAGTGCCTGGGCCTGGAAGATCCCCTGGAGAAGGGAATGGTTACCCTCCTCAGTATTCAAGTGATTACAAAGTTCAAGTGAATTAACACATCTATTACTTAATACAATGACTTTTTTTTTTCTGGTGTGTGTTAGTTTCTCAGTCATTTCCGACTCTTGGTGACCCCATGAACTTTGACCCGCCAGGCTCCTCTGTCCATGGAGGTCTCCAGGCAAGAATGCTGGAGTGGGTTGCCATTTCATAAACCTTTTAAAATCTGATCTCTTAGCAAACTTAAGAGTGAAAGAAGGAAGTGCAATAGGTGGCATAAAACTCAGTATTAAAAAAACTAAGATAATGGTATCTGGTTCCCATCACTTCATGGCAAACAAGTAGAAGCAGTGACAGGTGTTATTTTCTTGGGCTTCAAAATCACTGTGAATGGTGACTGCAGCCATGAAATTAAAAGACATCTGCTCCTTGGAAGGAAAGCTATGACAAACCTAAACAGTGTATTAAAAAGCAAAGACATCACTTTGCTGATAAAGGTCCAAATAGTCAAAGCTGTGTTTTTTTCAGTAGTCTTCCCAAAATAGTTGCTTTCAGCATCTATCTTTCCAAGGTGGTTCTCAATTGCTTCCTGCTTCTCCAGGAAACTCTCCAAGATCAGCCAGTGAGTCTGACCCAATCTTTTTGTAAATTACTGTTTCTGCACTAGGCGCTAGAGCATGTATGATTTTGAGTGCATTCTTTCAGGTTGGCGTCTCTATTTCTCAGTCATCTTTCAGTTCTCCCCCAAGTAAGCTCTGCTAGCCCTCAAAGTGAAATTAGTTTGTGGTCTCATCTTCATGGTGCAGGGTTCCTCGAGTAGGTAACTTTATGTGGGGCTTGGACTCCTCACTTTTTTGAAATAAACTCTGCAACCGTAATTATCATCTTGTTTATGTGTCACTTGCTTGAATTTGAGTTGTTGTTGTTGTTTTGTTTTTCTGGTAACAACTCACAGACACATCTGCTGGGGTTTTCTTTTCCCCAGTAATTTTTATTATTTTTTGGGCCACACAACATAGCATGCGAAATCTTTGTTCCCCAACCAAGGATTGAACTCATGCCCCCTGTAGTGGAAGCATGGAGCCTTAACTCCTGGACCACCAGTGAAGTCCCGGGAGTATGAGTCTTAACTATACTATTAATATATCTCCACAATTCCTACCCTTTTTGTTGCAGTTCTTCCTTTATATCTGTTGTTGCAGAGGATCATTTCTGCTAGTCTTCAGGCTGTTCTCACCAGCAGTTGCTCTGTCAACAGTTGCAATTGTGGTGTACTCATGGAAGAAGGTGAGCTCCAGGTCATGCTGAGTGGCCACGTTGCCTCCTTTCTCCTATGTCTGTGTTCATGCCAGAACCACATTGCTTTGATTACCATCATTTTGTAGCATGCTTTAGGATCAAGAATAGGAACACCTGCCCAAGTTTATTCTTTTTCAAATTGTTTTGGCTATGTGTATTCCCTTGAGATTTCGTATACATTTTAAGAAAGATTTTGTTTTTCTATTTCTATGGAAAACATTTTTGAGGTTTTTACTGGAATTGCATTGAATATGTAGATCATGTTAGGTAGTATTGACATCTCAGTATTCTCAATATTCCAACTTTTTAAAATTAATATCTTTCAGCAACATTTTGCAGTTTTCAGCATACAAGGCTTTGCCTCCTGGTTTAAGTTTATTCTTCTGCAGGTTAATTATTATAAATGAAATTTTCTTAGTTTGATATTTGAGTTGTTAATTGATATTATAGAAATTCAACATTCTTTCATGATAAAACCACCCTCTAAACAAATTGAGTACAGAAGGAGTGTACTCCAACTAAATATAAAGGTTGTATATGACCGAAGGAGAAGGCAATGGCACCCCACTCCAGTACTCTTGCCTGGAAAATCCCATGGATGGAGGAGCCTGGTATGCTGCAGTCCATGGGGCCGCTAAGAGTCTGACACGACTGAGTGACTTCACTTTCACTTTTCACTTTCATGCATTGGAGAAGGAAATGGCAACCCACTCCAGTGTTCTTGCCTGGAGAATCCCGGGGCCGGGGGAGCCTGGTGGGCTGCCGTCTANGGATGGAGGAGCCTGGTATGCTGCAGTCCATGGGGCCGCTAAGAGTCTGACACGACTGAGTGACTTCACTTTCACTTTTCACTTTCATGCATTGGAGAAGGAAATGGCAACCCACTCCAGTGTTCTTGCCTGGAGAATCCCGGGGCCGGGGGAGCCTGGTGGGCTTCCGTCTATGAGGTAACACAGAGTCGGACACGACAGAAGCGACTTAGCTGTAGCAGCAGCAGTATAGGACAGATCCACAGCTCACATCATACTCAGCATTGAAAGGTTAAAAGCTATCCCATTAAAGTCAGGAACAAGACAAGTATGTCCATACTCAGTATTAGGAAGGAATTTTTACATATTTTCCTCTGTTTTATTAATTGCTAAAGAATCTGCCTGCAATACAGGAGACTTGGGTTTGATCCCTGAGTCAGGAAGATCCCCTGCAGAAGGAAATGGCAACCCACTTCAGTACTCTTGCCTGAAGAATTCCATGGAGAGAGGACCTGACAGGCTACAGTCCAAGGGATCTAAAAGAGTCAGACATGACTCTGCAACTTACACTTTCACTTCCACTTTAGTTTTGTGGAATTAAATGAAAATAAAAGTGAAAGTTATTCAGTCGTGTTTGACTCTTTGAGACCCCATGGACTATCAATTCTATTCAGTTCAGTTCAGTCACTCAGTCGTGTACGACTCTTTGCAACCCCATGAATCACAGCACGCCAGGCCTCCCTGTCCNGTGAAAGTTATTCAGTCGTGTTTGACTCTTTGAGACCCCATGGACTATCAATTCTATTCAGTTCAGTTCAGTCACTCAGTCGTGTACGACTCTTTGCAACCCCATGAATCACAGCACGCCAGGCCTCCCTGTCCATCACCATCTCCCAGAGTTCACTCAGATTCACTTCCATTGAGTCAGTGATGCCATCCAGCCATCTCATCTTCTGTTGTCCCCTTCTCCTCCTGCCCCCAATCCCTCCAAGCATCAGAGTCTTTTCCAATGAACCAACTCTTCCCATGAGGTGGCCAAAGTATTTGAGTTTCAGCTTTAGCATCATTCCTTGCAAAGAAATCTCAGGGTTGATCTCCTTCAGAATGGACTGGTTGGATCTCCTTGCAGTCCAAGGGACTCTCAAGAGTCTTCTCCAACACCACAGTTCAGAAGCATCAATTTTTCTGTGCTCAGCTTTCTTCACAGTCCAACTCTCACATCCATACATGACCACAAGAAAAACCATAGTCTTGACTAGACAGACCTTTGTTGGCAAAGTAATGTCTCTGCTTTTCAATATGCTATCTAGTTTGGTCATAACTTTTCTTCCAAGGAATAAGTGTCTTTTAATTTCATGGCTGCAGTCACCATCTGTGTGATTTTGGAGACCCCCTCCAAAAAAATTTGAGTTTCCACTGTTTCCCCATCTATTTGCTATGAAGTGATGGGACCAGATGCCATGATCTTCGTTTTCTGAATGTTGAACTTTAAGCCAATTTTTTCATTCTCCTCTTTCACTTTCATCAAGAGGCTTTTTAGCTCCTCTTCACCTTCTGCCATAAGGGTGGTGTCATTTGCATATCTGAGGTTATTGATACTCTTCCCCAGCAATCTTGATACCAGCTTGTGATTCTTCCAGCCCAGCATTTCTCATGATGTACTCTGCATATAAGTTAAATAAGCAGGGTGACAATATACAGACTTGACACACTTCTTTTCCTATTTGGAACCAGTCTGTTGTTCCAGTCCATGAAATTCTCCAGGCCAGAACATTGGAGTAGATAGCTTTTCCCTTCTCCAGGGCATCTTCCCAACCCAGGGATGGAACCCAGATCTCTCTGATTGTAGGCGGATTCTTTACCAGCTAGGCCACAAAGGAAGCCCAAGAATACTGGAATGGGTAGCCTATCCCTTCTCCAGAAGATCCTCACAACCCAGGAATTGAACCAGGGTCTCCTGCATTGCAGGCAGATTCTTTATGGGTAACTTTAATGAAAAATAATAATTAGATAGTTTTTCTTCTAAATGGTGAAAAAGAAATTATATATCTAACCAAACTTAAAGGCAGAATAACTGCAGTACTAAATAAAAAGAAAGGAAACCTTACTGTGACAGGTGAGAAAATATATTTTTAGTAAGTGTAACTTTAGTGGAATGACTGAACTGATATTTTATTCTTGAGTCATGATAACTTCTAAATGGTTCTAAAGCTATTCTTTTCTTCATGTTACATTTTCTGACCCTGACTATATGATTTTATCCAATGGTATCTTTACATGTACTTGTACTTTTAAAACTCTGTGGAAAATCCCAGTGAATTCAATTAAGTATAAATTAGTCTTGGACACATTTCAATTCTAAGACTCAATGAAAAAAGAAAAAAAGACTCAAGGATGAATGTGGCTAAAAGGGACAAAATGTCCAGACCTTTGCCAATATCAGGAAAAAGATGATAGCCTTTCAGGAACTGATATGAAAAAATTTAAAGGTTCTTTGTTAGGCTTAAAACATTCCATTAAAAACAAAAAAAGCACAAGGTTATCTCTCACAATTTCAGCAAGTTGGGTCCTTCAGCATGGTCCAATGTAAAGGGCTAAAAAATTGGATGACATTTTTCTGTTCTGCAATCAGTAGGACAAGAAGTTACTAGAGACAATTTTCCTGCAAATGGTTAGTTGCTATTTTCCTGTGTCAATGTATGATTTGCTTGTCTTTTGATAAATTATCCTAACCTGGTAAATCGTGTGTATATTTGTATTTATGCAGCATGGATTTTATTTTAAAATTTTACAGTGTAACCAAAAACAATCTTCTGAAGAATCAGAAAACTCCATGGAGAAAATAAGTAAACTGTTGAATGAAATAAAATACAATCTTAAGTAATAAAGCAGTGTTTTTTTTTTTTTTTTTTTTCCCATTTAATGTCAAACTAGATGAAAGAAGAATTTCAGGTCCCTATGAGTAAGTTAAAAAGTCTTTCTTCAGACTATGAACAAACCTTCAGAAGGTAAGACTAATATGAAATATTGAGAAACAGGCTTCATCATTGTGTTAATTTATTAGGTAAATAAATTACTCTGAATGAAATCAAGCTTTGATTCAATTCTAGTTTTATCACTTAAAAATGTGTGACCTTGGGAAAATTAATTAGATGTTCTGAGTCTTAATTTCTTCAATTATGAAATGGAGAATACATCTCTTGTTATAGTAAATTTACATGTGACATATTGAATTGTGAGAGCATGGCTGGAATTCACTGTAGGAGTTCCTAGTGTTGTGATATAATCAAAATAGGATTTAAAGAGGATCATATGGACTTCTTCAAGAGAACACATTTTGGAGGCCAGAATAAAAGTGGAAAGAATTGGGCTGGAGGTTGTTTTAGGGCATCAGAAAGAACATGGGAGTGGGGTGGGGAATGGTCTAATTTGGGACATATTTTTAAAGTAGAGACAGTGGGATTTGTTAAGGTATCAACAAATAATTTGAGAGGCGTATGGGAGTGCAGAACACAGTGAAGTTTTTTGTCTGGACAATTACATGACAAGTATCATTTAATGAAATAGGGAATACTTTTTTTATTGTGGAAGCTTTGAAATTTATTTTTGATGTATACGGAATTGACATCCAATTGTAGATGTCCAAAATTAGAGAGGTTGCCTACACAAGGTTGGAAATAAGTGAGGAGATAAGTGTGCTTGAGACAGAAAATTAAAGTGCTTTAGCATTTATTTGTCAGGAAAAGGAGGAATATCCAACTAAAGACCCTAAGGATCCTCATTGTGGTTTGAGAAAATTTTAAAACATTGACCTTCTATTTTTAGTTTTTTTTTTTTCTAATCACACTAAATATATAGAAATTAACTTAAATGTGAATCAAGTATTAGACCTTTGTTTATTGTTTATTGCACTAGATATGCTCACTAGTGTTAGTTCCTCAGTCATGTCCAACTCTTTGTGATCCCACGGGCTCTAGCCCACCAGGCTCCCCCATCTATGGAATTCTCCAGGCAAGAATACTGGAGTTGGTAGCCATTCCCTTCTCCAAGAGGATCTTCCTGACCCAGGGGTCAAGGGATAGAACCCAGGTCTCCCACACTGCAGGCAGATTCTTTATAGCCTGAGCCATCATTGTAATATTATGAATGGTGTACCTTTTAAGGAATTCCCTTATCTTCACTTGTTATTTCATTTTTTTTCCCTTAAACTACCAAAGGTTTGTGTTCCTTTGGGATGCTATCTCTGATTTCTATTTCATTGATATAGTCCTACAGTGAGACTCTTAGGTTGTGTAAATATTCTTATAATAGTACTTATTATATGAGCCTGATTATTTTTGGGTCTCTTGTCATATCTCACTGAAGGTAGGAAACTATGCTTTATTCAACTTGGTAATCACAAGATCTATGGCAACTAGACACAAATAATCCATATACATTCTTTTAATTGAATAGGTAAAAAAGATGAAACATTATGCATTTAAACATTTCCCACTCATAAACTGTTTCTAATATGTGAATTCAGCTCCTGTAGAGACAAGATGGAACCAAGGAACAATGTGACTGACTTTGTCCTCCTGAGCCTCACACAGAATCCAAAGGAGCAGAAAGTCCTTTCTGTTATGTTCTTGTTCTTTTACATATTGACCATGGTGGGTAATGTGCTCATTGTTGCATCTATAACTATCAGTAATTCTTTTCCTATTTGGAACCAGTCTGTTGTTCCAGTCCATGAAATTCTCCAGGCCAGAACATTGGAGTAGATAGCTTTTCCCTTCTCCAGGGCATCTTCCCAACCCAGGGATGGAACCCAGATCTCTCTGATTGTAGGCGGATTCTTTACCAGCTAGGCCACAAAGGAAGCCCAAGAATACTGGAATGGGTAGCCTATCCCTTCTCCAGAAGATCCTCACAACCCAGGAATTGAACCAGGGTCTCCTGCATTGCAGGCAGATTCTTTATGGGTAACTTTAATGAAAAATAATAATTAGATAGTTTTTCTTCTAAATGGTGAAAAAGAAATTATATATCTAACCAAACTTAAAGGCAGAATAACTGCAGTACTAAATAAAAAGAAAGGAAACCTTACTGTGACAGGTGAGAAAATATATTTTTAGTAAGTGTAACTTTAGTGGAATGACTGAACTGATATTTTATTCTTGAGTCATGATAACTTCTAAATGGTTCTAAAGCTATTCTTTTCTTCATGTTACATTTTCTGACCCTGACTATATGATTTTATCCAATGGTATCTTTACATGTACTTGTACTTTTAAAACTCTGTGGAAAATCCCAGTGAATTCAATTAAGTATAAATTAGTCTTGGACACATTTCAATTCTAAGACTCAATGAAAAAAGAAAAAAAGACTCAAGGATGAATGTGGCTAAAAGGGACAAAATGTCCAGACCTTTGCCAATATCAGGAAAAAGATGATAGCCTTTCAGGAACTGATATGAAAAAATTTAAAGGTTCTTTGTTAGGCTTAAAACATTCCATTAAAAACAAAAAAAGCACAAGGTTATCTCTCACAATTTCAGCAAGTTGGGTCCTTCAGCATGGTCCAATGTAAAGGGCTAAAAAATTGGATGACATTTTTCTGTTCTGCAATCAGTAGGACAAGAAGTTACTAGAGACAATTTTCCTGCAAATGGTTAGTTGCTATTTTCCTGTGTCAATGTATGATTTGCTTGTCTTTTGATAAATTATCCTAACCTGGTAAATCGTGTGTATATTTGTATTTATGCAGCATGGATTTTATTTTAAAATTTTACAGTGTAACCAAAAACAATCTTCTGAAGAATCAGAAAACTCCATGGAGAAAATAAGTAAACTGTTGAATGAAATAAAATACAATCTTAAGTAATAAAGCAGTGTTTTTTTTTTTTTTTTTTTTCCATTTAATGTCAAACTAGATGAAAGAAGAATTTCAGGTCCCTATGAGTAAGTTAAAAAGTCTTTCTTCAGACTATGAACAAACCTTCAGAAGGTAAGACTAATATGAAATATTGAGAAACAGGCTTCATCATTGTGTTAATTTATTAGGTAAATAAATTACTCTGAATGAAATCAAGCTTTGATTCAATTCTAGTTTTATCACTTAAAAATGTGTGACCTTGGGAAAATTAATTAGATGTTCTGAGTCTTAATTTCTTCAATTATGAAATGGAGAATACATCTCTTGTTATAGTAAATTTACATGTGACATATTGAATTGTGAGAGCATGGCTGGAATTCACTGTAGGAGTTCCTAGTGTTGTGATATAATCAAAATAGGATTTAAAGAGGATCATATGGACTTCTTCAAGAGAACACATTTTGGAGGCCAGAATAAAAGTGGAAAGAATTGGGCTGGAGGTTGTTTTAGGGCATCAGAAAGAACATGGGAGTGGGGTGGGGAATGGTCTAATTTGGGACATATTTTTAAAGTAGAGACAGTGGGATTTGTTAAGGTATCAACAAATAATTTGAGAGGCGTATGGGAGTGCAGAACACAGTGAAGTTTTTTGTCTGGACAATTACATGACAAGTATCATTTAATGAAATAGGGAATACTTTTTTTATTGTGGAAGCTTTGAAATTTATTTTTGATGTATACGGAATTGACATCCAATTGTAGATGTCCAAAATTAGAGAGGTTGCCTACACAAGGTTGGAAATAAGTGAGGAGATAAGTGTGCTTGAGACAGAAAATTAAAGTGCTTTAGCATTTATTTGTCAGGAAAAGGAGGAATATCCAACTAAAGACCCTAAGGATCCTCATTGTGGTTTGAGAAAATTTTAAAACATTGACCTTCTATTTTTAGTTTTTTTTTTTTCTAATCACACTAAATATATAGAAATTAACTTAAATGTGAATCAAGTATTAGACCTTTGTTTATTGTTTATTGCACTAGATATGCTCACTAGTGTTAGTTCCTCAGTCATGTCCAACTCTTTGTGATCCCACGGGCTCTAGCCCACCAGGCTCCCCCATCTATGGAATTCTCCAGGCAAGAATACTGGAGTTGGTAGCCATTCCCTTCTCCAAGAGGATCTTCCTGACCCAGGGGTCAAGGGATAGAACCCAGGTCTCCCACACTGCAGGCAGATTCTTTATAGCCTGAGCCATCATTGTAATATTATGAATGGTGTACCTTTTAAGGAATTCCCTTATCTTCACTTGTTATTTCATTTTTTTTCCCTTAAACTACCAAAGGTTTGTGTTCCTTTGGGATGCTATCTCTGATTTCTATTTCATTGATATAGTCCTACAGTGAGACTCTTAGGTTGTGTAAATATTCTTATAATAGTACTTATTATATGAGCCTGATTATTTTTGGGTCTCTTGTCATATCTCACTGAAGGTAGGAAACTATGCTTTATTCAACTTGGTAATCACAAGATCTATGGCAACTAGACACAAATAATCCATATACATTCTTTTAATTGAATAGGTAAAAAAGATGAAACATTATGCATTTAAACATTTCCCACTCATAAACTGTTTCTAATATGTGAATTCAGCTCCTGTAGAGACAAGATGGAACCAAGGAACAATGTGACTGACTTTGTCCTCCTGAGCCTCACACAGAATCCAAAGGAGCAGAAAGTCCTTTCTGTTATGTTCTTGTTCTTTTACATATTGACCATGGTGGGTAATGTGCTCATTGTTGCATCTATAACTATCAGTAAGACTCTGAACTCACAAATGAATTTTTTTTCTTGCTAGCTTATCATTTATAGATTTAATTTATTCTTCTTCAGTTTCCCCCAGATTAATTTCAGACTTGATGTTTGGGAAAAAATACTATATCCTTTGAATCTTGCATGACCTAGCTCTTTACTGAACACCTTTTTGGTGGTTCCAAGGTCTTCCTTCTGCTGGTGATGGCCTACGACTGCTATGTGGCCATCTGCAAGCCCTTGCATTATTTGGTGATCATGAGACAGAGGGTGTGTTTTCCACTGCTGGTGGTGTCTTGTGTTGGAGGTTTTCTGCACTCAGTAATTCAACTATGCACTATTTATGGGCTCCCATTCTGTGGCCCCAATGTCATTGATCACTTTCTCTGACATGCAACCTTTACTGAAACTCGTCTGTACTGACACCTTTGTCACTGGCATCTTAGTTGTGGCCAATGGGGTACTGATATGCACTACAGTGTTTCTGCTCTTACTCATCTCCTATGCACTCTCTGAAGAATCTGAGTCAGCAAGGGAGGCAGAAAACCCTCCAGACCTGTGGTTCCCACATCACTGTGGTTGTCTGCTTCTTTGTTCCCTCTATATTTGTAAATGCAAGACCTGCTAAGACCTTTCCCATTGATAAATGTTTGTCTGTGTTGCATGGAGTAATAATTCCTATGCTGAACCCACTAATTTAGAGTCTAAGAAATTCTGAACTGACTAATGCTATGAAGAGGCTCTGGAGAAAAAAATATCATTATCAGGTAGTAGATAAATGCTTTATCTATTATGACAAAATTAATTTAGCATTAGAGCCAATAATCTTGCAGTGTGAAAGTTTTCATAAGTCTGATGGAAAAACATATCTTTACTCTGATTTATATCTATAATTAAAATATGTACTGTATGTTTGTGTTATTTTTTATTTTTAATTAGAAGATATTTATTTTTTAATATTGTGATGGTTTCTGCTATACATCAACATGAATCTACCAT
>SJYR01000266.1:1251663-1272659 GCA_006410655.1 Kobus ellipsiprymnus | reverse complement strand
CAACCTAGATGTCCATCAGCAGATGAATGGATAAGAAAGCAGTGGTACATATACACAATGGAGTATTACTCAGCCATTAAAAAGAATACATTTGAATCAGTTCTAAGGAGATGGATGGAACTGGAGCCGATTATACAGAGTGAAGTAAGCCAGAAAGAAAAACACCAATACAGTATACTAACGCATATATATGGAATTTAGAAAGATGGTGATGATGACCCTGTATGCGAGACAACAAAGAGACTCAGATGTGCAGAGTGGACTTTTGGACTCTGGGTGAGAGGGAGAGGGTGGGATGAGATGGGAGAATGGCATTGAAACATGTATACTACCATGTAAGAAACAAATCACCAGTCTATGTTCATTGCAGGATGCAGGATGCTTGGGGCTGGTGCATGGGGAGGACCCAGAGAGATGTTATGGGGTGGGAGTTGGGAGGAGATTCATGTTTGGGAACGCATGTACACTCGTGGTGGATTCATGTAAATGTATGGCAAAACCAGTACAGTATTGTAAAATAAACTAAAGTTAAAATAAAAATTAAAAAAAAAGAAATATATTTGGAGCACCAATTAAAAAAAAAAAAAAAAGGAGAGAGTCCACACTTTCAAAACAGAGGGCACAGGTTCTACCCTTGGTTAAAGAACTAAAATCCTGCTTGCTGTATGGTACAGACAAATAAGGAAGGTTTAAAAAAAAATATCAAGGGTACAATATAGCTTAATAAACTATAGCCAACATGAGCTTCCCAGGTAGCACTAGTGCAGTCAGTGCAGGATACATAAGTCATGCAGGTTCAATCCCTGGGTCAAGAAGATCCCCTGGAGTAGGAAATGGCAATTTGCTCCAGTATTCTTGTCTGGGAAATCCCATGGATACAAGAGCCTGGCACGCTGCAGTCCATGGGGTCACAAAAGTCTCACACAACTGAGCGACAGCACAGCACATGTTATGTTTCACGGATACATACAGGCTAAGAAAAATAATAGTAAATATGTAGATTTTAATATATCAAAGTAGTGTTACTGAAGATTAGTGGGAAACAGAATAATTATTCTGTACATGTACTGGGAAAATTCATTTATTCTTCTAATCAGAAAAGTGAAAGTGAAAGTAGCTCAGTCGTGCCTGACTCTTTGTGAGCCCATGGACAATACAGTCCATGGAATTCTGCAGGCCAGAATATCAGAGTGGGTAGCCTTTCCTTCCTCCGGGGAATCTTCCCAACCCAGGGATCAAACCCAGGTCTCCCATAGTGCAGGTAGATTCTTTACCAGTTGCTTAGAAAGGAATGGGTATTTCCTCTTCACACTGTACTTGAAAATGTATATCCTATGTGCGTTAAATATGTAAATGTGAAAGTGTGCTCAGTTGCTCAGTTGTGTCTGACTCTTTGCCACCTCGTAGATTGTATTATGTTGTCCAGGGGATTATCGCAGCAAGAATACTGGAGTAGGTTGCCATTTTCTCCTCCAGGGCATCTTTCCAACCCATCAGGTTCTTTACCACTGAGCCACCTGGGAAGCCCAAATAATGAAAATGATTCACTTTAAAAAACATAAAGATAATTATCCTTATAACTTGGGACAGGGATGAACAAGAACTTTGAGAAGTATATACAGAGATCTTTCATCCTGGATCCACATTTCACATCCCTATGTGAGGAATCATAGCATATGTGAGGGATCCTTGATGAGACCACATTCACTGCTATATCTAGGTATGAATTCTTATCATTCTGATAATATGGAAGTATTTAATTCACCATTTAAATTTCTTTCTGGTTAGAAGATCTAAAGTGCATTATATTTCTTTCACCAGTGCTAGTTCACTGGTGGAGATATTGGGTCCAGGGATTTCTGTCTGTGGATCCTTGAGCTGGTGGATGAGGCTAGGGACCAGCGTGTTCCCTGATGAGTGAGCTGAGTCCTGACATGGTGGGATGAAGGATCTTTATGATCACAGGGCTGCTGTCCACCCAATGGTGTTTGAAGCCAGGCCCTAATGGGTCCTGAAGCTGTGCCAGCTCACTGTTGGGTGAAACTGGTCCTGGGTTCTCTGGTGGCAGGGTCCAGGAGCTCAGAACCTGGTCTTGGCCTGCCCATGGTTGGGGCTGAAGACCAAGGAATCATGGATTTTCTTCCCGGCCCCTGGTGAGCGAGCATGTTCACAGGTGGCTGGGGTTTCAGAACTTCCCACAGTAGCCAGCATCCTGGTGGACAGGTTGTATCCTTTTCCCATTGATCTGGGGCTTCCTAGGTATGGAGCTGACTGACAGTGGTGGGGGCTCCAAAGCAAAGCTTGCCAGCACTAGTGTCCTGATGGAGGCTAGCTCCTCAGAATGGCTGCTCCCAGCATGTTTTCCCACGGAGATTTTCAAATTCTTCCTGCCTCTCTAGAAAACGCAACAAGATCAGCAAGTGAGTCTCATTCAAAATCCATTCAAATGACAATTTCTGCCCTGGTTGGCTGCTGGAGCCTGTGTGATCTGGTGTGGGGTCTTTTAGGTTGGCGTCTCTATGGTCTACATCCATCTTCTGGCTCTCTCTAAAGTAAGCCCCACTGGCCTTCAGAGACATGTTATTTTGTGGGCCATCTTCCTCATGTAGGACACCTTGGCTGAGGAGCTCAATGTAGTGCGCAGACTTTTCACTCCTTGGGGAGAAACTCTGCATTTGTCATTATCCACCCATTTGTGGGTCACCTACTTGGGAGCAGGGGTCTTAACAATATTGTGTCTCCATTCTTCCTATCTTTTGTTGTGGGATCTTCCTGATATCTTTTGTTTCAGAGAATTTTTTCCCCTACTCTTTCTTTCCCATCAGTAGTTGTTTTGTAAGTAGTTGTTGTTTTGGTGTCACTGTTGGAAAATTGAGCTCAGGGTTTTTACTCTGCATGATGAAGTGAAGTGAAGTGAAGTGAAGTCGCTCAGTTGTGCCCGACTCTTTTGACCCCATGCACAGTAGCCTGCACCATGCTCCTCTGTCCACGGGATTTTCTAGGCAAAAGTACTAGAGTGGGTTACTGTTTCCTTCTCCAGGGAATCTTCCTGACCCAGGGATTGAACCCAGGTCTCCCACATTGTAGACAAACTCTTTACCTTATGAGCTACCAGGGAAGTCCACTCTGCATGATGACCATTCTCTTATATGTCTGCTTTTATGCCAAATCTACACTGCTATTATTATCATACTTTTATAGTGCTTTAGAATAAAAAATAGGAGACTTCCAAATATGTTCTTTTTTTCAAGATTGTTTTGGCTGTTTGGAGTCCATTGAGATTTCAAATAATTTTTAGGAGGCATTTTTCTATTTCTTTTTTTTATTTTTTATTTTTTTAACATTTTTAATGATAAAAGGTACAATTCACAAAGAAGATAGACATCACAAACCATTAGACACCTAACAACAAAGAAACAAAGGTACATAAAACAAAAATCGAAGAAATACAATGGAAAAAAATACATAATCATAGTGAGGCATATTAACATTTTTTGAGAATATTTTGTCAAGTGCAGAAAAAAAAAGAATAAAAGCATCTTGAATTATGTTATCAATAATTTACATATAATAGATTTATATCTATATTAATTTGTATTAATCTTGTATTCTACACAAATATATTTAAAATTTTCTATCTCATACATTGCATCCTGCATCGGATATCGACTGGCGATTCGTTTCTTACTTGATAGTATACATGTTTCAATGCCATTCTCCCATCTCATCCCACCCTCTCCCTCTCTCTCTCCCCCAGAGTCCAAAAGTTCACTCTATAGATCTGAGTCTCTTTTGTTGTCTCGCATACAGGGTCATCATCCCCATCTTTCTAAATTCCATATATATGAGTTAGTATACTATATTGGTGTTTTTCTTTCTGGCTTACTTCACTCTGTATAATCGGCTCCAGTTCCATCCATCTCCTTAGAACTGATTCAAATGTATTCTTTTTAATGGCTGAGTAATACTCCATTGTGTATATGTACCACAGCTTTCTTATCCATTCATCTGCTGATGGACATCTAGGTTGTTTCCATGTTCTGGCTATTATAAACAGTGCTGCGATGAACATTGGGGTACATGTGTCTCTTTCTATTCTGGTTTCCTCGGTGTGTATGCCCAGCAGTGGGATTGCTGGGTCATAAGGCAATTCTATTTGCAATTTTTTAAGGAATCTCCACACTGTTCTCCATAGTGGCTGTACTAGTTTGCATTCCCACCAACAATGTAAAAGGGTTCCCTTTTCTCCACACCCTCTCCAGCATTTATTGCTTGCAGACTTCTGGATCGCAGCCATTCTGACTGGTGTGAAGTGGTACCTCATTGTGGTTTTGATTTGCATTTCTCTGATAATGAGTGATGTTGAGCATCTTTTCATGTGTTTGTTAGCCATCCGTATGTCTTCTTTGGAGAAATGTCTATTTAGGTCTTTGGCCCATTTTTTGATTGGGTCATTTATTTTTCTGGAATTGAGCTGCATAAGTTGCTTGTATATTTTTGAGATTAGTTGTTTGTCAGTTGCTTCATTTGCTATTATTTTCTCCCATTCAGAAGGCTGTCTTTTCACTTTGCTTATATTTTCCTTTGTTGTGCAGAAGCTTTTAATTTTGATTAGATCCCATTTGTTTATTTTTGCTTTAATTTCCAGAATTCTGGGGGGTGGATCATAGAGGATCCTGCTGTGATTTATGTCGGAGAGTGTTTTGCCTATGTTCTCCTCGAGGAGTTTTATAGTTTCTGGTCTTACATTTAGATCTTTAATCCATTTTGAGTTTACTTTTGTGTGTGGTGTTAGAAAGTGATCTAGTTTCATTCTTTTACAAGTGGTTGACCAATTTTCCCAGCACCACTTGTTAAAGAGATTGTCTTTACTCCATTGTATATCTTTGCCTCCTTTATCAAAGATAAGGTGTCCGTAGGTGTGTGGGTTTATCTCTGGGCTTTCTATTTTGTTCCATTGATCTATATTTCTGTCTTTGTGCCAGTACCATACTGTCTTGATGATTGTGGCTTTGTAGTAGAGCTTGAAGTCAGGCAAGTTGATTCCTCCAGCTCCATTCTTCTTTCTCAAGATTGCTTTGGCTATTCGAGGTTTTTTGTATTTCCATATAAATCTTGAAATTATTTGTTCTAGTTCTGTGAAAAATACTGCTGGTAGTTTGATAGGAATTGCATTGAATTTGTAGATTGCTTTGGGTAGTATATTCATTTTTACAATATTAATTCTTCCAATCCATGAACATGGAATATTTCTCCATCTATTAGTGTCCTCTTTGATTTCTTTCATCAGTGTTTTATAGTTTTCTATATATAAGTCTTTAGTTTCTTTAGGTAGATATATTCCTAGGTATTTTATTCTTTTCGTTGCAATGGTGAATGGAATTGTTTCCTTAATTTCTTTTTCTTCTTTCTCATTATTAGTGTAAAGGAATGCAAGGGATTTCTGTGTGTTGATTTTATATCCTGCAACTTGACTATATTCGTTGATTAGCTCTAGTAATTTTCTGGTGGAGTCTTTAGGGTTCTCTATGTAGAGGATCATGTCATCTGCAAACAGTGAGAGTTTTACTTCTTCTTTTCCAATGTGGATTCCTTGTATTTCTTTTTCTGCTCTGATTGCTGTGGCCAGAACTTCCAGAACTATGTTGAATAGTAGCGGTGAGAGTGGGCACCCTTGTCTTGTTCCTGACTTTAGGGGAAATGCTTTCAATTTTTCACCATTGAGGATAATGTTTGCTGTGGGTTTGTCATATATAGCTTTTATTATGTTGAGGTATGTTCCTTCTATTCCTGCTTTCTGGAGTGTTTTTATCATAAATGGATGTTGAATTTTGTCAAAGGCCTTCTCTGCATCTATTGAGATAATCATATGGCTTTTATTTTTCAATTTGTTAATGTGGTGAATCACATTGATTGATTTGCGGATATTGAAGAATCCTTGCATCCCTGGGATAAAGCCCACTTGATCATGGTGTATGATCTTTTTAATGTGCTGTTGGATTCTGATTGCTAGAATTTTGTTGAGGATTTTTGCATCTATGTTCATCAGTGATATTGGCCTGTAGTTTTCTTTTTTTGTAGCATCTTTGTCAGGTTTTGGTATTAGGGTGATGGTGGCCTCATAGAACGAGTTTGGAAGTTTACCTTCTTCTGCAATTTTCTGGAAGAGTTTGAGTAGGATAGGTGTTAGCTCTTCTCTAAATTTTTGGTAGAATTCAGCTGTGAATCCGTCTGGACCTGGGCTTTTGTTTGCTGGAAGATTTCTGATTACAGTTTCAATTTCCGTGCTTGTGATGGGTCTGTTAAGGTTTTCTATTTCTTCCTGGTTTAGTTTTGGAAAGTTGTATTTTTCTAAAAATTTGTCCATTTCTTCCACGTTGTCCATTTTATTGGCATATAATTGCTGATAGTAGTCTCTTATGATCCTTTGTATTTCTGTGTTGTCTGTTGTGATCTCTCCATTTTCATTTCTAATTTTATTGATTTGATTCTTCTCTCTTTGTTTCTTAATAAGTCTGGCTAATGGTTTGTCAATTTTATTTATCCTTTCAAAGAACCAGCTTTTAGTTTTGTTGATTTTTGCTATGGTCTCTTTTGTTTCTTTAGCATTTATTTCTGCCCTAATTTTTATGATTTCTTTCCTTCTACTTACTCTGGGGTTCTCCATTTCTTCCTTTTCTAGTTGCTTTAGGTGTAGAGTTAGGTTATTCATTTGACTTTTTTCTTGTTTCTTGAGGTGTGCCTGTATTGCTATGAACTTTCCTCTTAGCACTGCTTTTATAGTGTCCCACAGGTTTTGGGTTGTTGTGTTTTCATTTTCATTCATTTCTATGCATAATTTGATTTCTTTTTTGATTTGTTCTGTGATTTGTTGGTTATTCAGAAGTGTGTTGTTCAGCCTCCATATGTTGGAATTTTTAATAGTTTTTCTCCTGTAATTGAGATCTAATTTTAATGCATTATGGTCAGAAAAGATGCTTGGAATGATTTCGATTTTTTTGAATTTATCAAGGTTGGATTTATGGCCCAGGATGTGATCTATCCTGGAGAAGGTTCCGTGAGCACTTGAGAAGAAGGTGAAATTCATTGTTTTGGGGTGAAATGTCCTATAGATATCAATTAGGTCTAACTGGTCTATTGTATCATTTAAAGTTTGCGTTTCTTTGTTAATTTTCTGTTTAGTTGATCTGTCCATAGGTGTGAGTGGGGTATTAAAGTCTCCCACTATTATTGTGTTATTGTTGATTTCTGCTTTCATACTTGTTAGCATTTGTCTTACATATTGCGGTGCTCCTATGTTGGGTGCATATATATTTATAATTGTTATATCTTCTTCTTGGATTGATCCTTTGATCATTATGTAGTGGCCTTCTTTGTCTCTTTTCACAGCCTTTGTTTTAAAGTCTATTTTATCAGATATGAGTATTGCCACTCCTGCTTTCTTTTGGTCTCTATTTGCATGGAATATCTTTTTCCAGCCCTTTACTTTCAGTCTGTATGTGTCCCTTGTTTTGAGGTGGGTCTCTTGCAAGCAGCATATAGAGGGGTCTTGTTTTTGTATCCATTCAACCAATCTTTGCCTTTTAGTTGGGGCATTCAACCCATTTACATTTAAGGTAATTATTGATAAGTATGATCCCGTTACCATTTACTTTATTGTTTTGGGTTCGGGTTTATACATCCGTTTTGTGTTTCCTGTCTAGAGAATATCTTTTAGCATTTGTTGGAGAGTTGGTTTGGTAGTGCTGAATTCTCTCAACTTTTGCTTGTCTGTAAAGCTTTTGATTTCTCCTTCGTATTTGAATGAGATCCTTGCTGGGTACAGTAATCTGGGCTGTAGATTATTTTCTTTCATCACTTTAAGTATGTCTTGCCATTCCCTCCTGGCCTGAAGAGTTTCTATTGAAAGGTCAGCTGTTATCCTTATGGGAATCCCCTTGTGAGTTATTTGTTGTTTTTCCCTTGCTGCTTTTAGTATTTGTTCTTTGTGTTTGATCTTTGTTAATTTGATTAGTATGTGTCTTGGGGTGTTTCGCCTTGGGTTTATCCTATTTGGAACCCTCTGGGTTTCTTGGACTTGGGTGATTATTTCCTTCCCCATTTTAGGGAAGTTTTCAACTATTATCTCCTCAAAGATTTTCTCATGGTCTTTCTTTTTGTCCTCTTCTTCTGGGACTCCTATAATTCGAATGTTGGAGCGTTTCATATTGTCCTGTAGGTCTCTGAGATTGTCCTCATTTCTTTTAATTCTTTTTTCTTTTTTCCTTTCTGATTCATTTATTTCTACCATTCTATCTTCTATTTCACTGATCCTATCTTCTGCCTCTGTTATTCTACTATTTGTTGCTTCCAGAGTGTTTCTGATCTCATTTATTGCATTATTCATTATATATTGACTCTTTTTTATTTCTTCTAGGTCCTTATTAAACCTTTCTTGCATCTTCTCAAACCTTGTCTCCAGGCTACTTATCTGTGCTTCCATTTTGATTTCCAGATTTTGGATCATTCTCACTATCAATATTCGGAATTCTTTCTCAGGTAGATTCCCTATCTCTTCCTCTTTTGTTTGGTTTGATGGGCTCTTCTCCTGCTCCTTTACCTGCTGTGTGTTCCTCTGTCTCTTCATCTTGGTTATATTGCTGTGTTTGGGGTGGCCTTTCTATATTCTGGGAATTTGTGGAGTTCTCTTTATTATGGAGCTTCCTCACTGTGGGTAGGGTTGTATCAGTGGCTTGTCAAGATTTCCTGGTTAGGGAGGCTTGTGTTGGGGTTCTGGTGAGTGGAGCTGGGTTTCTTCTCTCTGGAGTGCACTGGAGAGACCAGTAATGGGCTATGAGATGTCAATGGTTTTGGAGTAATTTTGAGCTGCCTGTTTATAGAAGCTCAGAGGTGTGTTCCTGTGTTGCTGGACAGTTTGCGTGGTATGTCTTGCTCTGAAGCTTGTTTGCCCTTGGGCAGGGCTTGGTTTTAGAGTAGGTATGGAGGCGTTTGATGAGTTCCTGTTGGTTAATGTTCCCTGGATTCAGGAGTTCTCTGATGTTCTCAGGCTTTGGGCTTAAGCCTCCTGCTTCTGGTTTTCAGTTTTATTTTTACTGTAGCCTCTAGACTTCTCCGTCTATACAGCACTGATGAAAAAACATCTAGGTTAAAAATGAAAAGATTCTCCACATTGAGGGACACCCAGAGAGGTTCACCGAGTTACATAGAGAAGAGAAGAGGGCGGAGGTTGTTAGAGGAGACTGGAATGAGATGAGGTGGGATCGAAAGAGGAGAGAGCAAGCTAGCCAGTATCACTTCCTTATGTGCACTCCACCATCTGGCCTGCTCATAGATGTTCACGGAGTTATACAGGAAAGAGGTGAGGGAGGAAGTAGATGGGGGTGGCCAGGAGGATCAAAAAGGGAAATGTAAAGGAGAGAGACAGATCCAGCCCGTAGTCAGTTCCCTAAGTGTTCTCCACCATCTGGAACACACAGAGATTCACAGAGTTGGGTAGAGAAGAGAAGGGGGAGGGAGGAGACAGAGGCCACCTGGTGGAGAAATGGAGAGTCCAAAGGAGGAGATGGTGGTCAAGCCAGTAATCTCGCTCTCAAGTAAAACTGGATAGTGAAGTTTGGGTTTTTAAATGAACAAAATTGACAGCAAAAACTCAAAAGCAAGGATTAAAAATCTAGAGTAGATGTTGGATTTTCATAAATATAATATTATTGAAATGAAGAAGGAAAAAATATTAAAAAAAAAAAAAAAAAACAAACAAAAAAGAAACAAAGCCACAAGAATTATTTAAAAACCTGTCAGCAACCTCACATAGACTATATGTGCTGTTTGCTTTAAAAAATAGGTTGTTTTTTTTTTTTTTTTTAAGAGAAATAGCTTTAGAAGTAAAAATTAAAAGGGAAATAGAGGGCTTATCAATTTTAAAAATTTAGAAAAAAAAGGGGAAAGAAAAAACAGGGGGTGTAATGGTTGTAAAAATAGTAAAATTATATCCGGCCCTTTCTTTGGAGGTTTGGGCCTTGTGGGGTCACTTTCAAGGCGGTTCCCTCTGTTTAACTTCTCTTTGCTGGTCTCTTCCGTGTCAGATTTCTGTCCTGGCACGGGGAGGGGGGAGAGGGGAGGGGTCGGTGGTGGACCCCCCCTTTTTTTTTTTTTTTTTTTTGGCTCACTGTTCAACCTCGCTGTGGGGAGGGAGGGATGCTGCACACAGATAACACTGTCGTGTGTACGTGGTGCCTCAGCGCCGTTGGGTCTGTCCCTGCTTGCGGCGGCGGGCGGGGGCACACAGGCCTCTCGCGGGGCGGGCGGGGGGCTCACAGACCACGCTGCTCCTCCGGGAACCGTCTGAGGCCGGCTCTCGGCTGGGTTCCCCTCCCCAGTCTAATCCGCTCAGGTTCGGCGCTCAGCTCTCTCCCCTGGGCGCATATTGGGTTGGGGTTGCGTTTCGTGCCCTTCCCAAATCCAAGTTTCCCAGGTGTTTGGGGAACGCAGTCTCTGCGACCCGTCACGTTTCTCGTCCCTGCTGCTCAGTCTTCTGGGTGTACCGCTGACCAGCACCCCCAGAAGTTTTAGCAAAGAAGCCTGCTTGCCGTTTGGCAGGGAGAGTCTCTCCGGGGCTGTGATTGTCCCTTTTCAGCCCTTACGGCTCTGGCTGCCTGTCCCTGGTGGGGGATGGTCTGCAGCCAGCTACTTCTGTTCTGTCCTTTGTTCTGTGGGCGGTCCTGGCGGTGTCCTATGTTCGAGCTTTTCGTGTGGTTAGCTGTCCCCCAGTCTGGTTTACTAGCCCAAGTTAGTTCGTTCTGGTTACTTGCCGGGCTTTCCTACCTGATTCTTATAAAGCTGTGCAGCCTGCACCTCGCGCGTCCCTGCCCTGCCCCCCGCGGGTGCAGGTTTCTGTGCTGCCCTTCCGCTGGGGAAGTCACTGTTGGGCTTGTAATCTGTCGGTTTTAATTATTCATTTATGTATCGTTCCTGTTATGATGCCCTCTGTGCTTCCAGGGCTCGCCACAGACTCGGCAGGGAGCGTGTTTCCTGGTGTTTGGAAACCTCTCTTCTTAAAGTTCCTTTCCTGGGTCGGGCTTCCCTACCCGGGACGGAGCTCCCTCCCCACCTCCTTTGTCTCTTTTTTCGTCTTTTATATTTTTTCCCTACCTGTTTTTGAAGGCAATGATCTGCTTTTCAGGGTGCTTGATGTCCTCTGCCAGCATTCAGAAGTTGTTTTGTGGAGTTTGCTTGGCGTTGAAATGTTTTTTTGAGGAATTTGTGAGGGAGAAAGTAATCTCCTCGTCCTAATCCTCCGCCATCTTCCCAGAATTCTGCATTTTTCTATTTCTGCAAAAAAGAAAAAAAAAAACAGTTTTGGGGATTTTGATAGGGATTGTATTGAATATCCAGATAACTTTATGCAGTGTTGACATCTTAATAATATTAAGTGTTTCAGCTCATGAATATCTTTTTATATTTGTGTGCTTTTTGTAACATCTTTCAGTAATATTTTGTAGTTTTCAATGTCGAAGACTTTCCTTCTCACTTAAATTTACTTTTGGACTTCACTGGTGGCTTAACTAGTAAAGAATGCACCTGCAATGAGGGAAACCTGGGTTTGATCCCTAGGTTAAGAAGATCCCCTGGAGAAGGGAAAGGCTTCCCACTCTGGTATTCTGGCCTGGAGAATTCCATGAACTATATAGTCCATGGAGTCACAAAGAGTCAGACATGACTGAGCAACTTTCACTTACGTTTACTTTTAATTATCTTATTCTCTTTGATGATCTTATAGATGAAATTATATTCTTAATTTCCTCTTTGTTGTATTTATTGACACCATAGAAATTTAACATCCTTTCAAGATGAAAAATTTTCAACAATTAGAAACAAAAGGAATGTACCACACCATGATAGACCATTCAGGTATGACCTAAATCAAATCCCATATGATTACACAGTGGAAGTGAGAAATAGATTTAAGGGACTAGATCTGATAGACAGAGTGCCTGATGAACTATGAATGGAGCTTCATGATGTTGTGCAGGAGACAGAGATCAAGACCATCCCCATGGAACAGAAATGCAAAAAAGCAAAATGGCTGTCTGAGGAGGCCTTATAAATAGCTGTGAAAAGAAGAAAAGTGAAAAGCAAAGGAGAAAAGGAAAGATAGAAGCATCTGAATGCAGAGTTCCAAAGAATAGCAAGAAGAGATAAGAAAGCATTCCTTAGAGATCAATGCAAAGAAATAGAGGAAAAGAACAGAGTAGGAAAGACTAGAGATCTCTTCAAGAAAATTAGAGACACCAAGGGAATATTTCATGCAAAGATAGGCTCGATAAAGGACAGAAATGGTATGGACTTAACAGAAGAAGAAGATATTAAGAAGAGGTGGCAAGAATATACAGAAGAACTGTACAAAAAATATCTTCACGACCCAGATAATCATGATGATGTGATCACTCATCAAGAGCCAGACAGCCTGGAATGTGAAGTCAAGTGGGCCTTAGAAAGCATCACTATGAGCAAAGCTGGTGGATGTGACAGAATTCCAGTTGAGCTATTTCAAATCCTAAAAGATGATGCTGTGAAAGTGCTGCACTCAATATGCCAGCAAATTTGGAAAACTCAGCAGTGGCCACAAGACAGGAAAAGATCAGTTTTCATTCCAATCCCAAAGAAAGGCAATGCCAAAGAATGCTCAAACTACTGCACAATTGCACTCATTTCACACGCCNATAAAATATATCTAACCAAAATTTAAGGTAAATAAATTTAATATTAATTAAATAAAAAGAAACATGAATTTGTTGTGGCAGTTGGGAAGTATGTCTTTTATTAGTCAAACTGGAACAAAATGCCTGGTCTGATATTTCACTCCTGAGTTGTAATAACTTCATAATTGTTTTAAGACCATATTTTCCTCCATGTTACACTTTCTGACCTAATTATGTGATTTGACCTTATAGTATCTTTACATGTGCAGGTAGTTTTAACATTTAGTGGAAAATCCCAGTGAATTTAATTAAGGAAGGATTGATATCAGACACATTCCAATTCCAGGACTCAGTGATAAAATGTAGGTAGAAGGGATACTTGTCTAGTTATCATTATCAATATCAGGAAAAAGATGATATCCTTTTAAGAACTGATGTAAAATTTCAAGAGATCCTTTTTTAGGCTTAAAATATTGCATAAAAAAGAGAAAAACACAAGAATTTTTGTCAAAGTCTAGGTTCAAGTATTCTAGCTTTACTAACAAATAGAAAAGAAAAGATCTAAGCAATTGAATGGTATTTTTCTATTTTGATATTAGTAGGAAAATAAATTACTAGAGACACATTTTCTTGGGAAATGACTCGTTGCTATCTTTCTCTGTAAATATAGAATTTGTTTCAGTTTTTGATAAATTATCCTAATGTGGTAATTTCTTTCTGTGTATGCATGAAATTTCTTTAAATAACTTATACAAATAAAAAACTCTTTTGAATAGTCAGTAAACTCATGGAGAAAATGGACAGACACTGGAGTGATATAAGATATTTCTTTAAGAAATAATGCAAAACTTTTCCTTCTGTTGTCAAACTGGATGAAAGAAGAATTCAAGATGCATATGAGTGATTTTAATATTTATTCTGAAGATAAGGAGCAAGCTTCCACAAGTAAGGCCAGTAGTAAATAGTGGGAAGTAGGCATCATAACTGTGTGATTTTCTTTATTATTGAGGAAATTTAATTACCTTGAAATAAATCAAATTTAGAATCAATTCTAGTTTTATCACTTAAAAATGTGTGACCCTGGAAATATTAATTTAATGTTCTGTGCCTTAATTTCTTCAACTATGAAACAGAGATTACAGTTCTCATTACTATAAGTTTAAATGTGATATATTATATTGTGAGCACGTGATTGAAACTGACTTTATGTGCATACATACTCAGTTGTGTCTGACTTTTGTGACCCTGTGGATTGTAGCCCACCAGGATCCTCTGTCCATGGGGTTCTCCAAGCAAGAATACTGGAGTAGTTTGCTATTTCTTGCTGCAAAGGATCAAATCCAGGTCTTCTGCATTATATTCACTGATAGCTTTAAGATAACACATTTATTGGAGGCCAGAATAGAAGTGGAGAAACAGGGCAGGAGGCCATTGCTTTGGGCCATGAAGAAAATGCAAGTAGCAAATGATCCAATTTGTTATGTCTTTAGAAGTAGAGACAACAGGGTTTGCTAAAGGTATCCCTAAGTAAGATGAGAACATTAGGGAGTGAAGAACATGGTGAAGCTTTGGTTTGTTTGAGCAGTAACATGGAAGTTGATATTTAATAAGATGGGAAACTCCTTTTTTATTGTGGAATATTTAAAACTTATTTCTACATGTATAAAATGGATATCCAATTGTACGTCCAAAGTTGGAGATGTTGCATATATTTTGTTTTGCATTGTTTTACAGCTGTCTCACTGTTCTTTCTATTGCCCAGCAAAATAAAATGTAACATGTGCCAGGATCCAAAGCTTCATTTGTAACAATGGTTATGTTTTTATAGTCTTTGCACATATTTATGTAGAATTTTAAGACAAAGGTGAAAATAGATGGAAAGCTAGAGCCTGGAGACAAATTTACAGTGCTTTGGCATTTACGGATTAGAAAATGAGGAATATCCAACTGAAGACCCTAGGAAAGAAGTTTCAGTGAGGTTTGACACAATTCAGGACAGTGGCCTTCTATTTATAGTTTTACCTACTAACAGTGAATATTGAAATTAGCTTAAATGGACCTTAAGTATTTTACCGTTGTGACTTTATACATGGCGTACCTTTTAAAGGAATTCCTTTCTCATATTCTTGTTTCATTTTTCCTTTAAAAAACATTTTAAAAATTGCTTCCTCTGTAAAGCCTTCTCTGACTTCAGTTTGATTGATATTATACTGAGCTTGATTGATGTTATGCTTTAGCTTAATTAATATATATGTATATTGACTATAAACTTGTGTGAATATTCTTATAAAGGTACTTACTACATGGTTCTGGAATTATCTATTCACTGAGGGTAGGGAAATATGCCTTATTTAACTTGGTATTTATAATATCTGTGACACATTGGACACAAATACATAATTCATGTAAATTCTTTTAATTGGCTGACTAAAAAAAGATGAAGTTTATAATGCATAAACTGCACCCCCCCTCCATCTTGCTTTGTAGGTAAACTGCTTTAATGGGTAAACTCAGTTCCTGTCCAGACTGGATGGAACCATGGAACAATGTGACTTACTTTGTCCTCCTGGGCCTCACACAGAATCCAAAGGAGCAGAAAGTCCTTTTTGTTCTTTTCTTGCTCTTCTACATTTTCACTCTGGTGGACAATCTGCTCATTGTTGTGACTATAATTGTCAGTAAGGTCCTGAACTCACCTATGCACATTTTTCTTGCTTGCTTATCATTTATAGATCTAATGTATGCCTCTTCTATCTTCCCTAGATTTATTTCAGACTTGTACTTTGGGGAAAATACCATATCCTTCCAAACTTGTCTGACCCAGCTGTTTACAGAGCACTTTTTTGGTGGATCAGAGATCGTCCTTCTGCTGCTGATGGCCTGTGACCATTTTGTGGCCATCTGTAAGCCCTTGCATTATTTGGTGATCATGAGGTGGAGGGTGTGTTTCATGCTTCTGGTGTTGTCATTTGTTGGTGGCTTTGTGCCCTCAGTAATTCATCTTATCACATTTATAGGCTCCCATTCTGTGGCCCCAATGTCATTGATCACTTTCTCTGTTCCCTTTACTGAAATTCATCTGTAACTGACACCTACATCATAGGCATCTTAGTTGTGGCCAATGGAGGACTGATCTGCACTATTGTTCTTACTCTTATTCATCTCCTATGGAATCATCCTGCACTCTCTGAAGAACCCGAGTCAGGAAGGGCAGCAGAAAACCCTCCAGACATGTGGTTCCCACATCACTCTGGTTGTCTGCTTCTTTGTTCCCTGTATTTTCATGTATGTAAGACCTGCTAAGACCTTCCCCATTGACAAATCACTTTGAGTGTATTTTATACAATCATAACCCCCATGTTGAACCCATTAATCTACAGTCTAAGAAATTCTGAATTGACCAATGCTATGAAGAAGCTCTGGAGAAAAACATGTTATTCCAGGTGGTAAATAAGTGCATTATCCCTCATGACAAAAGTATTTTAACATTAAAGCCAATAATCTTGGAGAGTAAAGATTTCATAAATCTAATGGAAACTTTTCATTAAGGGATTTATGGAAATATTATTTAAAAATGAACTATATATTTGTGATTTTATTCAGTTTCTCTGCAAAAATGTAAAATTTATAATGTCTCTTTTACTAGGGCATCTAGAGAGGTAAAGTACATTTAAAGTGGGGAGTCAATAATAATATGCTATTTACTAGTGAATGACAATTTTATAAACACAACATTTTTTGCTCAATTTCTGATTCACGTTTAATTCTTTCTCATTCTTTGTTTTACTTTAGTAGCATTTTTTGTTTTACCTTCACTATTTTTATTGTACTAGTTAAAAAATAAAGTTCTATATAGACCATACTCTTATTCAATTTCATTTGTGTTACATATCATGTTTTAGTTTATTATTTAATTTTTAAAATGAAGTATGAAAATGAGTTAGTTGCACAGTCATATCTGACTCTTTGTGATCCCATGGACTGTAGCCCGGTGAATACCACTGTATTGAAAATATAGTGGATAATAATACATATGAAATACAATTTATGCAAAAGTCTGTCCTGTAGAGTGACAGTCCTGCTCATCCCAAACCGGAGCTCCCAGTTTCTGCAGATGCAGTCACTTTGCTGCTGCTGCTGTTAAGTCGCTGCAGTTGTGTCTGACTCTGTGCGACCCCATAGATGGCAGCCCACCAGGCTCTCCCGTCCCTGGGATTCTTCAGGCAAGAACACTGGAGTGGGGTGCCATTGCCTTCTCTGGCAGTCACTCTGCTTTGTTTCTAAAGTTCTTTAAGTAATGATCTTTGCAAAAATATGTATTTTTTCACATAGCTTTGTTACTATGTCTGTGTATAAGCTTTGCATTTTACTTCTCAACCTTCTGAAGGTTTTTACATACAAGTGTATATAAAACTAACTTATTGTGTTTTCTTATACCGCTTAACTGTGTTATAAAAATACAATAGCACTGATGTATTCAGTCCTATTCATGTTTTCCTCAGTTTTTGCTCCACTTAGTTTTGAAAACGCCCTATTGACACATTCCAAAATGATACTTTTGAACTGTGATGTTGTAGAAGACTCTTTGCAGTCTTTTGGACTGCAAGGAGATCCAACCAGTCCATCCTAAAGGAGATCAGTCCTGGGTGTTCTTTGGAAGGACTAATGCTGAAGCTGAAACTCAAATACTTTGGCCACTTCATTCGAAGAGTTGACTCATTAGAAAAGACTCTGATGCTGGGAGGGGTTGGGGGCAGGAGGAGAAGGGGATGACAGGGGATGAGATGGCTGGATGGCATCACCGACTTAATGGACGTTAGTTTGAGTGAACTCCGGGAGTTGGTGATGGACAGGGAGGCCTGGCGTATTGTGATTCATGGGGTCACAAAGAGTCAGACACAACTGAGTGACTGAACTGAACTGAATTGAAAAAAATAATGCCTGGTTAAACACTTATGATATATGAAAGTCTGACTAATGAACATGTTTTATTTGTATACTTTATCTACAGATAAATAAAGTTGAATTTGTTATCTTTTTAAAAACTTAAAATGATCTATATCCCTTTTTCATGCATTGTTTAGTAAGAAATTTTATGTGTTTTACTTGATTGTTCATCTTTATCCACACTTAGTGACATTTAATTATATACTTTAAAAATGATCTGATTTACTTCTTTTATGGAATTATTATTTTTCTAGCTTTTGATTTGTTTTTCTTACTTTTATACTACACATAATTTTTTGTCTACAGATAAATATTTTTAAATTCACAAAATTAAATTGACCACTATTCTATAGCTTTTTTTGTCTTGCTATTAGAGATTTTCCCTATTTTAATGTAATCAAAATATTCTTCCACATTTTCTCCACATTTTATTTTTCAGGTCTTTTTTTTTTGTTTTGTGATTTATATTTAAAATTTTTAAACCATCTACACTCATTTGATGTAAAGAGTTAAGTAGGGATTATATTCTAACTATTGCTCTAGGTTGCTATTTTTTTAGATGCATAATTATTTTTCCCCATAGCTTTTGTATTTCAACTATGCAATAAAAAATATGGCATGTGTTTGGATCAAATTCAGGGTGCTATTATCTTCACTTGACCTCTTTATTCATGTATCATTGAACACAGGATATAATTATATTTTATTTAAAATAACCTTTATATCTCATATGTCTAAGACTCCTTTATTAGTATCCCTTATCAGAGCTATGCTTATTCTTGCATATTCATACAATAAAACAAAATTTCAATAAGCTATTCTAGTTAAAACCACATTTAGTTAGTTTTCTGAATAAGATTTGATTAGGAAAGAATGTGGTCTTCAGAGAATTCAGAATTTTTGTACACAAACTGCATAGGTCTTCCACTTGGCAGGTCTTCTCTTATGTTCAAGTCTCCCTATGTTTCTAGTTTGGAACTTTAGCTTTTTGAATTTTTTATGCCACTGTTTTAAACTGGATTATGTCTTCTTTCACATTTTCCAAGTATCTGTATTTTCAATGCATGATCTCTGTTTTTTTTTTTAAATTTTATTTTAACTTTAGTTTACTTTACAATACTCTATTGGTTTTGCCAAACATTGACATGAATTCACCACGAGTGTACATGCGTTCCCAAACATGAATCCCCTCCCACCTCCCACCCCATAACATCTCTCTGGTACCTCCCCATGCACCAGCCCCAAGCATCCTGCATCCTGCAACGGACATAGACTGGTGATTCGTTTCTTACATGATAGTATACATGTTTCAATGCCATTCTCCCATCTCATCCCACCTTCTCCCTCTCCCCCAGAGTCCAAAAGTTCACTCTACAGATCTGAGTCTCTTTTGTTGTCTCGCATACAGGGTCATCATCATCATCTTTCTAAATTCCATATATATGCGTTAGTATACTGTATTGGTGTTTTTCTTTCTGGCTTACTTCACTCTGTATAATCGGCTCCAGTTCCATCCATCTCCTTAGAACTGATTCAAATGTATTCTTCTTATAATATTTTGTCAGGTTTGGGTATCAAAAGTAATGTTGGCCTTACAGAAGAACTGTAAATTATCTTCTCGATGAGGACTGAATTGGGTCTTCCCCTCCCCCATTCAAGTTGAATGTGACTGTATTTGGAGGTGAGGCCTAGCAGGAAATAAAAAGGTTAAATGAAGTCATAAGGATGGGGTCCTGATACAGTAGGATGGGTGTCCTCACAAGAGGAAAAGACACGAGGGCTTGTGCTTCCTATGCCAAAGGACACAGCAAGGCGAAAAGGCAGCGCTCACTAGGAACCAAATTGGCAGGAACCTTAATTTTGGACTTCCCAGCATCCAGAACTGTGAGAAAACAAATTCCCGTTGTGTGAGCCACTCAGTCTACAGGATTTTGTTATGGCGTCCGAGACCAGGACACCCCAAAACGTTTTATATAAGTTGAATTCTTTTGAAATTATTGAGGCTGGTTTCCTTTCCAAAATCTGGAAAGTCTGAATAGAACTGGTAACATTTTCCTGTTAAATCCCTGTCACTCACTCCTGTTAAACAGTGGTAGAATTTGTAGTTCAGGCCTGGAATTTTCTTTGTGGAGAGATTTCTAAAAACAAATTTATTTTCCTCAATAGATGGAGGATTATTCAGGTTGTCTATTTCTTCTTGACTTTGTTTTGCATGGAATTTGTTCATTTTTAAGTCATCCGGTTATTTGACATAAAGTCATTTGTAATATTCCATTAGCCTTCTTTTTGGCCATATTATGCAGCACACAGGGTCTTTGTTCCCAGACCACGGTTTGAATCCACACCCTCTGCTATAGCAGATGCTTAACCTCTGGACCACTGCAAAGTCCTTAGCCTTTTAATATAATTTTAGTTGAGTCACCTCTGTCATTTCTGATAGAAGTCTAGCAGGGGGCCTACTCCTGGCTCACTGCAGGGCCCATCTCTCTCCGTTCCAGCTCACCTCTGTTGGCCCAGAAGCCTCCAGCNAGAATCCAACAACACATTAAAAAGATCATACACCATGACCAAGTGGGCCTTATCCCAGGGATGCAAGGATTCTTCAATATCCACAAATCAATCAATGTAATTCACCACATTAACAAATTATGCTTTTTTAATAACATGATCTTCACAGTACATCTGTCATTTAAAAAAAATCGAAGTTCTACAAGTTTTGACAAATACACAAGTGGTGTAGTCATTGTCATATTCAATATGCAGAATGTTTCATCTTCAAAAGTATTTCTTCAGCACCTTTGTAGTCACCTTCTGCCTTCATCTCCAGGTCCTGGAAGACACAGGTCCATTTCCATTCCTTTAGGTTTTGCCATTTTCCATTTGCTTTGCCATTTGTCAATTAAATTGAATTATACTGCATGTAGACTTTCCCTTCTAGCTTTATTAGAATATAATTGAAAAACTAAAGTGTATATTTCAGAAGTACAGTGTTATGATTTTATTCACATATGCTTTGTTGAAGAGGTTGACTCGCCACTCCTAAGGCAGCAGGCTTGAGTTGGATCCGTGGTGGGAGAACTAAGATCCCTCTTGCTGCATAGTGCAGTCAAAAATAGAAAGAAAGAAAAATAAACAAACAAACAAACAAGGGTACAGTTCAGTTCAGTTCAGTCGCTCAGTCGTGTCGGACTCTTTGCAACCCTATGAATTGCAGCACGCCAGGAGTTCATTCAGACTCACGCCCATTGAGTCAGTGATGCCATCCAGCCATCTCATCCTCTGTCGTCCCCTTCTCCTCCTGCCCCCAATCCCTCCCAGTATCAGAGTCTTTTCCAATGAGTCAACTCTTCA
>SJYR01000266.1:1215050-1237974 GCA_006410655.1 Kobus ellipsiprymnus | reverse complement strand
AAAAAAAAAAACAAACTAAACTAACATTTCTCCAAAGAAGACATATAGATGGTTAATAGGCACATGAAAAGCTGCTCAACATGACTCATTATCCAGTTCAGTTCAGTTCAGTCACTCAGTCGTGTTCTACTCTTTGCGACCCCATGAACTGCAGCACGGCAGACCTCCCTGTCCATCACCAACTCCTGGAGTGCAACCAAACCCATGTCCATCAAGACAGTGATGCCATCTAACCATCTTATCTTCTGTCATCCCCTTCTCCTCCTGCCCTCAATATTTCCCAGCATCAGGGTCTTTTCCAATGAGTCAGCTCTTCACATGAGTTGGCCAAAGTATTGGAGCTTCAGCTTCAACATCAGTCCTTCCAATGAACACCCGGGACTGATCTCCTTTAGGATGAACTGGTTGGATCTCCTTGCAGTCTAAGGGACCCTCAAGAGTCTTCTCCAACACTACAGTTCAAAAGTATCACTTCGGCACTCAGCCTTCTTTATAGTCCAACTCTCACATCCATACATGACCACTGGAAAAATCATAGCCTTGTCTAGCTGAACCTTTGTTGGCAAATTAATGTTTCTGCTTTTTAATATGTTATCTAGGTTGGTCATAACTTTCCTTCCAAGAGTAAGCACCTTTTAAGGTCATAGCTGCAATCACCACCTGCAGTGATTTTGGAGGCTCCCCTCCCCGCCCCCCAAAAAAAGTCTGTCACTGTTTCCATTGTTTCCCCATTTATTTGCCATGAAGTGATGGGACAAGATGCCATGATCTTAGTTTTCTGAATGCTGAGTTTTAAGCCAAATTTTTCACTCCTCTTTCACTTTCATCAAGAGGCTCTTTAATTTTTCTTTGGTATATGTATACATATATTTCATCTTTTATGAATTTCCTTGCCATTTAGGTCACCACACAGCATTGAGTACAGTTCCCAGTAATATACAGTCAGCTCATTAGTTATCTATTTTATACATGGTATCAATTGTATGTATGTGTCAACCTCAATCTCTTAATTCATTTTAATTTAATCTTTACCTATCCCACAGCTATTAACCCACATATGGTACATAGCAATATTTCAGAAAATATCTTTGAATTAGTCTAACTCACAGCTGTTGCCAACTATTACACTAACAGATTAGCAGATAATATTTTTTTACAAAACTCTTGGGGTGAGCTAGATAGTGAGTTTTAGTGCATAAGTACTGACAGTACTCAAAAATAGGACTTCAGTAAGCACCATACTGAAGGGGAAAATCTGAGCTTAGTATGAGAAGGCGTGGGTTCGAGTCCTTTTCTAAGTGTAATGGTAAGTCTGTCTCAGTTTGCTCACTGGAAAATAAAGGAATTGAACTAGATGATCTTAGAATCCTTTCCAGTCTATTTGTTATACTGTTTGTGCAACTCCACCTTATGCTATTCTGCTGACATATTTTTTCTTTCTTCAATTTTTTAAAATTAAGCAAAAATTTTCATGTTTATGACTATTACTTTAAAAATGCTAGTTAGCAAGCAAAAATGGATTTGATAATTACAGGGACCAAATAATGACTACACGTTTCTCATCCAGTGTGCTCCTATTTAAAATCCAAAATATCCTTGGAGAGAGAGTATGGCACAGTGATGAATAATGTTTGCTTAAGAGCTGCACTCCCCGTGTTGGAATCCTGGCTTCATTATGTACAATCCAGGTAACTTTGGCAACTTAATAAACCTTTCTCAACATCAGTTTCATCTGATGGAAACAGAGGATACCAGTAGTGCCTGCCTTTTAGGGCTGTTTGTTTTATTAAATGTTAAATCCCTTGAAGTCTCCATAGCAATTGTTAAAGGCTAGAAAAATGCTAACTGTTATTACTGTTTCTAAATACTTTACTATGAATATTACATCAGAAAAAATCATTTGGATTTTTCAGCTTAATAATATTTATACACAAAGTCAAGGATAAAATAATAGTATGCCTATAAGTCACAAACCCATACTTGGGCATAGAATACAACTATACAGTTTAGGAATGGTCCATTTCACTACATACAAGTATAATATTCACTTGTGATAAGATGTATTTTGACCAGAAACAAGCAGAATGATGGAGAAATATAGGAAATGAAAGAAGCCTCAAATCAGGAGGGAGAAATTATATTTAGGAAATTAGTACCTACAATAAATAAGAATATTTTTATGAAAATTAAGTCTATATTCCTTTTTAAAAATCTTCATAAATATTTAATTTTTTAGAGAAGAAGTGCTGGAAGCTTATTCTTCTAGACTTCCATGAGTTACTCAGGGGGCTTACAGAACACATCTTTGTAAAAAAAAAAAAATTCAAAAAGAAAAATAGCATTGATTATTCAGAGAACCCAAACTTTCATGTTATTCAGTTCTTAGAAAAATTACAAAAGCACTAAACCTCAAATGTAGACAAGTTGATTTTGTTTAACATATATTTGCTGAGGGGAAGGGAGTAGACAGAGGATGGAGAAAGAGGAAACACTGCAGAAAATGTTTGAGCTTTACTTAAAAGCCTGCTGTGATAATATTCAGCATGACTCACTCATGTTACTGCCCCCATCTGATTCAGGAGTTGTATCATTGTTGAAATTATAGACTGATAAAGGCACAACTCTTGAAAAACTTAAGAGTATATAGTAGTGTATAGCCAGTGATTTTTTTTTTCACTCCTACTGAGAGTGTTAACAGCCTAAGTAGGCAGTCCAGAGGTCCCCAAGCTGAAAGAGGAAATAAACTGCAAGTGAAAGACATTTTTCCCTTCTCTCTTGAGGACACCTGGTTCCATCTGAATTTACTTTTCTCAAACCTTGAGCTAACCAATGTGTTTTTCTTAAAATGTTTTTCTTAAGCTATGTTAATGAAACTATGTATTTACTTTGGAATCTGCCTTTCTTCAATGGATTCTGCCTTTCTCAAACATTGGGGTGATAATGGCTCACCAAACCAGTATTCATGTCAATTATTTTATGGCCAGGGATGACACACCTTGGGCCATTTCATTTTAAAAATGCATACTGTGGGAGAGGGGCCTGGTGAAATTTCCTCAGCTTTGATGTGTTTCTTTTATCTGATTAGAAGCTTGCTAACAGACATAAAATGCCTTGCTAAAAATTAACAAGTAGGCACTCATTCTGTCGCCTTCTGATGTCCAAGCTTTCCCTATCTCTATTATACTTTAATAAAATTTTGCTACACAAAAAACTCCCAGAAGTCAAACCTGGTCTCTGGACCCTGGATTGAAATCCTCTCCTCTGGAGGTCACAAATCTCAGTGTGCCACGGCTCACAACCTCAATGTTTCACTACTTCTGCAGAATGTAATGCCCATACCTTTACTGAAATCATCAGTGTTGGATGTCATGAGTATAAATTTTCTTGTAGACATATATTTACATGTAAAAATTAAGTATATGAACTATTTTCTATCATTTAAGTTATCCAAGATAAACTAAATAACTTTGAAACTGACTTGAAAATTTTGAGAAAACCAGTTTATTTTGTAGTCTGAGTTTTAAAAATTCCCTTTTTGTCACTGAATTCATATTTAGCATTCATCTTTTTTTTTGCCCCCCCCCTCACATAATGGATTGCTTAAACAAAATAAATAAAAAAAAAAGAGAGAGAGAGAGAGAGAGGAGTAATGGGCTGGCTTTCTAGTTGGATTTTGGGTAAAATGTGCTTATGGTGATTCCTCAGCTTTGATGTGTTTCTTTTATCTGATTAGAAGCTTGCTAACAGACATAAAATGCCTTGCTAAAAATTAACAAGGAGGCACTCATTCTGTCGCCTTCTGATGTCCAAGCTTTCCCTATCTCTATTATACTTTAATAAAACTTTGCTACACAAAAAGCTCCCAGAAGTCAAGCCTGGTCTCTGGACCCTGGATTGAAATCCTCTCCTCTGGAGGTCACAAATCTCAGTGTGCCATGGCTCACAACCTCAATGTTTCACTACTTCTGCAGAATGTAATGCCCATACCTTTAATGAAATCATCAATGTTGGATGTCATGAGTATAAATTTTCTTGTAGACATATATATACATGTAAAAATTAAGTATATGAACTATTTTCTATCATTTAAGTTATCCAAGATAAACTAAATAACTTTGAAATTGACTTGAAAATTTTGAGAAAACCAGTTTATTTTGTAGTCTGAGTTTTAAAAATGCCCTTTTTGTCACTGAATTCATATCTAGCTATCATCTTTTTTTCGCCCCCCGCCCCCCCCCCCCCCCTCGCGCGGCCCCGCGGGCGTCCGGAGCGGAGCCTTAGTCCGTCCCGGACCTTCCCCGCTGCAGCCCCCCGGCCCGGCGGGGGCCGCCCGCGGGGCGGGGGCGCAGGACGGCCGGCGGGCCTCCCCGGGGCTCTCGGTCCCGTCCAGGCCGAGCCCTCGGCAGGTGGGCCGGGGGGCTCCCGAGCCCCGGCGGGCGCCGTTTATGTAACTTTGTCGAGGCTGTGAGTTTGCAGAAAAACGTCCCTCCCGGGGCTGGCGGCTGGGCGGGCGGGGGTGCGCCGTCGCCGGGTGTGTGTGCCCCGGACCGAAACGGCAGGGGTGGGGCGCCCGCGACCCGAGGGGTGCGGGCAGGCCGAGCCCTGGGCCCCGTCCTGCCCAGGTGACGGGAGCCGCGCTTGGCGGCATCGCAAGCTCACACCGTGGCATCCGAAGCAAATTATCTCGTATTTACATTGAGCGTTGAATTATTTGACACTGTTATAGCAGGAGATCGTGCGTATCAGTCGGAAAGGCCGGGGGTGGAACCCAGTGTACTCATTTAATGCACATCAGAAATTTGTAATAACTTGCAGCAGCTGATACGCGTGTTTTCTTTATTGCATGTTGTAAATTGACCTGCTGTGACACAATTTTCAAATAAAGTGTTGCAGAGATTAAGCTCAAGTTATTTTAAAACTAATGACTTTCTTAACTAAATCCTAATTGCATTACTGTAGAGACATACCTAATTGCTTGCAGCAGCTTTCTGCCTGCCCTGGGCGAGGGAGGGAAGGGGCCTGTGGAGTTACTTTCCTTCCCCTCTTCCCTCCTCTCAGGCTGTTCTGTTTTTTCCCACAAACCACCTAAGCAGGGGAGGCCTGGGAGTAAACATGTAAACACAGCCCTCGCCCAGCGCCAGCCTAGCAAGACTGGGGTAATACTAGTGGGTCTGCACCTTGGCCTGGTTTCACTTTTTCTTTTGTACCCTGATCATCCGTGGCCTGGAGTTTTAGTTGTTTCTGATAATTTTCTTTGGGTTGAGCCAGGAAAGGTGGTGGTGGTGACTGGGGGAGGGGGACAGGCAGGGGGAGGGAGAGGGATTGAATTAAGAAAACTCAGCTGCTTGTACACAAATATACACTACAGCAATTACAAAGCAACAAAAGTTATTGCAGAATTTTGCGGTCACTATGGCAACACAATTACTCTATTATAATTGGAAATGCAAAATGCCACCCTCTTAGAAGTTTCATCAGAATGGAGTTTGGATATCAAAAATATGTGAGATTTAATTTTTTTTTCAGGTAGCTCCTGAGAATTCTCAAATCTGTGTTCAGTTATCTATTTTTAAGACCCATCAAGCTTTCCCAGATATTCTACTCCCTGGGCTCTGTGGCATGTTTCCCCAGAACTCACATTTGTGTGGGAGGGAAGTATTTTCCTGCCTTAAAAACACACACCCTGACACATTGTTAGTCTTGTATAGCTTTCTGTGTACTGGGCTTTTATTTTAAAGATTAAATACCTTCCTAAAGAGAGCAGTAATCAATCAGAAAAGAAGCTCGGTTTATGCGGCAGGCAGATGTAACACTGCCCTCTTTAGGGTTAGTTCTTTCTCCTGCGATCTGAACTGGCAGCAGGAGCGCCCCTGGGAGAGCCCTGGCTGGGGGTGTGTGCGGGGGCGGAGGCCCGCGAGGCCTGGGGACCAAGGACAGATGTGGCCTCAGCAGCCCTGAGCCAAGAGAGAATGTTCTGCGGTCAGCAGCTTCACAGCCATGAGAAATAAAAATCTCTAAATGCCATGTTCTCAGAGGCCTTGGGGGCTGTTACTGTAGCAAGATGGGCAGAACAACATGGCCTCTAGGCCACGTGGGTCCAGAGTGCGGAGCTTGGCTCAGTGGCCAGAAGCGTGCTTTCTAAGGATGCCCCTCGTCGTGTTTACCAGGACTCCAGTTCTGGAAGTTTCCGCACGTCGTGGGGTTGCTGCAGTTGAATTTCGTTCTAACTCTTTGCTTTTAAGTACTGCATATTTATGTCCAGTAATCGACTTCCATTTTCCAGCTGCATTGTGAGGTTTCAATGCAGCATGAATGGCTTTGAATTCTCATCCTTTGATGTTGGGGGTGGCACTGGAGGAAAGGCGACTTTGTGCCGTCTTAATTGCCAGAGCAGAAGAAACATTTCATCACTTCTGGAGAATCCGTCCCTACCGTTCTCTATTGAAAACGGCTGGGCTTTCATTGCTTAGAAGCTGCCTGAGCTGTAGATTGGTACCTGATGGGGGAGTAGGGGAGATGCAGAGAGCGGGGTACGGCTCTGCTGGGGTGGCGGGACGACGGCCCCTGGACCCGAAATCCCTGCTGGGGATCAGCTGCCGAACCGCATTGGCCCCGCTTCCGCGGAAGCTCAGCCAGAGGCCCCACTGCTCTAGCCGGGGGGCAAGTTCTGCCCCAGTGGTTGCGGCCCTTGCTGGTCCTGAGGTGGCCACTGGGGAGCCAGTCTGGAGGGGGCTTGGTTTGAGTCTCAGACGGTCAGTCGGGATACGTTGCAGCGCGCAGTGGGTTGTGGTCTTTTGGCCTTGAGTTAGAGAAAAGCAAACGGTCTCGGGTTCAAGTCAGATGAGGGGCCCTGTGTCAGAAGTGACGCTGCGTCTTCACACGCCTCAGCAAAGTGTGTTCACAGGTCGTTTCTTTGGGGAGACGCGTCACCGAGCCCAGATCAGCGAGTTCTGTTAGGAGGTCATTTTCGTCTCTTGGGCTCGTGTGACTGAGGAGATGGGGTGGGTGGCTCTGTTCCGGGAGCGGGGTGGGCTCTCGGCAGCCTTCTCTGACCGAAAGGCCTTCTTGGTTCCCTCCAGGGAAGGGCCAGGGCCCCACACAGGGCGCCTCCCGTCGCCGGGGGCGGACTGGCCCTTGTATCAGCAAAGGTGGAGCCAGCCTGGTTCTCTTTCCTGGTGAGGAGATGATTGCCCTCGTCCAGTTGACCCTTGAATACCGTGAGCTTGAAGCACGTGCGTCCACTTATCCGTGGGGTTTTCCAGTGAATCTAGGCTGTGGAGCCGTCGATACGGAGGGCTGACTGTAGTTATCCTCGGGTTCTCCACCGTGTGTAAGGCTTGACCCCTCTCCTGACGGTGTTCAAGGGGCAGCTGTGCGTGTCGCTTAGCCCCGTAGCTACTGTTGAATGGGCAGCTACTTGGGGCCATGTGCTGCTGTAAGTAGTCACCGTGGGCACCCCGTTTTTCTCTCCCCATGGCCTTAGGAGGCGCTCCTCTTGCCACACCCATTTTGCAGAGGAGGAGCCTGAGATGGACCTAAAAACATAGCGCCTGGTGGCCCTGTTTGTGTTGAGCCCCCGAAGCGGACTCCTCTCTTCCATGCCTCTGCTCTGGGCCCCTGATGGTCTTGAAGCTGACGCTCAGCATCGTCCGTGCAGGTGTTTGGGAGTGCACAGCCTCTTTGAGAAGAGGGCTGTCTGGAGCACCTTTTAGGTGTGGTTGCATTGGGTGGTGTCCAGCGGTCGTAGGCGCATCTGTGTTTCGTAGCGTTTCTTGCTGTGTTCTGTGCTGGGAAGGCTCTGGACAGTCCCGTCGGCCAGCGGTGGTTGGCCCCACGCTTGGCGGTTCTGGGGCCGCCTGCGGGCGGGTGAGGGTTGGGGGGCACCCGGCGCCCCCTGCCCACTGCAGCCAGAGTGCAGTGGCCTCCACTGTTCTGTCTGTGGGATTGCTTTGGAAGAGAGCATCCCAAAGACCAGAAACTTTGAAAAACCACTGACTTAATCCATTCACATTGTAACAGTAGCCAGAAACATTAAAGAAAATATCGACAGATTTAACACTCTTAAGAGTTAAAGAAAATTCTCCTTATCAAAAGATTCCATAAGTGAGGTTAAGGGATAGTGAGAGAGAAAAAAAAACTCTATAGCATATTATGTTTACAGAAGGTTAATAATCAATATGTAAAGAGCTTTAACAAACCAGTAAGAAAACGGTGAACATTCCTATTGTGTGATGAGCAGAGCACATGCATCTGCAAATCACAGTGGCTGACAATAAAAAGCCCCAGTTTTCCTAGTAAAGCACTTCAGCTGGGAGCATTTGTTTATGCCCCCATATTAGCACAGGCTGCTTGACAGCAGCTGTGGATGGTGATAATAGTAATTCTTATCTTCCATGGGTTTTGTGAAATTTAAATAAGCTAATATATGGAAAGTGCTTAGAGTAGTCTGGCACATGTAAGCACATGGCCTTTATCAGTTATTAATTACTTGGTTACTCTCAGGAAAAGTTTCTGTGTCAAATTTTTAAATGGCCATTCCTTTTCTTCCAGCTACTCTATTTATTGGAATTTACTCCTAGGAAGAATGTGATAAGCACATGGGTATCCAGATACGTACAGAATGTTATTGCTACATTGTTGATAAAGGTGATACTTACTAAACACATTTCGGTGTTTTTATTTTGTGGAAATCTGTGCATGTTATTGCTGCATTGTTCATAGAGGTGAAACTTACTAAATACATTTTGGTATTTTTGTCCTGTGGAAATCTCTTTGCAGGCTTGCTGGGCAGCAGCAGCATTCGGCGTGTTAAGTGAAAGGAAAGAGGGCGTCTGGGACAGTACCCAGGGAACCCATCCTTTCTGCTTTTCAAGTTCGTGGGTCTCCAGAGTAAGGGCAGTGGCCTTCTGGGTGCCAGGCAAATGGGAAGTGAGCAGCTCTGACTGTCTCTTTGTGTTTGAAGTGAAGCAGGTGGACGCACTCAGTCGCCTCTGACTCTCTGCTGCCCCAGGGACTGTACTGTCCGTGGGACTCTGCGGGCCAGGATACTGGAGTGGGCAGCCTATCCCTTCCCCAGGCTGTCTTTCCGACCCAGGAATCGAACTGGGGTCTTTTCCATTGCAGGCAGATTCTCTGCCATCTGAGCTATCAGGGAAGCCCCTTTTGTGTTTGGTGATATTGTTTAAATTTTACACAATATATAAAAATGGTTTCTGTAAGCATGTATATCTCTTTAATAGGAATACTTTCTCTTAAAAAGTCTGATATTTCCATGGGGGAGGGGAGGATACTCTTCAACCTCATTATTTATAAGGGAGGAAAACCAAATCCTTGGTAAGTTGATACATGTGCTTAGCATTGAAGAATCGAGGGGATCTGCTTCTCTGGGTCTCGTAAGCTCTCTGAGGCAGTGCTGGCCTCCTGGGTCTGGCCGTCTCTGGCCTGGGCTGCGCTGTGCAGATGGTACCTGGGTGGCCGTGACCAGGGCAGGCCCATCCCGCCATTCCCATGCTCACGCCCTGGCGTGCAGCAGGATCCTGGAAGGCCTGGATCCTGCCCTCTGTTCTGCCTTCTCGCCCCGTAGCCCCTGTCCTGCTCGTCTGCTTGCTTCCCTGCTGCCTGCAAGCCCCCTGGCCCCTGGGCCTTTGCACACACTGTTCCCAGTTCTTGGAACTGCCTGTCTTTATCTGGTGTCTCCTCTGGCCGCTCAGTCCCAGCGGCGCCTTGGGCCCCCGTTGAGCATGGCCTCACACTCTCTCCCTCCTCCCGAGCGGAGTCTGCTGTGTAATTTCAGTGGCTCATTGCGACATCGGCGGTTGGCTGTCACCTTTCTTACTGGCAGGGGCCTCCGTGGGGCGGAGGGGCCCCGAGGGCCTCCTGCCGGCTTGGTGCTCAGCGCCTGGCAGTGTCCGCATGAGCGGCTGGGCGGCTGGCTGCAGAGCACCGCGTGGGACCAGGAGGAGAGCCTGGTGCGGGCTGGCCCCCTGCCTTCAGGGAGCCAGCCCGCTATCTGCCCGAGCGCTGGGATTGCCTGCTTTCTCCCGCCTCAGTCTGGGGACTCCTGATTCCGGAGATCATATGCTCTTAAGTAGATGCCATAAATACAAGGGAAGTGGGTTTGTGATGCAGAGAGGAACGAGAGGAGGAACAGCTTTAAACTCGCAGCTGTCAAGTGGCCAACAGGGCCCTCGTGCACAGCCCACAGTGCGCAGTGCGACCTCGGCCGGAGGCCCGGGGCCCGTGCTCCCGGCGGCCAGCCGCTGCCTCCGCCGCAGGCTCTTTCCTCTGCTGGCTCCAGGTCACAGTTAGTGACAATATTTAGTCTTTTCTTGTTTAACCTCATCATTTTCACATGATACCTTCATGCGGTCATGTCTTTCAACGTTTTGGAGTCTGCTCCCCTAAAACACACGAACGTTCGGCTGTGTTTGTTCACCATTGTTGATGAAGCGTTTTGTCTGTGTGGGTCAAGTGCTTCTGCTGGCTTGCTGTTTGAGCTTGAAACAGTAAGTCAGTTCTTAGGGCCTAAAAGCCCGAGCTGGCCTTCCAAGTGGGAGGGTTGTTGTGCCCGTGGTTGGTGGAGCTGCATGATCTTTTGGGAGCGACCGTCAGCTGGCTGGCATGGTGCTCTTGGCTGCAGTGGGTCTTTTTCAGACTCAAGGAGAGCAGTTTTGGTGACTCCCTGCCCCGCCGCTACCCCATTCCCCCGTTCCCCAACCCCAGCTTTGACAGGGGAGGGTGAAGGGTGGTGGTGGCGAGAGGGAACCTGTTTCTAGAAGCTTTCTAAGTGATCAGTTGCTCAGTGGTAACCTGCAGGAGATGCAGCTTCCAGCCCTGGGTCGGGAAGGTCCCCTGGAGGAGGAAATGGCAGCCCGCTCCAGCCTTCTTGCCTGGAGAATTCCCTGGCCAGAGTAGCCTGGCGGGTACAGTCATGGGGTCGCAAAGAGCCAAGCGTGACTGAGCGACTAAACAGCAACGAGAATTTTGCAAGCAGTCTGCACCTCACCCACGCAGGATGTTTTCCACGAGCGAGGAGGGGATTGAACAGATGCTCCGGTGTCGAGGGGCCCAGAGGCGGTTCCCGCGGCTCCGTCTCGGTCAGGCCCCAGCCGCAGGGAGCTGAGTCGTTGGTGGGGACGGGCTGGGGGTGGGGTAACCCCACGCAGGTGCGCCAGGCCGTGGGAGGCTGGGGTGGGGGAAGCAGGCTGGGAGGGGAGCGCCGCCCTGCTCAGCTGGGGCCGCCCATACTGAGGGGCAGGGGTCCTGGTCCCACACCTTCCAGTGGGGTGGCCCTTCCTCCCTCCCTGCCCCCTGTGTGACCTGGAGCCTTCTCCCAGGCCCAGGGCTCCTAAGAGTAGCCGTCAGGACCCAAGCCTTGGCAGTCAGCATCAGGAACATTCTGGAAGGGGCCCGAGCCAGCGTCTCATCCAGCTGTTGGTCTTAAACATCAGGGGAGAGCCTGCTCTGAGCCCTTCTGGCCCCGAGGGGCTTCCTGGCAGACCCTCTGGGTCACGGCTGGAGTAGGACGCCAGCAGGTCAGCACAGCCCGGGCCTCTGCTGAGGAGGGCGGTGAGGGGCTTCCAAGACGATGCTCAGGGCCCTCCCAGAATGGAGGGTCCAGCCTCAGGGCTGAGGGGTTGGGGGCCCTGGTGAGCCCGCCCCCCAGCTTTGGGGCTGCGGACGCAGACGACCCCCTGGGGCAGGGGCCTGTGGTTGACTACAGAAGCGCACAGGGAAGCGCGCTGGGGCTGTGACTATGAGGAGGGTCTGGAGAAGCAGTCGGGCAGTGCTCCAGTGGATCAGAGCCCTCTCTGCTAGGAGTTCATGCAACATTTTGCACTGAAAGTCCATAGTAGGTGTTTCAGCCCCGTTCTTTGGAAAGCCTGCCTTTGCCAGTGTGAGAGCTGACGCGAGGTTCCTTCCCGGCGCTCCGGGTTGGAGGGACGCGCCGCAGGGCTTGTCACAGGGTGCTTGCGCGCCTCCTCCTGTCTCCTCGCGAGGGCCTTGTTTTCCTTTCACCTTTGTGGTCCGTGTCTGGCTGGATTTGCAGCGGTCTACGCATGACCCCTGACCTCTCCCCGTCCTTCCGGCTGGGAGGCCCCAGGGTGCGCGGGGCTGCTGCCATCCTGCTCAACACCCCCCGCCCAGGGCTGGTGGAGGGCTGACCTTGGGGGTTTGGAGTTGACAACCCGCAGTGTAAAAGGCACCCCTAACCCCTCCCCCGAGGAAGTGTGTCTCTGTGTCAGAGTGGATTGTCTGTCCACACTCGGGTGCGTCTTGAGGGAGCTCCTGCTTTCAGAACGCCTCTCACCAAGGAGAGGACGGAGCTGAAACTCAGAGAGGCGCGGTGGGCCTCTGCTCTGTCTCGGGGGCCTCCTCTCCTCGTGGCTCCTCGGACCTTGCCCTGTGGGCGTGGGTCCCGCCTGTGGTCGCGCTGCGTGTTCAGCAGCAGGCGTTCAGGACGGTGTCCGCAGCCATCCGGGCTTCCTGTGGCACGGGGTGCAGAGGACAGGCCCGGGTGTTGAGGCGGCTGGGCCTGAGGGCTCAGCCTCACGGCGTGCCGCCCAGCGGGGCTGCCTCCTCTCTGCGAGCTGCGTGTCCTGAGCAGGGATGGAGGAGGGCTGCTCCCGGGGTGGCTGGGAGCCTCTCCCCAGGCCGGGTCTCAGGTGGGGTGCTGTCTGCAAGGGGCGGGCCGGCGGCCGGGCCTTTGATGTCTGTTACGCACTCGCAGGCTCCCTGAGGCCCCCATGCCAGCTCCAGGCATCTCTGCCTGCATCTGCTGAAGTCACGGCTGGGCGCGTGCCTCCCTGGAGGACCTCAGTCACGTTTGGGAGCCAGTTGTTGTCTGTCTTTGTCCTCGCAGGCACCCTTTCGTGGCTCTCAGAGATCCTGTTCTCGAAAGCTCAGCAGCATGCCTTCAAGTGTTGGCTCCCAGAGCGCTGCCCTGCGTGAGAGGCGCCCAGTGTGGGCAGGGGCTGCTCCGCCGCCACGCGGGGCCGCGACCGCTGTGGGATCTGTCCCCAGCCGGTGGTGCCGAGCTCCCTGGTTGCCAGGTGGCTCGTGAGCTGGGGCGGTGGATGTCCACGGCGCTTCCTGGTTCCACAGAAGGGCCCCTCCCGGGACGATGTGGACATGCATTGCAAACCCAGTTGCGACTTTGCGTTTCCCCCTCTCTTCGCTGCTGTTGAGGCGCCGCCAGCCGGGACCCCGAGGACAGCATGCCCCTCACCTGCCGCGGCCTCGGGGAAGCGGTGCGGCCTGAGCGCCTGGGCTGGGGTGGAGCTGTGGGGCTGGCTCCTGGTGGCGGTGCTCCCGGGATGTGCTCCCAGGATGGGGGGAGAGGGGTGATTTAGTGACAGGAAGGTGGGTGCTTCTGGCGCCCAGGGGTGCAGCCCTCCGGGGGTGGCTCTGTGGGTGTGCCCCCGGGGCAGGTGACGGTGCGGTCGGATAAGGTGGCCTTCGGCAGATGGAGGAACAGGCCGGGGCCAGACGGTCCTCCCTGAGGTTGTGGGACCTGCACTTGACCAGGAGTTCTCCGTGAGCGGCTCTCAGCGTGAGTGGGAAGGCGTCTGCAGGAGCTCTCACTTAGAGGGGACCCATCACTCAGGGAGGACCTCTCCACGCAGGTTCTGAGCACGCGGGATGGACTGACGTGCTTTCGGGGAAGTGCAGGTGCGGCAGGGTTCAGGCAGGGCTTGATCCAGCTCCCCTGCAACTTCATCAAGACCTTGTTTCTTCCCCCTGCGTCGGGTGAGTCCACTTTCTGGTGCTTGGTGGCCCTGCTGTCTGCGCAGGACTGCACGCTCACCCGTTGCTGCCGCCAGGACGGGCAGCAGCGCTTCCTGGACTCACTTGCTCACCCCGGCTGAAGCCCCTCGTCTACTCTGAGTGGTCTCCTTGGCCAGGCAGGGGTGTCGGGTGCCCCGTGTGGGTCAGCCTCTTCCAGAAGCTGGCTGGGGAGTCAGCTGCCCTCCTGGGAATGTTGCTGCTGACGGAGAAGAGAGGGAGGGGACGGAGGCTGAGGTGGGCCCGTAGGCAGCATCCCCTTTGGGCCCTGTCCTCTGCAGCCCTGGTGGCAGTTCCAGGCTGGCCTGCGTGTGGGCACCCTGTGTGAAGCGACATGCTGACTGTCTCACAGACCCTGTCTCACGGAGCCACGGGCAGCTCCCAGGAGAGCACTGGCCCCCAGTCACGAGGAGGAGGGAGGGCTCAGCGAGGTCGGAAAGCGAGGCCTTGGCCAGAGCTCTCTGCTGGCCTCCTGGGTTTCGTTCCTCTGCCTGGTCATGCGCTGGGCCCTGGAGGTCGGGCTACTGGCCGATGGCACAGTGGGGAGAGGTTGAGTAGGAGCCTGTCAGGGGTTCCCTGCCCTCCTCCGATGGCTGATGTGCAGGGTGCAGCAGTCCCACAGAGCGGCCCTTAGAGCAGGGACAGTGGAGCCAGGAGACGGGGGGCTGGGCCCTTCCAGCCGGCCTGCTGCTCATGGAGGTGGCCACGCGCCGGGATGTCCTGAGACTGCCGAGCTGGTCCTGTCCACCCCGCCCATCCCGTCACCTCAGCCTGTGTGCGGTGGGCCTGAGGACGAGACAAATGGGCTGTCGCATTGGGGTGCCTCAGTCTTCCCATCTGCGAAGTGGGCACAAGAGTTTCTGCCATGGAGGATTGTCATCAGGCTCAGGGGCGATCGCAAGGGGCCTGGCCCAGCCCTGCCAGGCTGCACCAGAGGAGGAGGTGCCCTTATTGCTGGGCTCCGGTTCCCCGGCTGGGAGCCCCCACCTGTGTCTGGTGGCGTTTCTTTTGTGCCAGGCTCCCTGCTGTGGTTAAACATGCTCTGTTTGTCCTGTGCCCGTGTGGGTTGGCTCCCCTTCGTGCTCCCGGCTGACTGGGGGGCAGCTGACACCAAGGCAGGGAGCCTGATGGATGGGGCTTGCCCCGTGCCAGGCGGCACGCCTAGCCTGCGCCTCTGTGTTCACACGCAGGTTAGGACCCTAGGTTGGAAGCACGGGCCTTGTCCTGGGCTGCGCTGCTGGTGGGAAAATCGGAGTGTGCAGGGCTTGCTGCAGACAGGTCCACACCGCCCCGGGACGCTCTGCCCTCACCCCCGGCCTCCCTGCTGCAGAGTCCAAGCAAAGAGCCCTGGCGTGGCCGCGTCGTGACAGCGGGGGCCGCAGGCCTGCTTCACTCCATCCCGACTCGCTGTGCTGGCTGCTGACCCCTCCATGGGGTGGGAGGTGCCCCCGAGGGCGAGGCAGAGAACTCTGGTCTGCACCCTCCCTGCCAGGAGCAGTTCTTTCTTGAGGGGGCTCTTCCCTGAGCCTGGAGGTGGAGGCTCTCCTGGTGGCGTGGCTGGCCCTGGGGTCCCTGCCTGGCAGGCCTGGTGGGATGGTGTGAGGAGGCACAGCCCGAGCTGCGGAGGAAGCTGGAGGTCTGCGAGGGGTGGGGGGCGGGCCCGGGCGGGCTGGCAGGCGCCCAGCGCTGGCACTGGCGCTGTGGGTAGGCCAGCCCTGCCGCAGCGACCTCTGGGCCCCCGTTCTTCATCTCACAGTGAGGTTCTGGGGGTGCAGCCTTGGCGAGGGTGGCCCTCCCTTGCACACATGCCCAGGCACGCATGCACACAGACGGGCACACGCGTGAACATTTGTGACGCAGGTCAGCCAGCTCCTGTCGTGGTCCCGTCGGGTGTACAGGAGCTGCTGGCCGTGCTGACCCCACCGAGGAGCAGATCCCAGGGTGAGGGCGCCCAGACGCTCGGGTGCCGAACCCCCTCCTCGCAGCTCAGTCCTCCCCACTTCCTCATTGCCGAGCGGAGGTGCTCTGTGCTTTGATCCCTGCCAGTCGGGCGTCCTCGGGCACGAGGGTTGTGAGAGCTGTCCCTGCTCGGGGCTGGGGGCTGGGCGGGGTGGGACCTGCTGGTTCCGGCAGGCTGAGCTACTGAGGCTGCCGCATGGCAGGGCTTCCTCCAGCCGCACGGCTCTTGTCCTGCCGTCTGCCGCCACGCTCCAGTGCTCCGGCTGGCCTGGAGGCACGTCCCAGCGAGCAGGGCAGGCGCGGCGGGGGCCTTGGGCCTGTCGGTCAGCGGGCCCCCTGGGCCCCGCACCCTCTTCTGTTCTGAGCCCACCCGTGGGGGCGCCCTTCTCCCCTGCAGCCTCAGCCTGCAAGCCCACGCCGGGCCGCGGACGCGTGTTGCGTGGCTCCCCCTGTGGCGGGGCAGCCATCACGCGAGTGTGGTGACCCGCTCCCGCTGCCCGTCTCTGCGTCTCTGCTCTCTGCTCTGCCAGCGCCGACTGCCGGCGCGCCCTGGCCTCAGCGGGGCGCAGGCGTGGGCAGGGCCGCGTCTTGTCGCAGCTCTGCACTCCCTCACCCCGGGCTCACGCTCCTGCCCGAGTCAGGGCCGCGCGGCCGCCACAGGCGGCTCCTGGCTGCCTCTGTGGGGCGGCGGTGGCCCCCTTCAGCTGTGGGAGCGGAGGAAGGTGTCCTCCCTTCCTGGAGCCTGTGACCCTGGCCCCTGCTTCTCCTGTCCGCCGGTGCCCTCCGGGGCCCGTCACGAGGAGCGGGCGAACCCCGGTGGGGCCTCCGCGTCCTGCTGTCGCACTGCCCTTCAGACGCGCCCGGGGCCGGGTCCGCGGGAACGGGGCCCACGTGTGCGCGCTCCCACCCGGCTCAGGGCGAGGCCGTCTCCTGAGCCGAGCCCCGTGGGGAGCCGCCGGCCCCTCCCTGTGGCCCATCATCAGAGAACAGGCGCCATCCGCGCTTCCCCAGGACCGACCCTGCTCCGGCTCTGGACTCGGGACGGCCGCCTGGCGCCCAGCCACAGCTGGCCTGCCTCCTCCAGCCCCGGCCCTGCCCTCGCCTGGGCCGGCTCCCCAGCTGCTCAGCGGCGGTGCTGAGCGTGGGCACTTTTCTTTGCCCACCACGATGTGAAGAGGTTTGGGGACCTTTGAACTAGGGGAGCCGAGGGTCAGGATTTCTCTGTAAGGCCTGGAGTCGGGCTGTTACCTGGGGGCTGGGGGAGGGATTGCTCCCACAGCAGGAGGGTCCTGGGACCATGCCAGTCCCACGGGGGGCTGCGTGCAGTGCCGAGGGGCCTGGGCTGGAGAGAGGATCAGGAATGGGGGACGGGGTCCCCGCAGGCGCCCCTCTGCCCGGGCCCTTGCCGTCTCCCGCCCCTGGGCTCACCTTGTCCCGTGCTGACCTGTGCTCCAGGGGTATGGGGGGAGCTGGGCATCGCCAGGCCTTCCTGCTCCAGGGACTGCCTTACTCGGGGTTTTGTTTAAGCTGTTGTGAAAACACTATCTGGGTGTGTTCTTTAATGGTCAGAGGTGGCGCGGGGCCCTTGGGATTGACAGTAGTGTAGCCTGTCTCTGAGACAGCTGACCCACCTTTAGGGTCTTAACGATGCAGTTGTTTTCTGTTTCATTAATGTTTCCCTGTGAGAGACATACTCAAAAATGCCATTTTGCATGCCACTTTAGGGACTTCCTGGACCTTTTCAGCCCATCAAGGCCCAGGTTAAGCTTCCTGATAAAGGGGAGATGGGACGCGAGCAGCCCCCACAGCTTCTGAGGTCCAGAGAGCCCCAGCTTTCCAGCTTTGCCTGGGGGCACGGGGTGCCCGGGTCACTCTTGTCCCAGGGTGTTCGTGGCTTCCCATCCTGAGAGGTGCACGTGGTCTCATCTGTCAGCCGCTGACACGCTCAGAATGGCCGTCCTTGCCCCCGGCTTGGGTCCTGCGCTGGAAAGCCTGCCCACGCTCTGGGGTGGATCGCTGCAGCCTCGCTTCGTCTGCCCTGTTTCTGCCTCGTGGCCAGCTTTCTCGGGCTCCAGTGTCTGGGCGCGTCCCTGCTGAGCGCTCCGAGCTGGGTCAGGGCACCGGGGCGCTCACCTGCCTTCCAGCTGCAGCACTGGCGGCCTCGGGGCGCAGCACTGGCGGCCTTGGGGCGCACGTAGGGCAGAAAGGAGTCAGTTGCCGTTGGTTATCCGGCCACCTTTCCGTGGTCGGACTGGAAAGTGAACCTTTCTCTGTGGCATCACCGTGGACTGTATGTGTGTGGAGGACTTTGCTGTGATTTTTGGAGAAGTTAGGCACTGAGGCACCTGATCTGGCCGGGTGGTTAAGAAACTGGGCCCTGTCTCTGCCCTGTCCCGGCCCCTGACCCTGAGCTGGCCCCGGCCTTAGCTTCGTCACATCTGTTCCCCCTCTGGCTCCATCTCCCAACAGCCAGTCTCGTTCTTTTGGAATCCCAGCTCAGGACAGGGGAGTTTGCTCGTGAGCAGGCAAGCCTGAGCTGCGGTGTGAGTGACGGGTCTGCTTGGCGAGGCCCAGCAGCGCAGGATCTCAGGGAGGTGGGCCCGGAGGCTGCTGGGGGGCAGGTGGGGGTGGTGGGCACCAGAAGCAGGCGTGTCCTCCTGGGCATTGGCAGCCTGGCCAGAAGCCGGTGAAGTCAGTGGGCGAGACCTTAATGTGCATACGAGCGCGCGTGTAGCGTGGGTGTGTTTTGAAGCAGGATGCATGCTTTACCTGACTTCTTAGGTAAAACAGAAGCTGTTACCTGAAGCTCCCGCCTGGGGTGGGCTGGCTTCTCCTGGCCTCCCATTGCCAGGAGCTCAGCGAAGCAGCCAGGGAGACCCTCTGCCCATGGCCCTCGTGCCCAAGGCCCCGTGGGCCCGCCGTGCGGAGTGCCCTGTGGCCGTGGGGCTGTCCAGTCCCTGGGGGGCCGTCTCGGTCACCGCCGGGTGGCCTGCAGCTCTGGGGTCGGAGAGGCGGGGAGCAGAGAGGATTCCTCTTGAAGGGCCTCAGGTGTCTCACTGAAGCGTCTCCAGCATCATCAATACTGGGCTTCCGGTGGCCCAGTCAGTAAAGCATCCACCTGCAGTGCAGGGGCCTGGGCTCAGTCCCCGGGTCAGGAAGAGCCCCCTGGGGAAGGGACTGGCAGCCCGCTCCAGGGTTCCTGCCTGGAGAGTCCCGTGCACAGAAAAGCCTGGTGGGCTGGCGTCCATGGGGCCACAAGGAGTCAGGCATGGCTGAGCAGCCAACATTAAAGGAACAAAACTGGGGGAAGAGATCAGCAATATAAACAAGCAGGCACCGTAACTGGGAAAACACTAATGATTTAATTTGCATACATGGCCGAATCATTTTTTATGACTGCCTCAATAATAAAAGACAGGCTGACGATCACATTGAAGCAAATAAAGAAATCCATTAATTCTCCTATTCATTTTCTAAAAAAAAAAAAGGTACTCCCGGCTCTCACAGTGACAGTTTAATGATTAGGGTGCCTAATTTTAATCCGTTACGTGGGTGCATGCCCCGCCGAGCTTGGGAACCCAGCTCCCGTTGGTGTGGTTGCGTGCGGTGAAGAGTACAGAGATCCGGGGGACCTCGGGTGAGATCAGAGCCGGGCAGCCCTCTGTCCCCTCCCCGCCCTGCGGGAGTGCCGGCCTCGGCGGGCAGAGCCCATGTGCACGATGCCCTGGGTGGTGGCCTCAGGGAGGCGGTTTCTCGCCCTGAGATGATTTGGAGGTCGCCAGAGCCAAGGTTGAGAAGCCTTCCCGTCCAGTTCAGAATATACCATTTCCTTAAGCGTGAAGGCAAACGGCACTGCATTTGGTTCAAGGTGGATTTGGTTCTACTGCACAGTCGAAAGAGTAATCCTGAAACCACTTGGGGACAAGTTACATATGTCATTTACCAGGTTGCGGTGAGGACCTGAGGTCGGCTTGCAGTTACATTTTTTTGCATGGGAATAAAATGCACCTTTATTGTCTCCTTTTCATTTCTTTTGAATTTGAAAAATGGGTTTCAATTCCCCAGACCTTACATTTTCCTAGCTAAAGCGTGTTTTGCATGCAGATGTAGTTAGATAACAAAGAGGCATGTTTGTGTTGTAGTGACTACATTAAAAAAAAAATATCGCTGAATTGTAAATTGTATTTTTAGAACACGCTAAACCGAAGCGCGAGGGTCATTTGTCTCCCGCTGCAGCTCAGCTGGCTTCGTTTCCGTTGTAATGACTGAGAACGGCCATTCAGGGCGGCCGCGCCCCTGCTCTTAATTCTGAGGGCCTGCTGCTTCCATCACGAGTGCGCGTGTTTGTCACCCGCTCGGGGGCAGCTCAGCTGCCACAAGTGTTTTTTACGACGTGTTTGCTGGGTGAGGGTGTTTCACTCATGCTTGGTCCTTTTGTCTGGTTACCGGGACACGGCCGTCTGTTCACTGTGTCACATCCTGGAGGTTATGCTGCAGAGGGGCCTCTGAAGAGTAGTAAGTATCACTGTGTGCTGAGAAGGTCGGATTCAGCACGTTTCCTTAGTTTCTGAAACAGGATTGCAAGGCTAGGTGGAGAATGACGCTCAGCAGGCATCCGTGAAGTTGGGCACCAAGAAGGGGAAGAGTCCACGTTGTGAAGAAGCTGGGCAGTGCACGGGGCGTGTGTGTCTCTGAGGAGAGAAGGGAGCAGGGCGCAGCCCTTAACAGCAGGAGGACAGAGAGCAGCCCCCGAGGCCCGTGACGCCGGAAGGGCTGGCTCCCGGGAGCCCCCGGCCTCGCTACGCTTGCGGCAGTACGTGTATATAGAGGGCCTCATTGTAATGGACTCACATCTAAGTGACACACCTGCCGGAGCTTCGACCCCAGAAGGCCAGAGAGTGGGCGGCGCCCCAGTTCCTGGAGACGCCCACCCCTTCTTGAAGACAGAATATTCCTCCCACTTGTCATCCTGTGACGTCACCCGGCCCATAAACACCAAGCCCCCTGCACTAGGGGCCCTCTCTCGCTTTCCAAGATGACCCCGTGCCCTCGGGCTGCCTCTGGACCTGAGGAGGTCTGCGCTGTCTGTAGCGTGCATCTCTTTAAACAAGCCTCTTTCCTCACTCTTGAGTTCTTTCCTGCATGGGCCAAGGACCCTCACTTGGCAGCCCGTCCCAGGAACTCTCTCAGTACCTGGGACACGACCATCTTCTTGTGCCCCATTTCCCCCCTGCAGTGTCTTTTCTGGCGACCATGAAGGGACCCCAGAGGGCACAATCCCGATCCCCTGTTGGGCCAGGGCTCCCCGCAGCGCAGGGCGGCTGCGGCCCGTCCTGAGCTGTGCCATCTGTTTGACTCAGGGTCTAGCTCTCCCTTCCTCCGTCTCTGAAGGGTTCCAGCACTGGGACTCTGGTTGCCTTTCTTCCACTGACTGCTGTTCCTTTCCTTGACTAATCCAAGGGGCCTCCTCAGGCTCACCAAACAGGCAGGTTTTTGGGTGCCCACAAGGACCCCACTTTGCTTTTCCCAGTTTTGCTTGCTTAATTACTTTTTCTGCTGGATTCAGGGTTTTTACAGATCAGTCCAGTTATCCCATCTCCCGAATTGCCATTGAACTTTTCCCCATGGCACTCCCTTGAGGGGGTACACCCACGAAGGCCCCTGCAGCACACTCCCTTAGATTCTCTGGATGTTAGGGAGAGCACTGGGACAAATGGCCGCTATCTGCCCAGGATCCATCAGGCGCTTGTCTCGCGGCGTCTTAACCAAAATGGGGAAGACCCATACATCCGAATGTTCACAAGCCTATCCCACAGTCCAGGTCTAAAGCCCTCCTGCTGGGTGTGCCTGGCCCACACCCCCTTAAAGGTTCCTTCTTTCCCAGCAGGAGCCTGGTGCTTTAGACAATCCCTTTATGAGACCACCTCCCTGAGGTCCACCACTGGGAACTGAATGCCAGCCGCAGTTCTGAGAGGCTGACAGTCTGCTGAACCGTCTACCCCTAACGTCACAGCCGGGGAGCTGGAGATCCCAGACCCCTGCGAATCAGCTCATGGGCTCGGCCTTTGGAGCATTCAGCGATAGAGATAAGGTGAGAAGCAGGACGATTCAGGGACGACGGCAAAAGTCACCGTTGCTGGTGGCAGCCCTAAGCCTGCGCCACCCCAGGCTTACCGTCCCCACGGAAGCCCGTGGTGGGGACAGGGTCCGGGAAGCCTGGGTCAGAGCCACTTTCTTTCCAAGAAGGGGTTGATCTGTTTTAAGTGCGGCCGGGAGGACCACTAGAAAGACGAATGCCCCCGTGTGGGAGAAGTCCATCAGGACCCTGCCCAGCACACAAGTGACAGGGTGATGACAAAAACTCAGCCTCCGTGTACCAGAGCCGGCCTGAGTTTTGGAGACAGTGTTTTGGATGAAATAGAAAAGAATAGCTTTATTGCTTTGCCAGGCAGAGGGGACAGCAGGCTCCTGCCCTGAAAAGCTGTGTGTCCCAACCCAGGAGGATGTGGTGAGTTTCTAGCAGCAGCTCAAGGGCAGGGCTGCTGGGAAAGGTAAGGATGCGTGTAGGGCCTGCACCCCTTTCATCTGGCCTCGAACTGTGATTGTTTTCTCTGGAAGGAGCAATACTAATGTCTTCCATTTGTTGGGGTTTTTAGTTCTGTAAAAAGCTCAAAGCCACTGTCAGGTGTATTCTGTGAGGCAGAGTCAGGACCCCGCCCCAGGCTGCACTGGTTCCTGGCTGTCCCTCCCTTGTCTCTGCCTCCTCTCCTGTCCCTGACGAGCAGCTGTTTGAATCTGCCCTTTGGAACTTGGGGAAGGTCAGAGACGAGTCTGCTCCCTACAAACGAGAGACGGGGGACGTGGGAACTCCACAGGGCTCTGCTTGGTTTCTGGGCCCACTGGAAGCAGGGCATTCCCCAGTCCCAAGGGGGCTCAGGGCTCCCGAGCCAGTGATGGCCGAGAGGATCAGAGACTGACGGGCCTAGGACCTTCCCTGGCTCCCAAACGACACCTGGTCGTTTCTCCAGCGGAGCCTCGGGTGACCCTCGACAGACAGGTGGGACAGTTATTTCCTTACTAGATACATGGTTGCCCGCTCCTTGCTGGCTGGAATCCTGGGGCCCTTGTTCCCCCAGTCTTGTATAATAATGGAAATGGAGGGAAAACCCCAAGCCAAGTG
>SJYR01000266.1:1169398-1195724 GCA_006410655.1 Kobus ellipsiprymnus | reverse complement strand
GCCTCTGCGGGTGTGTCTGGGTGGTATCCTCCGTGCGTGGCTCCGGGAAACCCGTGTGAGCCTCTGAGGGTGTGTCTGGGTGGTATCACTCGTGCATGGCTCCGGGGAGCCCCCGTGAGCCTCTGCGGGTGTGTCTGGGTGGTATCCTCCGTGCATGGCTCCGGGAAACCCGCGTGAGCCTCTCCGGGCGTGTCTGGGTGGTATGTCCATGCATGGCTCCGGGAGCCCGCGTGAGTCTCTGCATGTGTGTCTGTGTGGTATCCTCTGTGCATGGCTCCGGGAGCCCGCGTGAGCCTCTGCGGGTGTGTCTGGGTGGTATCCTCGTGCATGGCTCCGGGAGCCCGCGTGAGTCTCTGCACGTGTGTCTGTGTGGTATCCTCCGTGCATGGCTCTGGGAGCCCGCGTGAGTCTCTGCACGTGTGTCTGTGTGGTATCCTCCGTGCATGGCTCCGGGAGCCCGCGTGAGCCTCTGCGGGTGTGTCTGGGTGGTATCCTCCGTGCATGGCTCCGGGAGCCTGCGTGAGCCTCTCCGGGTGTGTCTGGGTGGTATGTCCGTGCATGGCTCCGGGGAGCCTGCGTGGGCCTCTGCGGTTGTATTGCGTGGTATCCTCTGTGCATGGCTCCGGGAGCCCCGGGAGCCTCACAGGCCGTTTTGAGCACGCCTTTCCCCTAGCTGTCTTCTCCCGCCCACTCTGAGGGCAGCACCTGAGAGGTCTGGTCATCCATCCTTGCTGGTGCCAGGTTCTGCTCTGCTTTTGTGCTTTAGACTTTTATGGGGTCTTGTTTTGGGCTTGCTTTGCATCTCCTTAGCGTTTCAGTTGCTGAGATCCTCTTCCTGTGATGATTGACCGTTTGAAGTCCTCTTTTGTGAAAATGCCTGTTCATAGTTTTTGCCCATTTTCTATTTGGGTTGCTTGCCTTTCTTTATGCTTAGTGCGTCACTCATTCTGGATTCTGATCCTTTGTTGGATGTACTGGGCAGATTATCTCCTGCTCTCTGGGCTACCTTTTTGCTCTTCTGCTGGGTCTCTCGACAGACTGAACTTCTTCATTTTGATGCAGTATAATATGTCATTTTCTCTCCTCCATGGTTAATGCCTCACCCATCTAAATTGTTACACAGGTCTGAGGAGCCTCCGTCTGCCCACAGATCTCTTCCTTACGCTTCTGTCTTCTAGGGGAGGCTCTCTCGTCTTGCCTTTAACATTTAGGTCTGTGGTCCGTCTCACACTGATTTGCTTGTTGATGTGCTGTCCAGGTCATAGTTCATTTCTGTTTCCATGAAGATCCTAGTAACTCAAGCACTGTTTATTGAAAAGACCCGCCTATTTCCCTGTGGGTCTGGAATGCAGCCTTTGCTATAACCATATCACTATGTGTGTGCTGGGCTCAGTCTAGAATATTCTGCTCCTTGTTCTATTTATCTGCTCTCTCACAATGTCTTAATTACATAGGCTTACAATGCGTGCGTTAGCCGCTCAGTCTTGTCCAAGTCTTTGCGACTACATGGACGATAGCCCAGCAGACTCCTCTGTCCATAGAGTTCTTCAGGCAAGAGTATTGGGTGGGTCGCCACTGCCTTCTCCTGTACAGGGTATATTCCTCCATTTGTTTAGACCTGTGACTTGTAATTTGTTTCATGGGCTTCCCTGTAGCTCAGATGGTAAAGAATCTGCCTGCAATGCAGAAGACCTGGGTTTGATTCCTGGGTTGGGAAGATCCTCTGGAGAAGGGAATGACACCTCATTCCAGTATACTTGCCTAGAGAATCCCACGGACAGAGGACTTTGGCTGGCTACAGTCTGTGGGGTCACAAAGGCGACTAACACTGCTACTATAATGTTTCATAGCTTAATTACAGAGTTCTTATGTATGTATCTTTTGGTAGATTTAGCCCTGGATATTTGTGATTTTAGATGTTATTTTCAGTGGTATCTTTTTTAAAGATGGTATCTTTTTATTTTCTATATGCTTATTGCTGGTATGTAGAAATACAGTGGCTTTTGCATGTCAGCCTGTACACTGTCATTTGGTTAAGTTCATTTGGGAGCTTTGACGGTTATTAGTGAATTGTTTTGGGCTCTCTGTGTATGCAGTGTGTCGTCTGTGGGCAGTGCAGGGTCTTGCCTTTCCCCTCCTGGTGCCTTTTGTTTCCCTTTCTTGCCTTGTTGCGTTGGCGAGCATTGCCAGCGTGGTGCTGAGTGGACGTGGTGTGAGGGGACGCCCTGGCCTCCCGCTCGATGCCAGGAGTGGCTCTCCACTGTCCTCGGCCCATGACTTGCGTCCTCCGTCCTGCTTTGGGGCACTGCAGGCTGTGGCTCCGGGTTCTCTTTTGGGCTCGCTGGCAGCCTGCGGTTTCTCCACCAGCCTGGCAGGCTGAGGCCACGGTGGGGAAGAGCATGGAGTCTGGGCTGCGGCTGTTGCTCGCCCATGTGACGGGATGCAGAGGATTGCAGAGAGTGGCGGAGCGTGTCCTCTTTGTGGTTGCTTAATAAGATTTTTTAAAGAATGTTCTCTTAAGGATTTATAGTTTCTAAGACTTTTACCCTTTGGAAGGTTTATGGCTTATTTTGTGAAATTAGGTCAACTGAAATTTCCACGGGCCGCTGCAGGAGGGAAGAAGTATAGGTGATTCTCGATTCAGAGGGTTTGGTGAAGGAAGGTAAGCACACATAGGCAGGGGTGATGCGTTTGGTCCCATCTGTTTCGTATGGAGCAGAAATAAATGAAGAGACGTCTTCATATAAATACACGCTTAGTGTCAGAGATCGCTTATTTCTGGATGATCATTCCTGTCTTTGTAAAAGTGCTAGTGACGTAGAATTACACATTCCTTGCTAGTGTTCACCTTCACAAATGTGGGCTTTAATTTATATGATAGATCAGGAAAGAATGAAATTATAAATGCAGTTTCTTTTGTGGTCATCACATGTTCAACATGTGTCTAATATTTACCAGAAATATATAATTCAGTTAGAGCTGTACAGGTCTAAATTTAAAATGTTATTCATGAATAGTTCTCACAAATGTTCAGTTCAGTTCACTTCAGTCACTCAGTCATGTCTGACTCTTTGTGACCCCATGAATCGCAGCACGCCAGGCCTCCCTGTCCCTCACCAACTTCCAGAGTTCACCCAAACTCACGTCCATCGAGTCGGTGATGCCATCCAGCCATCTCATCCTCTGTCATCCCTTCTCCTCCTGCCCCCAATCCCTCCCAGCACCAGAGTCTTTTCCAGTGAGTCAACTCTTCACATGAGGTGGCCAAAGTATTGGAGTTTCAGCTTCAGCATCATTCCTTCCAAAGAACACCCAGGGCTGATCTCCTTCAGAATGGACTGGTTGGATCTCCTTGCAGTCCAAGGGACTCTCAAGAGTCTTCTCCAACATCACAGTTCAGAAGCATCAATTCTTTGGCGCTCAGCTTTCTTCACAGTCCAACTCTCACATCCATACGTGACCACAGGAAAAACCATAGCCTTGACTAGATGGACCTTTGTTGGCAAAGTAATGTCTCTGCTTTTGAATATGCTATCTAGGTTGGTCATAACTTTCCTTCCAAGGAGTAAGCGTCTTTTAATTTCATGGCTGCAGTCACTATCTGCAGTGATTTTGGAGCCCCCCAAAATAAAGTCTGACACTGTTTCCCCATCTATTTCCCATGAAGTGATGGGACCAGATGCCATGATCTTCGTTTTCTGAATGTTGAGCTTTAAGCAACATTCTCACTCTCCCCTTTCACTTTCATCAAGAGGCTTTTTAACTCCTCTCCACTTTCTGCCATAAGGGTGGTGTCATCTGCCTATCTGAGGTTATTGATATTTCTCCCGGCAATCTTGATTCCAGCTTGTGCTTCTTCCAGTCCAGCGTTGCTCATGATGTACTCGGCATAGAAGTTAAATAAGCAGGGTGACAATATACAGCCTTGACCTACTCCTTTTCGTATTTGGAACCAGTCTGTTGCTCCATGTCCAGTTCTAACTGTTGCTTCCTGACACACACAAAGCTTAAACTCCTCTAATGTTTGAGATCTAAACACCAGGTGTTGTCTGTGTGTGTGTGTTTTTAGAAAAACACTAATCTACTGATTATTAAAGTGTCATCAGACATTTACATCAAGAGGAAAGGAGCTGTTTCACACTTGAGTTTTATTTTGTGGAGAGGCTGAATTCCTAGTTGACTTTCACGCTGGGTTGTCCGCCTGAAGCGAGGCTGATGCGGTGGGGCAGGGCAGAGGAGAAGTGTGGGTGCGCCGAGGGCCGCAGTGTCGGTGGGCTCTCCTCTTAGACGGAATAGAGAAGGCTGCTCTCCTCGTGGGTTGGGGTGGTTTGCGTCCTTTGTTAGGAGTTAATTTAGTTTTCAGCTGTGAAACAGTTTGCTCTTAACTTGTCATTTTCTCTATGCCCTGGCATCTTCACGACAGTGAGCGGGCTCCTCATGTGACCTAGGAACCCCGAGGGTTCACAGGCGCCCCAGTCACCCACAGGGTCCTTATGTGACGCAGGGTGGTACCGCTAAGAGAGGGCGGGAGACCAGTCTAGGGCGGACCGCTCGCTGGGAGATGCGGGGCTGGACAGAGCTCAGCCCCCAGCTCCAGACGGCTGGGCGCTGTGCAGGGACCGACGGGCGCCTGCTGGCTCTGCGGTGTCCCCCGGGAGCGCGGGAGGCAGACGCTAATCTGATGGGGGCGCCTGCAGGGGCACGCGGGGAGCTGGGGCGGCCCCGGCAGTGCTGCCTCTCGGGGGACCTGCGTCAGTCCCCCTGAGTGTAACGCTCGGGCCCCGTCCTGACCCCTCGCAGCAGCTCAGCTGGCCTCTGGGGAGTGAGCCCTGTCCCGCTGGCTTCACTCTGAGGGCTGCCAGTCGAGGCGTCCGGCCCGGCCCAGCCAGGAGGCATGCATCAGGGCTGAGCCCTGAGGGCCCCCTGGGAGTCAGTCTCGCCGGCTGCTGGGGCTGCGCCTTGCGTCCTGCCTCCAGGCCTCCCCCTCCTGTGTTCTCCAGATCCTGCCGGGGGGTCTCTGTTTGCCTAGGTCGTTCAGGGCCCTTTTCTGTCGCCTGTGACCCTGCAACCCTGGCGGGTGCACCTTCCTCCTCACAGGCCTGTGTTCTGGAACCCGAGCTCTTGCCTTGCTCTGCACTCTGGAGAGAAGGGCCCCCGTCCAGGCCCCGGCGTTGCGCCTTGCCGGTTCGAGAACTGGTTCCTGCATCCCCTGGCCCCTCGTCCACAGTTCCAGACTCACTCCAGAGCCTATCCTCCAGCCCAGCTCCCGCTGCCTCCCCAGGGGAGCCAGGGGCCCTGGCACAAGCCGCTCTGAGACGGGCGTAACCGGCGCCCAGCGGGGGCTGACGTCCCTGGGCTAGCAGGGGCCGCCGCTGTCCGCGGCCGACCCCTGGCCCGGGGAGGGGCCCTCTGGAGGAGGAGGCGCGTCTCCGTTCACTGTCGCCCTGGCTGTCCTGGGCCCGGCCCCACGCCTCAGTACTGACAGTGCCCTTCTGCTTCCCCCAAAACAGGGGGCGTGCTGCCCTGCAGAGTGCACTGTTTGTAAGAGACTGGATCCTGAGCACGCCAGATCGAGGGAATGTCTCACGCAGTAACGGGCTTCCACGGTCCCCCTGTCAAAACTGCAGCTGCCTCCGGGCATCCCAGCGCGTGTCGCAGGGCGTCTGCTGCAGGCCCCCCGTCTGGGTGCTCAGACTTGTTACCCGACTGCGTTTCCCTCGTGTAGGTTTGAAGATTCCGTAAGGCCAAAGCTTGCTTTCTTTAAGCAAGAGGAGTCACGATAAAACTCTGTAAAATCTTAAATTTAAAACATCAATATGAACATGGGTGTGGTGGTGTTTTTTTTTTTATATTTAAAAAGTTTGTATTTCTTACTCTTCGTATGTCCAAAAAACAAACAGTTAAGACCAACCAGGATGTGGGAGAAAACAAAGTGAAATACACACACTGGCAAAGGAGCCGAGTTCTAGCACAGGAACGTGAGCCCCTGCACTGAGGGGCGCAGAAGAGCGGCCCGGGTCACCGTGGGGCCTGGGGACCGTGCCCTGACCACACACTGCCAGGCTGGAGGCAGGAACTGGCCGTGAATTCTGAGTCTTGTCACGTGCGTGCCGCGTGTGTGTGGGCCAGCTGTTCTGAAAGCACTTTATACTAGAGTTGTATCCTGGAGGTGAACAAGTAAGCAGATGGATTGTAAGAACCAGGCTTCTCACTGTTGGAGAAAGCAGTGAAAATCGGGAAAGGAGGCGGCTAAACTCGGCCTGTGATGTTGGGTTGGATCTGAGGTGTCAGTGTGAACTCATGATTTAGCCAGTGTCCACAATGTGGATGTGTGAGTTTACATCCAGCGTCCCGTGTGCAGGGCGGGTCCTACGGCGGTGGCACCCAGCTCTCGCTGCCCACACGCAGTTCTCCAGAAAAGGGAGCCAGGACTCCTGGGAGAAGTGGTTGATTCCCAGGCTGTGACAGGGGTATCTCATGGAACTGGAAAGTAAGGCAGTGCTAAAAAAAGATAAAAGATGGGGGTGGGGGCTTGTCAGAGAAACATAGAAGCTCCCAGTGGCCAAAGCATGAACGACAAAACAAATAATGATGGTTGTGATGATCACGCACAGAATAAAATGAAACTCCGTAATTTCATAATGATGCAAATAGATGATTGAACAGCAAGATGGGCAAGTGACAGGCCCTCCTCGCAGTGGAATTCTGATAATCGATGCGTGCAGAAGGGAGGGGAGTTAAACACCACTCTTGGGCAGATAACCAAGACACACAGGGTTGCAGATGGGATGCGGTGGGTGTTGCAGCCACGAAGCCCAGGGTACTGATTCTGGTCTTTCTCTCCTTGAGTGAGCTTTGATAGTTGGGGTCCTTTAGGGCATTTATTTATTTCATCCAAATCGTCAGATTTATTCACATAAGGTTGCTCATCATCTCCCCTTATCATCCATTTAGTGTCCATGTGGCCTGTGGTTAATTTGCTCTTATTCTGGATTTTGTTGATTGGCTTCTTCTTTCTCCGATTTTTTCCTGATCTGTTTAGCTAGGCTCAGATGGTAAGGAATCTGCCTGTAATGCAGGAGACCTGAGTTTGATTCTTGGGTCAGGAAGATCCCGTGGAGGAGGGAATGGCTGCCCACTCTGGTATTCTCGCCTGGAGAATCCCACGGATAGACGACCCTGGTGGGCTACAGTCCATGGGGTCACTAAGAGCCGGACACGACTGAGCAATTTTACTATTGCAAAGAATCAGCATTTAGTTTCATTGGTTTTTGTATTTTGTTGATTTCTGCCTTTTGCTATTGTCTTTTTTTCTGCTTATTTTGGGTCTGATTGATCCTTTCTCTAGTTTCTTACAGTGAAACCTGAAGTCATTGACTTGGACCTTCGTCTCTGACAGAGGTTTTCAGTGCAATAAATGTCCCTTTCGGCACCATTCTCGTTCATTTCACAGTGCTCCGTGATTCCTGTTTCACCTTTTTCTTTGACCCATGAAGTGTACTCTTAAGTTTTGGGTTTGGATATCTGGATTTTTATGTTTGCTATTTAGATGTTTGGTTTTCCAGATATCTTTCTGTTACTGATTTCTAGTTTAATTTCATTTTAGGAAATAAAATTAAATTCATTTTATCAGAGGACAGTCTTTCTGTATCTTGAGTGCTTTTAAACTTACTGAGGCTCATTGGATGGCCCCAAAGACGGCCTGTCTTGGTCAATAGCGTGTGCATTTTAAAAGAACACGGGGCACATGCATTCTGCTGTTGTCCGCAGTGTTCTATAAATGTCATTTTGATCAGGTTGGGTGATGGTGTTGTTCACATCTTGTACGCTTTACTAATTTTCTGTCTCTTGTTCTAACCACTACCATGAGCAGGGTGTTGAAGTTTACAACTACAGTTTTGTCCACTTCTCCTTATATGAACTTTCTCCCTTTACTATCTTTTGCTTCATGTATGAAGCTCTGGTATCAGGTGCACACGTGTTTAGGAATGTTATGTCCTTTTGGTGAGTTGACCCCTTGATCGTTATGAAACGACCTTCTTTGTCCCTGGTAATATTCTTTCTTGACATTTCCCTTGTCTGAGTAAATGGTAGCCATTACAGCTTTCTTTTGTATGCTGTATCTTTTTCCATCTTTAACTTTTAACCTATTTGTGTCTTTATAAATAAAACCTGTTCCTTGTAGGCAGATATAGCTGGGGCCACACATCTTGGGGAAGATTTGTTTTACAACGAAAGGCGTGCCCTCTCCCCGGTTTTCAGTCCTCCCCCACACAAGTCCTCTTTCACTCCGGAAGCAGGGTCTGGCTGTTTTGCCCACTCTGACAGCATCTGCCCTTTGAACCGGGGGTGTTTAGACTGTTTGGTCATTGACGCCATTTGGTTTAAAGCGACCGTCTTGCTTTATGTTTTCTGTTTGTCACTTTTCTGCTCTTTTTTCTCTTTTTCTGGCTTCATTTGGATTGAGCATTTTTACAATTGTGTTATATTTTCTTTATTGACTTGTTAGTTACTTGCTGACTAGTTAATCATTTTTTTAAGTGGAGGTTTGGGATTTATGGTCTACATTTCAGCCTGTCATGGTTTTATCTTCAAGGGTAAAACCACTCCGTGTCTCTGTAACAACATACAACAATATACCTCTCTTCCTCCCTTCCTGGTCTTTGTGTTGTTTTTGACATATGTTTTCTTAGTACATATGATATAACTTCTTAATACATTGTTATTTTTGTATTAAACTGTTCTCTTTAAAAGAGATTCAGCATCAGAGAAGAATCGTTTATATTTACATGTGCAGTTCTCACTTCTGAAACTCCTCTCTCCTCTCTGTGCATCTGTGTTTCCATCTCACCTTGTTTTCCTTCAAAGATTTTTTTTGTGGGGTGCAGCATCCGAGGCAGGAATTGTGTATGTGTGTGTGTGAGTATGTGTGTGTGTGTGTGTGAGTGTGTGTGTAAGTGTGTGTGTGAGAGTGTCTATGTGTGTGAGTGTGTAAGAGTGTGTGAGAGTGTGTATGTGTCTATGTGAGTGTGTGTAAGAGAGTGTGAGTGAAAGTATGAGTGTGTGTGAGTGAATGTGTGAGTGTGTGTGTGTGGGTGAGTGTGTGCATGAGTGTGTGAGTGAGTGTGTGTGAGTATTGTGAGTGTGCGAGTGTGTGTGTGAGTGTGTGTGTGAGTGTCTATGTGTGTGAGTGTGTAAGTGTGTGTGTGAGAGAGTGTGTATGTGTGAGAGTGTGTATGTGTCTATGTGTGTGTAAGAGAGTGTGTGAGTGAAAGTGAGTGTGTGTGAGTGAATGTGTGAGTGTGTGTGTGCATGAGTGTGTGAGTGAGAGTGTGTGTGTGAGTATTGTGAGTGTGCGAGTGTGTGTGTGTGCATGTAAGTGTGTGTGTGTGTGCGCGTGCACGTGTACATGAGTCTCCCAGGGAAAGGGTTGCCCTCTGTCTTCCGGCTGGCATTCTTCCCACTGAGAAATCTGCTGCTCTCTTATTTTTGTTTCTGTCTGTGATGTGACTTTTCCTTCCCAACTGCTTTTAGGACCTTATCTTAAAATTGGTTTTAAGTGATTTGATTATGTTCTGGCCTGGTGTAATCTTCATAGCGTGTTTGTGCTTGGAGTTGACTGAGCTTCTTGGATCAGTGGGTTTATGAAAGTGAAGGTGTCCGTTGCTCAGTCACGTCTGGCTCTCTGTGGCTCTGTGGACTGTTGCTCGCCAGGCCGTGTGTCCATGGGATTTTGCAGGCAAGAGTACTGGAGTGGGTAGCCGTTCCCTTCTCCAGGGGATCTCTCTGACCCAGGGATCGAACCTGGGTCTCCTTCAGTGCAGGCGGATTCTTTACTGTTTGAGCCACCTGGGAAGCCCTGTGGGTTTATGGTTTTCGTAAATTTGGGAACTTCTAAGCCGCCGTCTTTTTAGGCGTTCTCTGTCCGCCCTGTGCTGCTGTGTGGAAGCTCTCGGTCGCCTGGGCAATTCACCAGGTGTGTATCTCTTCAAGGGCCCCATGCCTGATGTCAGCGTCTGGAAACCACACAGATTTTGTCTTTTGTAGGTGCTTCATGTGGGAGACTAAATCTGGTCTGCATTATTCTATTTTGACTAGAAGGAGACTTTTTCCCAAGGAAGTTGTCAAAACTTTACTAGAAGCTCTTGGTTTGGAGTAAGTAACGGTCGTAGCGATAGCTGGTGTCTGGACGCCTGCCGTGTGCCCGCCCTGACACGGGGCTCCTCCTGCGCAGGCACCGCGGTGTCGCCCTCTCACACCCCCGTGGTGCTCGCGGTACAGTGTTCTCCTTCCTCCCCGTCCCCATGGGTGGGCAGCTGGGGCAGAGCGAGCTCAGGTCGCTTGCTTGAGGTCCCGTCATATTAAAGTGCTGTTTCTGAGCTTCACGTCTTGAGCCCAGCACACCGGCAGGCTTGGTTCTCCTGCTCACCCTCTCAGCTATTAGCTAGACTGGCCCCCGACANGGGGCAGAGCGAGCTCAGGTCGCTTGCTTGAGGTCCCGTCCATATTAAAGTGCTGTTTCTGAGCTTCACGTCTTGAGCCCAGCACACCGGCAGGCTTGGTTCTCCTGCTCGCCCTCTCAGCTGTTAGCTAGACTGGCCCCCGACAGTGGGCTGGAAGTTTCTGGTTAGGACTCTGATTCTTCCCAGAGACCCAGAGTGCAGAGTCTCCCTACAGGCTCAGTGTGGCTGAGGTCGGAGGACCCGGGCCACATGAGGCTTCCGGAGGTCCAGCTGAGAGCGGGGAGGGAGACCCTGCCGCGCTGCCTTCCCTGGACGCACAGAGCCTCTGTTGGTCCCTGTGCCGCGTGGGCTGCTCTCCAGACCCTCTGCCCCGTGGTGTCAGGGGCGCCCAGCGGGAGCTGGCCTGCATGAGATGTGGTCTGGTTGCCGTGCAGGGGATTGTGAGATGGGGGAACGTCAGCTTCACACAAGGCTGGCGAGGCTGGCGGGGAGCCCCTGGGGGAGGCCTGGGCGCCCTGCGTCCTGGGCATTAGGGCTGGCACTGTGCCTCCCTTCCAACAGCTGCGTTGCAGTCCTAACCCCCAGCACCTCAGAGTGTGACCCCGTATGGAGACAGGGTCCCTGCAGATGCAACACGGATGAAGTCGTGCTGAGGTCAGCTGAGCCTCTAATCCTGGGTGACTGTGTCCTTGGGAGTCGGCCAAGTGAAGGCAGACACACGAGAGATGAGGAAGGCAGACACACGAGAGATGAGGAAGGCAGGGTTTGGAGCCCTGCAGCGGCTGGCCCGGGGACCCCAAAGATGCCAGCAGTCCCCAGAGGCGGAAAGAGGCCAGGGCGGGTTTCCCTGCAGCTTTGGAGGGAGGTCGGCCTCGCCAGCACCCAGACTTCAGATTCCTGGAGACTGACTCCACGGCTCCTGACCATGAACAGTGCGTTTCTGTAGCTTTTACACCGCTCAGTCTGCGGCCCTTTGTTCCTGCGGCAGCAAGAAATGAATCCACCGGGCTTGGGAAGGTCCTTTCACGTACATCCCCCCCGGAACAGGGCATGTTTGTGTGACTCAGAGTAGCTCATGTCCTCGCCTGCACCTGGTGGGGAGGTGTCGGTGTGATGCAGACGTCGAGCTGGGTCTGACTTGGCTTTTCCTGCTTCAGCAACGCTGCTTAACTTCAAGGAACAGGGTGTGGCCACTGAGGACCCTGGAAGGCGCCTTCTCGCCCCCTCCCCTGCGTGCACGTGTACATGAGTCTCCCAGGGAAAGGGTTGCCCTCTGTCTTCCGGCTGGCATTCTTCCCACTGAGAAATCTGCTGCTCTCTTATTTTTGTTTCTGTCTGTGATGTGACTTTTCCTTCCCAACTGCTTTTAGGACCTTATCTTAAAATTGGTTTTAAGTGATTTGATTATGTTCTGGCCTGGTGTAATCTTCATAGCGTGTTTGTGCTTGGAGTTGACTGAGCTTCTTGGATCAGTGGGTTTATGAAAGTGAAGGTGTCCGTTGCTCAGTCACGTCTGGCTCTCTGTGGCTCTGTGGACTGTTGCTCGCCAGGCCGTGTGTCCATGGGATTTTGCAGGCAAGAGTACTGGAGTGGGTAGCCGTTCCCTTCTCCAGGGGATCTCTCTGACCCAGGGATCGAACCTGGGTCTCCTTCAGTGCAGGCGGATTCTTTACTGTTTGAGCCACCTGGGAAGCCCTGTGGGTTTATGGTTTTCGTAAATTTGGGAACTTCTAAGCCGCCGTCTTTTTAGGCGTTCTCTGTCCGCCCTGTGCTGCTGTGTGGAAGCTCTCGGTCGCCTGGGCAATTCACCAGGTGTGTATCTCTTCAAGGGCCCCATGCCTGATGTCAGCGTCTGGAAACCACACAGATTTTGTCTTTTGTAGGTGCTTCATGTGGGAGACTAAATCTGGTCTGCATTATTCTATTTTGACTAGAAGGAGACTTTTTCCCAAGGAAGTTGTCAAAACTTTACTAGAAGCTCTTGGTTTGGAGTAAGTAACGGTCGTAGCGATAGCTGGTGTCTGGACGCCTGCCGTGTGCCCGCCCTGACACGGGGCTCCTCCTGCGCAGGCACCGCGGTGTCGCCCTCTCACACCCCCGTGATGCTTGCGGTACAGTGTTCTCCTTCCTCCCCGTCCCCATGGGTGGGCAGCTGGGGCAGAGCGAGCTCAGGTCGCTTGCTTGAGGTCCCGTCATATTAAAGTGCTGTTTCTGAGCTTCACGTCTTGAGCCCAGCACACCGGCAGGCTTGGTTCTCCTGCTCACCCTCTCAGCTATTAGCTAGACTGGCCCCCGACAGTGGGCTGGAAGTTTCTGGTTAGGACTCTGATTCTTCCCAGAGACCCAGAGTGCAGAGTCTCCCTACAGGCTCAGTGTGGCTGAGGTCGGAGGACCCGGGCCACATGAGGCTTCCGGAGGTCCAGCTGAGAGCGGGGAGGGAGACCCTGCCGTGCTGCCTTCCCTGGACGCACAGAGCCTCTGTTGGTCCCTGTGCCGCGTGGGCTGCTCTCCAGACCCTCTGCCCCGTGGTGTCAGGGGCGCCCAGCGGGAGCTGGCCTGCATGAGATGTGGTCTGGTTGCCGTGCAGGGGATTGTGAGATGGGGGAACGTCAGCTTCACACAAGGCTGGCGAGGCTGGCGGGGAGCCCCTGGGGGAGGCCTGGGCGCCCTGCGTCCTGGGCATTAGGGCTGGCACTGTGCCTCCCTTCCAACAGCTGCGTTGCAGTCCTAACCCCCAGCACCTCAGAGTGTGACCCCGTATGGAGACAGGGTCCCTGCAGATGCAACACGGATGAAGTCGTGCTGAGGTCAGCTGAGCCTCTAATCCTGGGTGACTGTGTCCTTGGGAGTCGGCCAAGTGAAGGCAGACACACGAGAGATGAGGAAGGCAGACACACGAGAGATGAGGAAGGCAGGGTTTGGAGCCCTGCAGCGGCTGGCCCGGGGACCCCAAAGATGCCAGCAGTCCCCAGAGGCGGAAAGAGGCCAGGGCGGGTTTCCCTGCAGCTTTGGAGGGAGGTCGGCCTCGCCAGCACCCAGACTTCAGATTCCTGGAGACTGACTCCACGGCTCCTGACCATGAACAGTGCGTTTCTGTAGCTTTTACACCGCTCAGTCTGCGGCCCTTTGTTCCTGCGGCAGCAAGAAATGAATCCACCGGGCTTGGGAAGGTCCTTTCACGTACATCCCCCCCGGAACAGGGCATGTTTGTGTGACTCAGAGTAGCTCATGTCCTCGCCTGCACCTGGTGGGGAGGTGTCGGTGTGATGCAGACGTCGAGCTGGGTCTGACTTGGCTTTTCCTGCTTCAGCAACGCTGCTTAACTTCAAGGAACAGGGTGTGGCCACTGAGGACCCTGGAAGGCGCCTTCTCGCCCCCTCCCCCGCCCCACCGCGGCTCCCGCTTCTCGCTCGCGTTGGCCCTGTGCTCTTTCTCGAAACTGGTTACTGCGTGGTTTTCTCCATCTCTGTGTGTTCTGTCCCCTGTTCCGTGACCCAGAAGCATCAGTTCTTCCTTTCAACCTCGCTCATCAAACCGTTGCCGCCTTTTATAAAACTACCTTTGCTGGACGTTGTACATGGAATTAGGAATTTTACATGTCTTTTTAAAAACTAGAGTTAGTGTTGATTTTGTAGCATCCTAGTTATTAAATTGCAGTTTTTGAGAGTCTGCTCCAGCCTTGTTTTTTTTTTTCCCCCATAAACCCTGGTATTTTTATGCACGTTTTTGGAGCATGAGTTTTTCCCAGAATGCGTTATTGTATTATAGCAGAAGCCTCTTAATACAGGAGGAGCTTATACAGATGATAACTGTGTTGCGGCGGTTCTTCCGCGTCTCGTCCTGTCTGCGTTTGGTTTGCCCCAGCCCCTCAGCCCCGGGCTAGCTGAGAGCCCGCTGACGCCGAGCGCTTACCTCGGGTTCTGTGCGTGTCCGCTGCCAGAGGGGCGGCTCTGAGCGGCGTGCAGCCTCTGTTGCTGTAGACAGAGAAGGGGCAGGATCGGAGGCACACGGTCTTTGGGCGAAACTGAGATCTAGACCACAGTCATGTTCACTTGAGGGTAAACGAACAGAAGTAAACCCCACCACAGAGTCCTGAACGGTATTCCGGCATGCGGCGGAAAGGGAGCTCTCCTGAAAGGCAGAAGAAACCAGTCAGTCGTCAGAATCAGAAAACAAGAGGTTTCAGAAGGCTTTGGCCAGAAATACGCACAGAACAGAGGTCGCGAGGAGGGACTCAGCTGAGAGGAGAAGGCAATGCAGTGAGTCATAAGGGAGATGGTTGAAGACAAAGAGCTTAAGGTTTAGTTAAAATCTGTGTGAGAAGCCGTAGGAATGAAGTGGAGATCATGGGAATTAGCAGCAGTGGCGTGGTGAACACTCGGGCAAAGGCACTTGGGGTGCAGAGTAAAGCACGAGGCACCGGTGCTGAGAGAAGCTGGATACGAGGGGTTTCTGGTTCCAGCAAGACGGTGTGGGAAGCTCTGAAGATGCCAAAACTGACGTGGCGAAGCAGCCACCAAAATGCGATCAAAGAGCATTTTCCCGAGCAGAAGAGGAGACCCGTGTGCACTGAAAGGTTCATGTTTGGAGCAAGTTAGATGAAAAGAGATTCTTACCATACATCTGCTGACAACATTTTTGAATTTCAAGATCAAAGTAACAACAAAAATCCTGGCAGAATGCAGATAGAAGAAAGCATCAGAAATCAGCCCCAGAGGCTCCCTGGGAAGGAAGTGCTGCCTGGCTGGCCAGAGGGTTTCTGTGTCTGACGGTGGGACGGCAGCTAAGGCCTTGAGGGAGAAACAGTTGTGATGCAAGACTTTTATCCCCAGCCACATTGTGACTTTGGGGTGGAGGATGCAGAGATTTGTTGTTGTTGTTCAGTTGCTGAGTCGTGTCCAGCCGTTTGTGACCCCATGGACTGCATCATGCCAAGCTTCCTTGTCCTTCCCTATCTCCGGGGGTTTGCTCAAACTCATTTTCATTGAGTCGATGATGCCATCCCACCATCTCATCCTCTGCTGCCCCCTTCTCCTTTTGCCTTCGGTCTTTCCCAGCATGAGGGTCTTTTCCAATGAGTTGCCTTTTTGCATCAGGTGGCCAAAGTATTGGAGCTTCCGCTTTAGCATCAGTCCTTCCAGTGAAGATTCGGGACTGATTGCCTTTAGGACGGACTGGTTTGATCTCCTTGAATCTGAGATTTGGAAGAGTTTGCAAGATAGACCACCTCCATCGCTTTCAAGACTGCAGTATTTCTTTCTGGTCAAGAGACGAATAAGCATTCTGTTTATTTTTAAAGTTTTCCTGAAGTGCAGGTAATTTACAATGGGTGAATTCCTGCTGTCCACCAGAGTGACTCACTTATACCTAGACTTGCTCCTTCTCATACTCTTTTCCATTCCGATTTGTCCCGGGGGTTGAAGGCAGTTCCCTGTGCTACGCAGCAGGGCCTCGCTGTCTCCTTCCTGTATATATCAATGATAGTTGGCGTCCGCTCACCCAGAACTCCCAGCTCATGCCTCCCTCACGCCTCCTTCCCCAGTCGGCAGCCACAGGTCTGTTCTCTTGGTGCGTCTGGTTTTGTTTTGCAGATACCTTTATTTGTGTCTTGTTTTAGATTATGTAAGTGGTGTTAGATGGTACTTGTCTTGTTCCTTCGGTCCTAACTTCACTTAGTATGATAACCTATAGGGTCATCCACGTTACTGCAGGCGGCGTTAGTTTATTTTACTGTCTTTTACGGCTGAGTAATGTTCCGTTGTATATGTGTACTGTATCTCCTTCATCTATTCAAGAGAAGAGTAAAAACTCTGAACGTGAGATAAGCCATCGTGTTTCCTAAGGAAGTAACCGTGTAGAGAATAATAATCGTAAAGATGCTGGTCAGCTATGGGTGATGTGTTACTGGGTACCACCTAAGCAGACACCTTTTGGGATTTAGTTCTTTACGTGATATATAGGTTAGAGGTCTTTGGTTATAAGCAACAGGGGGGAAATCCTTGAACAGTTCAATCAAGAACAGGAATTTGTCACACTGTTAAAGGAGCCTTAGAGGAACCCTGGCCAGGGTCAGCGTGAGGATTTTCATAATTACCGTGTTCTCGGTTTATGTCTGTATTCCAGCCGTAATACATGCTCATCACAGCAATGAATTTAGAGTCCTGGGTGATGCCGTGTTGCAGAGGCAGACGCTTGGCAGTGGGCGTTCGTGCCCCTGTTTCTGTGGGTTCCTCCGTTAGTGACTGTGATCTGGGGAAGAGGCTGGACTTGGGAAGAGGATGGGTATCCGTCAGGTGTCACCCTCCAGGGGTCTGGGGACGGGGCCTGTGATCTGCCGGCCAGGGCTGTCAGACCCGCCCGCAGTCGGGGAGGAGGCAGGCGGCTCCCAGACAGCCTCAGAGCAGTATTCCCAAGAGCGGATCCTGACGCCGGGGAGTTCCCAGCCATCATGCTGGCAGAGAGGGCAGGGTGCCCGGCTGTGGAGCCGGCAGTCTGTGCAGGGAAAGGTGACGGAGCTCAGCGGCAAGAACACGCATCACAACGCTCCCCCAGCATCTGCCCATGTGTCACGGCGTTGGGACGGCTCTTTAGACACTTTCTGTGATGGGCGTGTTGTCCTCTTAAAATCAGAACATGGGAATGAATCGAGGAAATGGTTATCGTGAAGGTGGAGACCAGGGAAACTATTTCAGGCACAAATGAGCAAAGCTGAATTTAGACAGACTCTCAGACTGCCGCTGTGTAAGACAGAAATTTTGCTGGGGATATCATGAGAATGGAAGAATGTGTGTGGGGAGGATCGGGTGGGCTTCAAGTGATTTCTCTTTTAAAGTGTTTTCCATCAGCGGTTCCAAGCTTGTATTACAGATACATTATTACACATATCCACATACATATATTTACTAACAGAACCTCAAGTACAGGAAGTCCCCCATCTATGAGCCTTAGAACTATGAATCTTCAAAGATGCAAATGTGCCTTCACACGTCAAGTCACATAAGTTAGTTCACGTCTGACGTTATCTGTAAGGCTGGTTACATAGGTGAACTCGGTTGGGCTTATGAACAAAGCAGACTTATGAATGGGCTCTCGGGGGGGACTCGTTTGTATGTAAGGACGTCTGTAGTCTGTAGGACTAGAAACGGTGAGTCCACGAGAGTGTTTTAGCACTCCACTGAAGGGGCGGGGAGGGACGCGCGTGACTGAATCCTGGCTGCACCTCCTAACCTAAGCTGCCCCTTTCTCTGCCCACACAGGTTGTCTCCTAAGAGCCCCTGGAGATCCCCACCCTCCTCTGGATTTCTGGGCCCACGACGTGGTCAGCAAGACCAGGGTGCTTCGGTGGCTGTGGGCCGGCCCTGCCCTTTGCTGGACTTGTATGTGCCCCTCGGACTCCGGGCTCCTTGGAGCTCTTGTTTACGTGGAAGTTTTGAGCCATTTTGAATCTTTTGAAGGAGAAGCCGCTGCTCGCAATGAGCTCGCAAAGCCATCCAGGTAAGCTGGACCCCAGGTCCTCGTGGCAGTTGGGTCCTGGGTCTCTCTCTGTGTTCATGATCACGAGCGTGGCTGGTTTAGGTCGGCCCAAGGGCCAGGCAGCCAGCTCTCCGTCTCAGCGGCAGAAACATGAGCGGGGCCTCTCGGGGGTTGGGGTCCAGGCTTGGCCCTGACCCCCGTGCCGACGTGAGCAGTGCGCACCTCCCCGGCGCCGCAGGGAGGCGATGGGAGTAAGGCCGTGTGTGGTCTGGAAAGCCGCTTCCTTCTCCCTCTGCTTTGATTCTGGGGGCCGTGGGGGTGGGCTGCCCCTGGGCTGGACACAGTTGGTGCCCCTTGGTGGTGGGCGCCCGCGGGCGGCTTCATGAGGCATGGCGCTTGCATCCTACACGCAGTGAGCCTTCACAGGCCCTGGACGTCCCCCACCTGGTGGGAAGAGGTGACTGGTCCAGGGCCACAGAGCTCGTGGCCGGGTGGGATCGGGGAGCACGTTTGTGCGGTTCTCAGGTTCAGAAGCGTGCGGGGACACGCGCGCTCAGGCTTCTCCAGCCCTGTCACTGAGTCACCCAGCTGCCCCATGGCAGGGAGCCCTGGCTCGTCCAGCCTCACTGTCCGCTGCAGCGTGGCCCCTGGGCTGCTTACACTGTTGTCCTGTCCACTCGGGCAGGCGCGGGGCGTTCTGGAGGCCCTGCCTCTGTCAGTGTGGCTGGGGTCCCCACTGGCTGAGGGTGGGGCTTAGTCTGCTCTCCTTCCTGGGGATCAGACCCCTGCATGTCCTCTCCTGGCCTGAACAGAGTTGTCTGAAGTTCTGAGAGCAGGGTTCCCGCTTGTATCTAGAAACGAAGGCTTTATTGATTTAGATTGTTCATGTATTGATTGATACAGAGTGTAAAATACAATTTAACAGTCTGGATCGAAGCGGGTGAACGTGCACTCCCTTCCACTCAGAGCTGGGGAGCCTGCCTTCCTCCTGTGTCTGAAGATAAGGGCATGTGTAGAAATGTTTTAATAGAGGATAATCATTCTATCGGTGGAGTTCTGTTTCATTTTTTTTTTTCCATTTCGTACCTTATGAGCATCTCTTGATGTCAGTATGTACATAAACCTAACTCGTTTTCGGTAGCTCACAGGCGGATGCTTACGTGGCTGCAGCAGTATTTAGAACAGCCCCAGACCAGCACCGGACAGTCGTCACACGCGCGTTTGGGTCGCACACTCCTGCGACTGCCCACTGGGTCACTTCCAGGCGGTAGAATCCTGCGTGGGTGGGCGCCGTCACCGGAAACAGTGCCGGCTCCAGAAGCTCTGTCTCGATTTCTCCCCTTAACCCTAGTTTGTGATCATGTGTGTTTTTCTACATTTGCACAGGCACTAGGTGGATTCAGTTTGTTTCGTTCTTCTCAGCATGCCAGGGGAAATTACTGTTTGAATTCGCATTACTGTATAAATGAGGGTGCGCATTTTTAAAAGTTTTATTTCATATTGGAGTGTAGTTGATTTACAATGCTGTGTTAATTTGTGGTGTACAAAGTGGTTTAGTTTATATATGTCTGTGTGTGTGTGTGTGAGTGTGTGTACATATACACACATATATCTATTCTTTGTCAGATTGTTTACCACTTGGGTTAATACAGAATATTGAGTGGATTTCCCTGTGCTCTGCAGAAGGACCTGTTGTTACCTATTTTACGTATAGTAGTGTGTGTCTGTTAATCCCGCACTTAGTTTATCCCTCCCACCTTTTCCCCTTAGTTAACCATAAGTTTGTTTTCCGAGTTCGTGACTCCGCTTCTGCTTTGTAAGTAAGTTCATGTGATGTCTGTCTTTCTCTGACTGAGCTTCACTTGGCGGGACGCTCTCCAGGTCCATCCTTGTCGCTGCGAATGGCGTCACTGCATTCTTTTTAGTGGCTGAGTGATGCCCCACTGGCTGTGTGCCCCGAATCTGCCTTACCCACTCCTCTGCTGACGGGCGCTCGGGTTGCTCCCGTGCCCTGGCTGTTGAGTCGTGCTGCAGTGAACACTGGGGAGCTGGTATCTTCCCAAGCTGCGATTTTCTCTAGATATACGTCCACATATTGCCGCATCGTATAGTAGTTCTGTCAATATGTTAGTTTTCAAGGAACCTCTATATTGTTCTCCAGAGTGACTGCACCAATTTCCATTCCCACCAACAAAAGTGTAGGAGGGTCCCTTTTTCACACCCTCTCCAGCGTTTATTGTTCATAGACTTTTTGATGATGGCTATTCTGACCAGTGGGAGGTGATAGCAGATGTTTTATGAGCTGCTATGGACATAAATCTCATACATGCCAGCAGGCATTTGAAGAGAAAAAATGCCCCCCCCCATTTTTTTTTTCTCGATCTTTCTATGAAGTCTATGTGTATGCATCAGGACTGTATGTGAAGCTTTCTCACGCGTGTGCATCATGTACAGTTGACCCTGGGCCAGCCTGGGAGTCGGGTGCCCAGCCTCCGCACAGTGGAAAAATCCACGTGTGGGTTCTAGTTGGCTCCCCGCATCAGAAGTCGGCTACTCTGGATCTGTGATTCCAAGTCTGTGGATTCAGCCAGTCACGGAGGGTGCGGTGCTGTGCGTGGCAGTAACCATAAAAATCCCTGCTGTAAGCAGATTGTCTGGTGGTTGAAGCCCATGCTGTTCAAAGGTCAAGTATATTTATATCTAGGAGTGTACGTATGCATTTTTCTCTATGTGTTATCTATACATAATAACTTCAGTTACTTAAATCAGTGATTAAATTATTACATCAGCGTAGCTTTATCTTCTTTGTCTCTTTGATTTCTAGAGAAACGTGTACTTTCTCTTATGATTATAGTTTGTGGTATTCTTTTTACAATAAGACGTTTGTGGCTTTGTTTTTCAGTGCTTAAAATCTAACGAAAGTGTCTTGCTGGCCCCGGTCTCTTAACAAAATACAGTGTTTCTCTCTGTTTTGTGCCTCTTAGCCCCAGAATTTATCAGTCTCCTAAAAGTGTTTCTGCCCTTGGGTTCTCTTGGCTGACGAACGCTTCTCCACCCACTTATCTCCAGTACTCTTGCCTGGAGAATCCCATGGACGGAGGAGCCTGGTGGGCTGCAGTCCATGGGGTCACTAAGAGTTGGACACGACTGAGCGACTTCACTTTCACTTTTCACTTTCATGCATTGGAGAAGGAAATGGCAACCCACTCCAGTATTCTTGCCTGGAGAATCCCAGGGACAGGGAGCCTGGTGGGCTGCCGTCTATGGGGTCACACAGAGTCGGACACGACTGAAGCGACTTAGCATCCTCGTGTCTCAGACCTCCTCCTCGAGGCTGGTCCCCGTGAGCAGCAGAGATCTAGCGGGNCAACCCACTTCAGTATTCTTGCCTGGAGAATCCCAGGGACAGGGAGCCTGGTGGGCTGCCGTCTCTGGGGTCGCACAGAGTCGGACACAACTGAAGCGACTTAGCAGCAGCAGCATCTTCATGTCACAGACCTCCTCCTCGAGGCTGGTCCCCGTGAGCAGCAGAGATCTAGCGGGGTGTTGCTTTCCCCTCCTTCCCAGAGTCCTCGCGTCTTGAGCAGAGGCCTTGCCCGTGGCTGGTGACTGCGGTCGGGTCCTGTCTGCTGTGCGTGTCCCTCTTGGTGGATGGGCCTGGCCCCCGTCCTCCTCTCTGTCTGATGCCCCCTCCTCCCAGGGCAGTCCTGGAGCGGCCTGGGTAGCTGATGCCCGGCAGTAGCATCTGCAGACGCAAGGGTGGGCGTGCTGGCGGGTCTCTCCCGGCTGCTCTGCGGTCCACCCCCCATCCCCGACCCAGGTGGGTGCAGGCTGGGGGTTGGGCTGAGCCATGGTCTGCACGCCTCCCCGCCGACCATCCTCAAGCCCGTGGCCTGCCAGGGTGGCCGTCTGCTTGCTCGTGGTGGTCCCCCATCCCTTGGATTCCCCAGACGGGCCTCTCCTAGCAGGTCCCTCCCTGTCCCTTGTCCGCTGACGCCGCTGTTCCCGCCGTGCAGACTTGCTACGAATCTTCCGTGTTGGTGTTTGTGTCTTGCCGTTTTAGTGGCTCTGGGGGAGAAGAATCCCAGGGACGGGAGAGCCTGGTGGGCTGCCGTCTGTGGGGTCGCACAGAGTCGGACACGACATGACTGAAGTGGGAGGAAGAGAATAGTCAACACCGAACGTGTTCGGTTTGCTGTTGGGAGCAGGGCCCCTCCTGGGGATCCCCGTCCCGTCTTCGGCCCCCGCCCTCCTTGAGTCCCGCGTCCGTCTCTGCCTCCCGGGGCCGTGCGGGGTCCGTCTGTCTGGCCGCCCGCCGGCCCCGCCACGTCACTGCCTGTCCCTCGTCTCTCCCGGCCGCGGCCCTGCCAGCCCGTGTGGCCCTCGGGCGCCACGGGGCCCCCGTCCCGCCTGCGGAGCCGGCGGCTTTGTCCCGGTGATGAAACGAGCCTTTCACTTGACAGGGGAGGTCTTCTGCCCGGCCCGTGCTGACCCCTCCGGTGCTGGGCGAGGCGCGCATTATGGCTTTATTGCCCTCCCTTCTGCACTTTGCCAGAGCCCGGCCCTGGCGCTCTGACGTAAAACTGCTGACTGGTGGGGCTTTTATTGCTCCGAATAACGATTGCGAATGCTGTGAGCGCCGAGCAAGCGGCCCGGCCTGACTCCGGCTGAGAGAACTCTCCTTTGAGAGCAGGAGGAGCGGGGAGAGGGCTGGGACGCGGGGCCTCTCCGCCCCAGCGCTGCACGCCTCCCCGCGGGTGCGGGGCGGGGGTCGCTGGGAGGACGCGGGGCCTCCACGTGGAAGGCGAGCTCCTCCCGCACTGAGGGGCCGGGCACAGGCTCCCCCTCCCTGCCTTCGTGTTCCTCAGATGACAGGCTGTGAGTGTGCTGGAGGTGGGGCCTGGGTTGGCTCAGAGCCGGGCCAGAGGCTGTCCCTCATGTTAGCACCCCGCCCCAGGCCGAGCAGCTCAGCTTCCTCCGGTGACATTTCTGCCCAGAGGGCGTCTGGAGGAGCGCTGTACACCTTCGGGAGCCTGGCGTGCAGTCCCCCGGACCGCTTGTGGGCGTCTGAAGCCCCCTCTCGACAGGAAGCTGGCCGAGCGGGACTGGGATCAGTCACTCCAGTGCCCCGACCCTCCTGGGAGCTTGGCGAGAGGCTTGCATAGTGTTGAAACACAACATGGGCCATTTTGAGGGAAACCTGTGTATTTTAGAGCCGTGCTTTAGCTTGGACCACACTCTGATTTGTCAGCGTTCTCGTCACTCTGAAATGCCTCGTCCGCATGAAAGCAGCTGAATGTCTGTGCCAACAGTAACTTGGTGATTGATGAGTTTCGACAGTTTGATTTCTTGCAACCCCCATGAAGTTCTCATCCTGCAGGTCCCGGGAGGAGGCGCTCAGCTCCACCGGCCCAAGCCCGAGCCCTGGGTTTGCCCTGTTGGATCTTGAGTCTTGTTTCTTTCCACTCGGTTGGCCACCAGGGTTATATTATATTTCAATTTAGAAATGGCCTCAGGAGGATGCATTTTCCTGTCTTTTAGATTGTGCTGTGCAAGGCTGGAGTGTTTCAGGGGTCTGTTTCAAGGGGAGGAAGTGAATTTTGAGGACCTGCAGGGAACACAAAGGGAACATCGACTCTGAGCCACTGGGGTGGGTCGTGGGCCCTGTGTGAGGCGCTGGGCCACAGGGGGAGCTGGGGCCCCGGGAGAGGCTGCGGACGAGGCCCCAGGAGGCCCGGGCCAGGGCTTTCGGGGGACGGGTGCACAGCCAGCAGGGGCAGCCCTGGAGTCCTGGGGGCTCGGGCTGGAGACCTGTGCTCACACCCTCAGGGAGCCTGGGAAGGGGGAGAGCGTCTTCAGGACGCATCTGGGTATGGCGAGTCCCCAGCCACAGAGTCCTGGGGGCTCGGGCCAGGAGACCTGTGCTCACACCCTCAGGGAGCCGGGGAAGGGGGAGAGCTTCTTCAGGATGCATCTGGGAGGCGTGGCGAGTCCCCAGCCGCTGGTGGGCAGGCCCAGGGTCTTCTGGACAAGACCGAGGCTGGGGACACAGGGAGAGGAGCCCGGGTGCCCAGTGTCCTGTGGAATGCAGAAACAGACTCGAGATCCGACGGAGCCAGACCAGGGCTCTGGAGACCAGTGGAAGCAGGTGTCCTGTGCGGAGGGGCAGCCTCACTGCTTAGCCTGACCTCGGGGAAGGAGGCGCTCACGGGCCCCTCACAGCACCTGCTTCTGCTTCCTCCAGGGCGGCCAGCGAGTCTCCCAGCTGCGTGCGGCCCCAGGCTCCTCTGGGCGCCCGCCCGCGCAGTTACGGCTCCTGAATTGTCGCGGCCCGGATCCTCCATGCCATGATTATCCGGGATCTTAATCAGTCAAGGTTTGTTCTGGAAATCATGGAGACGTAACGGCTTCTTTTTCAGCCTCCTTTTTCTTTTTTTTTTCCTTTTTCCTCTAAATCCTCAAATTGTGTTTTGTCTTTTAAAAATCACGAATGCTCAGTCGTTATGAAGAGCGGAGAAAATTCTCTGTCAATGGTGCGCTGATGGTTTATTTTGGCAGTTCTCTGAAAACTCTTACACGGTTTGTGGAACATTTGCATTTATGTCCCCTTTTTCAAAACCGCCATTGTAGAAATGCAAATTCCTGAATTCCGAGATGCTGAATGTTGGATGATTAATGATATTGAAACTTAAGAATGAACTCCCGGTATGTGTTTGACATAGAAAGCCCTGAGCCGGGACCATTAGAAACCACAGCACACAGCCCGTCGGTGGCACAGAAGGGCGGTGATTGAGGCGCCCAGCAGAGGGGCAGGTGGGCAGCTGGGTGCTGGGCGCCCACCCCAGAGGCTGGGCTGTGAAGGGCCGGGGCTGCTGGGTCTGCAAAAACACATAGCTGTTTCAAGCTTCTGACAGTAATAGATCAACACTGGTTACTTGCTCACTGCCAGTCAGACCCTGCTGTGCTCGCAGGGGCCTGGGACGAATAGCGGTGTGGTTCCGAACGGTGCTTTATGGTCACTGCGTGGTTTTCCACGATGAGCCTGGCAAGTGAGATGCATGCAGGCATGCTAACTTGTTCAGTCGAGTCTGACTCTCTGTCTCCCCGTGGACGCCTGGCTCCTCTGCCCATGGGGATTCTCCAGGCAAGAATCCTGGAGTGGGTTGCCACGCTCTCCCCCAGGGGATCTTCCTGACCCAGGGATCAAGTCACCCTCTCTTTCACTTCCTGAATTGGCAGGGAGTTTCTTTTCCACTGGTACCACCTGGGGAGCCTGGGAAGTGAGATAGAACATGGCCATTCCTGTTCTGTCCACGAGGAAACCAGTATTGACTGCCGTCCAGGGCTTGGGCCAAGGCCAGGTGTCCACTCAGAAGCCATCCTGGAACCAGAACTGCTGTCTGCCCTTGAGGGACGTGGGCCCCTCTGCCGAACAGACGCTGGGCACCCTGCACCAGTTAGCAGGGGATCCCGGCCATTTACGTGGGGTGCCCGGGCCGGGCCGGGGGCTCCTCTTGGTGGATGGGCCTGGCCCCCGTCCTCCTCTCTGTCTGATGCCCCCTCCTCCCAGGGCAGTCCTGGAGCGGCCTTGGTAGCTGACGCCCGGCAGTAGCATCTGCAGACGCAAGGGTGGGCTTGCTGGCGGGTCTCTCCCTGCTGCTCTGCGGTCCACCCCCCATCCCCGCCCCAGGTGGGTGCAGGCTGGGGGTTGGGCTGAGCCATGGTCTGCATGCCTCCCCGCCGACCGTCCGCGAGCCCGTGGCCTGCCAGGGTGGCCGTCTGCTCGCTCGTGGTGGTCCCCCAGACGGGCTTCTCCTAGCAGGTCCCTCCCTGTCCCTTGTCCGCTGACGCCGCTGTTCCCGCCGTGCAGACTCGCTGCAAATCTTCCGTGTTGGTGTTTGTGTCTTGCCGTTTTAGTGGCTCTGGGGGAGGAGAATCCCGGGGACGGGAGAGCCTGGTGGGCTGCCGTCTGTGGGGTCGCACAGAGTCGGACACGACATGACTGAAGTGGGAGGAAGAGAATAGTCAACACCGAACGTGTTCGGTTTGCTGTTGGGAGCAGGGCCCCTCCTGGGGATCCCCGTCCCGTCTTCGGCCCCCGCCCTCCTTGAGTCCCGCGTCCGTCTCTGCCTCCCGGGGCCATGCGGGGTCCGTCTGTCTGGCCACCCGCCGGCCCCGCCTCGTCACTGCCTGTCCCTCGTCTCTCCCGGCCGCGGCCCTGCCAGCCCGTGTGGCCCTCGGGCGCCACGGGGCCCCCGTCCCGCCTGCGGAGCCGGCGGCTTTGCCCCGGTGATGAAACGAGCCTTTCACTTGACAGGGGAGGTCTTCTGCCCGGCCCGTGCTGACCCCTCCGGTGCTGGGCGAGGCGCGCATTATGGCTTTATTGCCCT
>SJYR01000266.1:1150080-1162683 GCA_006410655.1 Kobus ellipsiprymnus | reverse complement strand
GAAGGTGGGCTGGCAGAGGAGGGAGCGGTTGGAGAGGCGGGCGTCGGGAATGGGTCCAAACCAGGAGGGTCTGTGCCCAGGTCCACACAGGCCCACCCCCGGCTGTTCTGAGACCCTGTTGGCCTGGAGAAGGGGCCCCGGCCCGTCCCCTCCCGTGACGCGAGCCTGCTCTCTGCTGGTTTGAGGCAGCAGGGCCCTGCCGCGCCTGAACCTCTTGGCTCCCGCAGCGTTTCCAGTGTGTCTCGAGCATGCTGCTGAATTTCTCTGAGCTTCTCTCTGCCTATCCTTAGAGCTGGCTGGGGGCCTGGCCAGGTTAACAGGACAGATTTTGGTGAAACATTTTGTTTAACTTCCACTTTATTTGCTTATTTCACGAGACCATGATGCAAAAATGAACTTACTTTTTGGAAAATGATTAATAAAAAAATCAAATGAGGCGAATCACTGTGAACTTTGTCGAATTGTTTCAGTTCAGTTCAGTCGCTCAGTCGTGTCCGACTCATTGGGACCCCACGGACTGCAGCATGCCAGGCCTCCCTGTCCATCACTAACTCCTGGAGTTTGCTCAGACTCATGTCCATCGAGTCGGTGATGCCATCCAACCATCTCATCCTCTGTTGTCCCCTTCTCCTCCTGCCTTCAATCTTTCCCAGCATCAGGGTCTTTTCCAAGGAGTCAGCTCTTCACATCAGGTGACCAAAGTGTTGGAGTTTCAGCTTCAGTGTCAGTCCTTCCAGTGAATATTTAGGACTGATTTCCTTCAGGATGGACTGGTTGGCTCTCCTTGTTGTCTCTAGCTTTCTGTTTTTAAATGGGTTTTCTTGTCCCCACTTGGTAAGAGTAGGGGTATCAGCCTGTGACAGGGAGTGCTGAGCAGGGTGTGATGGAGAGAGACCTCATCGTGTGATTTTCATGCCCCCCCACCCCCACCCCAAAACAGGCAGAAATGAGGAGGATGGACTTGGCTTCTCTTAGATGCAGACCCTGGTCCTGAGGTGCGCTCGGTCCCGGCAGGCTCCCGGCAGAGCTGCCTTGGGCTCTCGGCTCTGGCTGCTGTCGAGGTCAGAAGCCCCGCCATCCAACGGCGGCCTCGCCCTGTTGGGCTGCGTGTCCCCAAGCCCTCTTCCTTCTCCTCCTTGGCACAGGGTTCCTGCTGCCACTGCTCGAACAGGGCGATCCTGACTCGGAACCGGAACATTCCAGGCTGCGGTGCACCTTCAGCGCTTTTGGGGTTTTAGTGTGAAAAGCAGTGTTCCGTGTTACAGCCATTCTCTTGCTTCTGCAAATACTGGATACTTCTGAAAGGTAGCAGGGAGGCTTGGTTAAGGTGATATTGAGAGAAACGCGTATATTTGCTGCATCTGCTGCTTTTTCCTGTTTGCAATGGCGTTTGTAAGGCCTTCTGTGAGATGGTGTCAGCGTCCCGGTGGAGGCTGCTCGGAGCTCACTGCCCGGGGGCTTCATTCTGCCGGGGCTCCCACGGGCCCTCTGATACAGTACCCTTGCTGGGTGTTGATGTTTGTTATTGTTAAGCCCCGTCTTCAAGCCTCTTTTGTTGAGGGCACTTTTGTGACTGATGGCGAGTTATTTTCGCCTTTAAACTCCGAGGCCGTCTTGTAGGAGATTGCTGCTGGCGGTGCCGTCGTTCAAGGTGCCGACGCCAAGGGAAGACCTTGTGTTCCAGGAGCTAAAGATTCTGTTCTGATTTGTTTGCACTCATAGCCAAGCTTATTCCTCCTTAAGTGCAGTGTTTTGAATTTTCCTGCGACGTCCTTTGTAGAAGCTGGGCGTTTGTTAGAGCTGAGCCTCGCGCTGACCTGTTGATTCAGAAGGATTTGTGCGGTGCTGTTGGAGTTACAAGGGATTCCACGGAGTCTGTTCTTAGCACAGCTTTACTGGACGTTGTGCTGTACGAAGGGCCCTTTCTGACATGTTCCATTTCTTGCAGATGTATTTAGCGAAAGTTCCTCTAGTGTTGAACAGCGTGATTCAGAATTCTTAATGCTCCTCATTTTCACATGTTTTATTGATTTTATCCAAGTCAGGGGCTGATTGACTATTTCTTACGGCCCCACCCTCACCAGGGTCTGACACACAGAATGCAAGCCTGCTTGCCACTTTTTGTGCTTGAAAAGCCGCCCATCCCAGCGCTTTCCCCGAACACCTGCAGTCTCCATGTGGCTTTTCATCCAGACCCATCACGCCTGGGCCCGGGGAGCTGACTGCTTTATTTCACTCTCACTGAAAGAATCAGGGAATGGGAGGAAGGCGGGGTAATGGATCTCTTTCTTAGGTGCTAATACACAGAAAGGGCTTTTAGAGAATTTGGGAAGGCGCTGGGGAGGGCGGAGACCTTGGAGGGCAGAGGTTTTCGCTGGGAGGTTTAGCCAAAGCTGGAGATGAGGGCCTTTGTGTTTTGCCATGCCGGACACTCAGTGCTTGTTGGAATCGAGTCACTGACGGTGATAGGATGTAGACAGGGCAGTGGGTCGGGATCGTATCGGCGGCTGGTGGGTGTCTGTGGTCGCCTGTTAGCTGTAGGTCCTGAATGTGAGCACGGTTCCCTGAGTGACAGGGAGAAGGCATGGCTGCCGGGGAGGGACAGGTCGGAGAGGCGCTCCTCGGGGGGGCGTCTGAGGCTCTGAGTGGGGGTGGGGTGCAGGCAGCTGCTGCCGGGGGCTGTGCACGTGGGGTCCCCGTCCCCCGGGCCCTCGTGGGGGACCCTGCGTCTCCGTCCTCCCAGACGACGCTGCTCCCTGGGGAGCTGCTTCTTTGCTGGATACGGTTTTGGCCGTCAGTGTCCTTAAAGACTTGTGGAAGGGGTAGGTGTTGGTCCCCAGTTCATCAGCTCCACTGGGAAGGAGCCAAGGCAGGTGAGGGCTGGAGGATCGCAGGGGAGAGTCTGAACTCAGTGCCGCAGGAGACCTGGCCCGAAGTGCTGAAACCCCACTGAGGTTTTTCTGTCCCACGGAGCCCAGCCTTCAGGAAACACACTGCCTGGGGTCTGAGCAACCGGCAAGGCACCCAGTTCAGCCACCCCACCAGGGCCGCTGGGGCCGCTGAGAAGAGTGCAGCCGTCTGTCTGCCCTTCCGTCCTTCTGGGATTGGGCTCCCTTCTGTTATGTCCCCGGTCATCTGCGGCATTTGTGGTGGCATGGAAAGGGGGCTGGGGCCACACTAGCCAGTGAGGGGCCAACTGGGCACGCCGGGTTTCACGGAGGGGCTGGAGCGGTCCCGGAGGCGGGGGGCAGCAGGGCCTGGTGGGCGGTGAGCCGCCGCATGGAGCCAGGAGACCCCAGACCCGGGACATCTGTCTATCCCTGCCCCGATGTGCTGCAGAGGGAGACCCCCGGGCGGGGTGTGCTCCCCGCTCTGCCCCGCCCGGCGTCCAGCTTCCCGCCCCTTCCTCTCTCGTCTCAGCGCCTCGCGCTCCACTGGCTGGCCCCTCTGCCCAGCGTCAGGCTCACACGGCCGCTGGCCTGGCCTGGACTGAGACGCGGCCTTCTCGGTTCTCAGCTGGGCTTTCTCTGAGCTCCCCACGGGGCCAAGGACTCGGCGCCTGAGACCCTCGGGGCGAGGGTTTCTTCGCGTTTGTAGGCACTCCACTATCTAAACCGGAAGCCCCAGCGTCCAGCCCGTGTCACGTGGACCCTGTTACGAGCGGATCGGTGACCGATTGGCGCGGACACGGCCTCAGCAGCTGTGGTTCTGAAGGAGAGGCTGTCTCTAAGGCCTTTCCTGTGTGCTTTCCTGCGTGCTCAGCCTGCTCTGACTGAGGGGTACGGTTTCAAACATGCGTGTTATCTGTGAGAAGAAAAGAGCCTTTCTCACGTTGCGTGTTGTCTGAGAGAACATCACGCTAGTGCTTCTCAACCGTTTCCAGTTCTGGAACAGCTGGAGGTGCTGGGGGTGGGCGGGGAGGCCGGCCTAGCCACTGGGCTGAGCAGCCGTGCACCCCCCGGCCCCTGTGTGCTGGCCGGGCCGCCTCCGCGGGAGGGTGGCTGGGCTCTGAGCCTGCCGTGGTGCCTCCCAGTGGGGGCTGCGCTGTGCCAGGCCTTCGCCCTTCCGGAGGACACGGGCCACTGGGCCTTGCCTTCAGCCTGGTACCTGCCCGTGTGGTGCCCGTGTGGCTGGTGGAGGTGCTGAAGTGGCAGGTGGGCAACCTCGTGTCTTCTCCTTCCGGAGCCCCGCACCGGAGCAGAGGGGGACAGGGGTCCGTGTAAGGTAGCCCCATATTCACGGTCAAAATCCAGACCTTTCCACCCTGGAAAGAGGTGGGCATGGCCTGCCACCCCTGGGTGCACAGCCACACAATGGAGGGGTACGTATCCTCCCCACCCCCCAGAGGGCAGCTGGACTCCACCTGGGCGGGGCAGACAGGTGGCTCGAGGCATGAGATTTACATTTATTTAAGACATTGGTTAAAATCACTGGTCAAGGAAACACCTTCACCCACATTTTCTACAAAGCCGGGGTCTGTATTTTCCAGCTTTATGGCAACTAAATCCACAGCTTTCCCGTTTTGTTGTCGTCCAGTCACCGAGTCACGTCCAACTCTTTGTGACCCCACGGTCTGCAGCATGCCAGGCCTCCCTGTCCCCACCATCTTCCAGAGTTTGTCCAGGATCATGTCCACTGAGTTAGCAATGCCATCCAGCCATCTCATCCTCTGCTGCCTTCACGATTATTGTGGATCCCTTTCAAGTGAGTTCTACACACACATGCTTGCCGGAAACAAAACTCTGCCATGGCAAGCGGAGGCTCAGGTCCTAGTGGGCGCTAGACGGGGGCAGGAGCTGCTGGGCCTGCCCCACGTGACCTGGGCGTCTTGCTCTGGAACCTTCCACCACTGGCTGAAGTGATGTTCGCGGCAGAGCCTCCCTCATCCTTTGGAAGCTTCTGGAATCTCCTAGATGGACTGAGCTCAGAGCCTCCCTGATTGCAATGGCCTCCCCAGAGGAGTTCCGTGACAGCTGTGGCAGATTTAAGAAAAGGCCTGGAAAAAGTACGAATTTGTCTCGCATTTTATAGTGATATCTCAATTCTGAATATCAAATTCTAGTTTTGGATTTAAAAAGCAAACACGAAAAGACTCTGAGCGTGGAATGGGGCCTTGTTTAGCATCGTGGGAGTTGGAGCACTCACCCGTTGGATGCTGACACCCGTCCCGGCGGCGCACAGTCCCACGCGCTCTGCACGGGCTGGAAACGCGCTTCACGTCCCGCCCCGTGAAGCGGAGCGGGGACCTGGGCCTGCCGGGGTGTGTGGAAGGAACGAGGGGCTGAGCACGGAGGTGAGGGAGAGGAAGCCCCCCGCCCCCGGACACACCAGCTTCGGGGTGCCAGCGAGGCGCACCGGGGGGCCGCAGGGGGGTTTGCTTGGGGACCAGGGTGAGCCAGTGCCCCTGGGGTCCTGGACCCACAGCCGGGAGCTGTGCTTCCCCCCTTGCAGCCCGCTGTCCTCTGTGAGCAGCCGGGACCTGCTAGGTGAGTGGGACAGAGGCGCCACTTCCCAGCGCGTGGGCGTTGTGAGGGGTCCTCCTGCAGCCTGCCTTGGACTCCGGGCCAGAGACTCACAAGCCCACCTCCGCTCCTCTCTGTCCGCGGGGAGGAGGTATCTGAGCCGTTCCTCCCCTTTGTCGCTTTCCCTCCTGGCAGAGACAGCAGCGAGGAGGAGCGAGCCAGGAGCACTCTCCGTGCGAGTCGTCGCTTGTCCCGAGCCGGCCGCTTCCAGGCTGCTCGCGGGTCCGGCAGGGCTGCGGCTGTGGCCCTGGCCCGAAGCAGCCGTTTCCCCCTGGGCTCGCGCCTTTCCTGGGAAGGCAGGGCTGTGGGGGTGCACCCGTCTGTCTGGGGCAGAAGCGGGCTCTGCAGATGCGGGCGCTGCTCGCGCACCCTTGCCGTGGGAAGCTCGTGGGGCCCCAGGGGAGGGCCAGCGGCGGTGGCCATGGGACACTGCCGCCCGTCACCAAACGTGCGATTGGGACGAAGCCCCGGCTCTTCTCCCCATCTGCCAAACTTGGGCTCACTTTGTTTACTCTGATGAGTCCTAATCTCCTCCTCTTTCAGAGAGGTAGCCAGCTTCCTTTCCCTGGAGTTTTTGGTCGATGTGGCTGCCTGCTGGTGAGATGGGAGGGAGGCCCCGAGGCGTGCCAGTGTTGGTGTGAGCCCGGCAGACACCCCATGACCTGAACCTGGGCCGTGTGTCCTGCGGTGACACCGCTGAGGCCCGCGTGCGCCTGGTCGCCGTGCCCTTGGGGCGCCGTCTGCCCATCCCCTCGGGGCGCCTGGTCGCCGTGCCCTCGGGGTGCCATCTGCCCGTCCCCTCGGGGCGCCTGGTCGCCGTGCCCTCGGGGCGCCTGGTTGCCGTGCCTTCAGGGTGCCTGGTCTCCGTGCCCTCGGGGCACCGTCTGCCCGTCCCCTCGGGGCGCCTGGTCACCGTCCCCTCGGGGCGCCTGGTTGCTGTGCCTTCAGGGTGCCTGGTCGCCGTGCCCTCGGGGCGCCGTCTGCCCGTCCCCCGGGGCGCCTGCTGTGCCCGCTCCCCCTTCTGTACTGCCCGTGCGGTAGAATGAGGGCGGGTGTGTTCTCTGGGAATTTCTGATTAATTTGCGTGGAGACGATGGCGCCTTACCTCTGTGATATTCCTGCCCATGGGGCAACCTCGAGCCCCGGTTGTGCCAGCCGTCCAACCCCCATAGAGGTGCGTCTTGTGATACACCTGCCCAGGCCCCCTGCTCCACGCCTCCAAACCATCCGCGTCCTCGGCAGCCAGATGTACAGCCCAGGGTGACCGGGGGAGAGAGATGTGAGGACTCAGTGCAGCGCGGGGCCCAGACCGGCTCCTGGGGTGGATACGGGGGATCTGAAGGGAGCAGTGACCTCAGTTAAAAATCCCGTTATCAGCGTAAAGAATGGACTGTCGCCACGGCGGCAGCGCGGGGGACGATAGATGATCACTCTAGGTGAACTCGGACAGACAGAAAAATGCCATGTGATCCCCCGTATATGTGGAATCTCCACTGTGATACACGGGAGCTTCTTCACAAGAGTATTCAGTGTCCTCTAATAACCTGTAATGGAAAAGAATCTGAAAAAGTAGGCATCTGCAAACTGGGTCGCTTGGCTGTGCGCCCGAAGCGCTGTGACTTTCCGCACTGCACCAAGAACGTGTCCGTCAGTGCGCACTGTCCCGCAGCTGCCATAAGGAAGCTTAGCCGGAAGAACTGTGGCAGTCACTGCCGGGGGAGCGGATGCGGGCTGCTCGGGGGGCACGTGGGAACTCTGCCTGTCTGCTCCGTGTTTAGTGAAGTCTGTCGATAAACTTAAAAAAAATAAACACATAGGTGTTCTCTCTTGCCCAGTCTCTATTTATGAGTGATGATAGATTGCAGATGCTTAGGCATCCAGCTTTTAAACTTTTTTCTTTGGGGATTGTTCTAAATTAGTACAGAAAGTGAAAGTGAAAGTCGCTCAGTCGTGTCCGACTCTTTGCCACACCATGGACTAGTCCATGCAGTCCTCCAGGCCAGAATCCTGGAGTGGGTAGTCGTTCCCTTCTCCAGGGGGTCTTCCCAACCCAGGTCTCCTGCATCGCAGGCGGATTCTTTGCCAGCTGAGCCACAAGGGAAGCCCAGATTAGTATAGAACAACGTCCTGTTCTTTTTTATGGTTGTGCGTGGGTGTGACATCGCTGTTTAAGGAGGCGCTCGGGGTGGATCCTGGGTTTCTTTCCGGCCCTCTCACTATTGCTGCCACCCCAAACAGCGCTGCCTTGAGGGTCCCCACTGCTGAGCGAACTTTGTGCTGGGGTAAGACACGCATCTTCTCTAGAATTCTAGAGTGCTTCTCTAGAATTCTCACGAGAGGGGTACACTGGTGAGCGCTGCGCAGGGTGGGGAGAGGGGAGCTCGGGGGACCCCAGCAGCCCTCATGCAGCCCCTTCCCTCCCCCCGCCCCGGGAATCTCCTTTTCAGCTTCTCGAACCTTGGATCCGTCTCTCCTGGTTTTGAACCTGATGTAAACTCAGCCACAGAACGTCCGCCTGCTCTGTCCGGCTTTCTCCCCCCGACAATTTGTCTGTGAGACCGACTGACAGCACGTGACCCAGAGCTGCGTGCTCCTTTGCTTGGGTGTGCGACACTTCATTGTATCCGCAGATCACAGTCTATCTGTTGTCTGTTGATGACACCCGGCTGGTTTCAGGCTGTGGCTTTTACACACAGTTCTCTCACGCATTCTTTGATAAGGTGTGCCTGAGCCCGGTGTTCAGATTTCCTGTGCCAGGTTACGCTCCAGGAGGCCTACTGGCTGCCCACTGGCCAGCACGTGGAACTCTGGCTCCTTTTTGTTCTGGCCACTGCGACGCGTCTCCTGCTTCCCCAGTCACTGAATTTGCTGAGCATCCTGCCGTGTATGTCTCCAGCAGCTGGATGTCCCCTTTGCTGAAGTGCCTGTTTGAGTCTTTTGCCCGCTTGAGAGACTCGGCTGTCTTTATTTTTCCTACTGACTGATCGTTGTTTTCACAGGCAAGAGATGAATCCTTTCTTGATTGTTTTCCTGGCTGTTTTCTCTTAAGTCTGTGGGTTGCTTCTTCACTTTCTTAATGATGCTCTTTGATGAACAGATGTTCTTAATTTTCACATTGTCCAGCTACTGGTCATTTTATTTATGCCTGCTTGAATGCAATGGAAAGAGTCTGTTATTTTCTGTTGTAGTTGCTGTTCAGTAGCTAAGTCATGTCCGACTCTTTATGACCCCATGGACTGCAGCACACCAGGCTTCCCTGTCCGTCACCGTCTCCTGGAGTTTGCTCAGATTCACGTCCATTGAGTTGCTGATGCCATCCAAACGTCTCATCCTCTGTCGTCCCATCTCCTCCCGCCCTCAATCTTTTCCACCTTCGGGATCTTTTCCAGTTGAGTCTGCTCTTCGTATCAGGTGGCCAAAGGATTGGCGCTTCAGCTTCAGTATCAGTCCTTCCAGTGACTATTCAGGGCTGATTTCCTTTAGGATGGACTGGTTGGGCCTTGCAGTCTATTATTTTCTACAAGTGCCATTTTACCAAACGGGTCTGTGGCCTACCTGTCATTGGCCTCCTAAGGAAACAGGATGCGCAGTAGTGGCCGAGGGCTGGTTTTCCCGTTCGGATGCTCCGTTGGCCCATCAGCTTGTTAAACCTGCTTCCTTCCTGCACTGCCGTGTTGCCACTGTGTCCGCAGCCGCCATCACACGTGCGGCTCTGTTCCTGGGCTTTATCTGTGTGCCAGTGAACACAGAGTTAACTGATGGGGCTTTATGATTGCTTCTAACAGCTGGCATTGTTTGTCCTCCAGCTTTTTTGAATCATTTTAAAGGCTGTCTTGGTTCTTCTTGGCCCACTGCCTTTCCATATGAATTTTAAAATCAGCTTTTCAATTCCAACAGAATACCTACTGGGATCTCAACTGGCATTTCACTGGTTTGTGTATAAAATCAGTGTGTTTTCATCTTCCAGTCCATGGATATGATGCATCTTTCTGTTTGGGCCTTCTTTAATTATTTCAGTCACATTTTTCGTTTTGTGTTTCACAGGGAAGAGTTCTTCCACATTGTCTATTACATTTGCTTCTAGGTATTTTATGGGGTGCCTTTAAACAATTTTACCGCCTGTTTGTATTTAGAAACACAGTTAGTTTTTATGTAGCCACTGTGTTTCTAGACAGCTTTCAGAGTTGGCTTATTACTATTCTAGTTTATCTGTAGATTCTTTGGGATATTAATGTATAGTGTTTGTGCATAGTAGATGTTTCCTTTTTCTGTTGCCAACTTTTCAACTTTCTATGTATTTTTCTTGCTTTATTGAATTGTCGGGGGCCTTCAATCAAATGTTGAACAGAATTAGTGGGAGTGAACATCTATGCCTTGTCTGAATGTCAGGGGAGAAACTTTCACCATGTCATCATCATGTGTGAAATCTGCTGCGGGTTTCCTGTGACAGGCTTAGGCAGACAGTGCAGCTCTCTTCTGTCCTTACTGGTTGCATTTTCTCAGGAGGCAGTGCTATAATACTAGATTGAACCACATGGTATGCAGGTGTCTGATCTTTTTCAGTCTACAAAAAGGACACTTTGATTTGGTTCAACTTGAAATGTTATAGGGCTTCCCAGGTGGCTCAGTGGTCAGGAGCCCTCCTGCCAGTGCAGGAGACGTGAGTTCAGTCCCTGGTCGGGAAGCTCCCCTGGAGAAGGAAATGGCACCCACTCCAGCGTTCTTGCCTGGGAAATCCCATGGACAGAGGAGCCTGGTGGGCTATAGTCCATGGGGTCGCAAAGAGTCAGAGGTGACTTAGGGCTAAACAACAACGACAAACAACAATATATTACATTTTGTTCTGCATCTATTATTTGTATGATTTCCCCCCTTTTGTTTCATTAATGTGATAAATTTTCTTGAATACTTTCTGAATGTCAACCAGCCTTACCTTTCTTAGCAAATCTGACTTGATTATATTATTCTTCTTTTATCTGAAATCATTTTGCTTAATTTTTTTCATCTGAATTCATGACTGAAATTGGTCTGTGGCTTTCTTTCCTTGAAATGTCTTTGTTCAGTTTTAATATGAAGTTTATACTGGCCTCTTAAAATGGAATGAGATTATCCTCTTTTTCTATTCCTAGAGTTGACAGAATTGTTTTTTAAAGAGTCAGATGGTAAATATTTTGTGGAACACATATGGTTTCCATTGCATATTTTTCTTCTTTTTTTGAAAAACAGGCATTTAAACTTGTAAAAACCAGTCTTACTTAGCAGATTGTACAAACTGAGGCCACAGATTGATACGGCTTTGGGCATCGCTGTCTGATCTTCAATGGATTAGAGTTTATATAAGGGTGTGTTGTTATTTCTTTCTTAAATATTCAGAAGAATTCATTGGTGAACCTATGTTGTAGTTTTCTTAGTAGGAAGATTTCTAAATTATACCCTCAGCTGATGTAGGGCTATTCAAACTTTCTCGTTTTTTTGTGTCAGTTTTGATGTGTTTGGTTTTTCTCAGTGGAGAAGGCGATGGCACCCACTCCAGCACTCTTGCCTGGAAAATCCCATGGGTGGAGGAGCCTGGTGGGCTGCAGTCCATGGGGTCGGGAAGAGTCAGACACGACTGAGCGACTTCACTTTCACTTTTCACCTTCATGCACTGGAGAAGGAAAGGGCAACCCACTCCAGTGTTCTTGCCTGGAGAATCCCAGGGACGGGGGAGCCTGGTGGGCTGCTGTCTATGGGATTGCACAGAATCGGACACGACTGAAGCGACTTAGGAGCAGCAGCAGCAGCAGTTTTTCTCATAATTTTTTTCTTTCTGTCTAAAATTTCAAATGCACTGGTGCAGGTTTTTAAACACTCTTGTGTTATCTTTGCAGTGTTTGTACGATTTATACTGATGTCCCTTTCATCCATATTGCTTGCTTATTCCTTCTCTTTTTTTTCCTCCACTGGACTTTCTGGGACAGTTGTTTTAATATTTGCAAACAACCATGTTTGATTTTCTTCATTCTATTAGATATTTTTTAAAAAGAATGAATTTCTGATCTTATTGCTAGTATTTCCTTTTAGTCTCTGGATTTTCTTTTTTCTTTTTAAGTAATTGAGATAAATATTTATGTCATTGAATTTATTCCCAGATTTTCTTCTTTCATAGTGTATGCTCTTAAAGCGGTAATTTTCACCTATATTGGACTTTCCTGGATCACATAGGTATTTTAATGCCATTTTCATTGTGATTCAGTTTAGAATAATAGCTGATTTCCTTTTTGATTTCTTCTTTGACTCATGGGTTGTTGTATTTATTTCAGCCTTTTGTGCCTTTCTTAGAATTTTGCTTTTGTTACTGAATTCTACTTTAATTTCATTATGGCCACTGAATTTTTATTTACTTTCAGTTTTTAAAGCCTTTTTGTATTTCGGTTTATCAGGATATAGTCAGTTTTATAGGTTTTTACATTTATCTGAAGGGAATAATTGAGGTTCGTCAGTTCTGTGTCTATTAAGTCAGAGTGTTAATCCCCTCGCTCGGATCTGCTGCTGCTTCACTGGCCGTTGAGATCTGCTTTTTCTCTCAGGTACTGAGAATGATCTTTGAAAATTCCTTGTTGTAATTGTGAGTTGCTATTCATGCTTTTTGACTGTATAGAGCTTCTCCATCTTTGGCTGCAAAGAGTATAATCAGTCTGATTTCGGTGTTGACCATCTGGTGATGTCCATGTGTAGAGTCTTCTCTTGTGTTGTGGGAAGAGGGTGTTTGCTATGACCAGTTCATTTCCTTGGCAAAACTCTATTAGTCTTTGCCTTGCTTCATTCCGCATTCCAAGGCCAAATTTGCCTGTTACTCCAGGTGTTTCTTGACTTCCTACTTTTGCATTCCAGTCCCCTGTAATGAAAAGGACATCCTTTTGGGGTGTTAGTTCTAAAAGGTCTTGTAGGTCTTCATAAAACTGTTCAACTTCAGCTTCTTCTTCAGCTCTTCTTCAGCTCTATACAGTCAACAAAAACAAGACCGGGAGCTGACTGTGGCTCAGATCATGAACTCCTTATTGCCAAATTCAGACTGAAATTGAAGAAAGTAGGGAAAACC
>SJYR01000266.1:1114115-1148836 GCA_006410655.1 Kobus ellipsiprymnus | reverse complement strand
ATATTCAAAAGCAGAGACATTACCTTGCCGACTAAGGTCCGTCTAGTCAAGGCTATGGTTTTTCCTGTGGTCATGTATGGATGTGAGAGTTGGACTGTGAAGAAGGCTGAGCGCCGAAGAATTGATGCGTTTGAACTGTGGTGTTGGAGAAGACTCTTGAGAGTCCCTTGGACTGCAAGGAGATCCAACCAGTCCATTCTGAAGGAGATCAGCCCTGGGATTTCTTCGGAAGGACTGATGCTAAAGCTGAAGCTCCAGTCCTTTGGCTACCTTATGCGAAGAGTTGACTCATTGGAAAAGACTGATGCTGGGAGGGATTGGGGGCAGGAGGAGAAGGGGACGACTGAGGATGAGATGGCTGGATGGCATCACTGACTACATGAACATGAGCCTGAGTGAACTCCGGGAGTTGGTGATGGACAGGGAGGCCTGGCGTGCTGCGGTTCATGGGGTCGCAAAGAGTTGGACATGACTGAGCGACTGAACTGAACTGAACTGATTCATGGTTTTGCTGTTGTTCATCGTTCAGTCGCTGAGTCCTGTCTGACTCTCTGCGACCCCATGGACTGCAGCACGCCAGGCTTCCCTGTCTTTTGCCAACTCCCAGAGCTTGCTCAAACTCAGGTCCATCAAGTCGGTGATGCCATGCAACCATCTCATCCTCTGTCGTCCCCTTCTCCTGCCATCGATCTTTCCCAGCATGAGGGTCTTTTCCAATGAGTCAGCTAATATGTAAGCGTCCCAGCTGGGAGACTTGCATGAACCCTCCGCACGGGCAGGCTCCAAAGGCGTTTTACTTCCCAGGGTGTGCTCCTCACCCTCCGCGTGGAACCTGGTGTGTCAGCAAATGCCTCTTGGGGGAAATGGGCTCAAACTGTGCCCTCCTCTCCCTTTCTCTCTCTCTCCTGCCTTGGTAGCTCTCTGACTCCAAAGCCTTCACGGTACCCATGTATGTTTTTATGTTAACTGCTGTGCCGCAGGGCTGGCCTGACGTGGGCTAGTTGGCCGGAGCCGAGGTGGAAGGTGCCACGTAGTGTGTGGAAGGGTTCCCGGGTCACTGTCCCGGCGTGGCCTGACCTTTCTGTTCCAGTGAAGTAACTGCCGGGCACACTTTATAACGGACCGAAGCCTACCTGCGGCCCCGGGCTGCTCTCGCAGCACTTCTGCTTGGGTGTTTTACGAGGTGATTGATGTCACACCTTATAAACGTTCAGTACCCAGATCTGAGTGCAGCGCACACTTGGCGAGNGTTCCAGTGAAGTAACTGCCGGGCACACTTTATAACGGACCGAAGCCTACCTGCAGCCCCGGGCTGCTCTCGCAGCACTTCTGCTCGGGTGTTTTACGAGGTGATTGATGTCACACCTTATAAACGTTCAGTACCCAGATCTGAGTGCAGCGCACACTTGGCGAGCGCCTTCCTGCCAGCCTGCCTCCCCCGCCTCCTCCCCTTGCTTTTAACTTACTTGTTTTTTCCCCCAGAGTGAATGAAGAATTCATTCCAGATTTAGCTTGATTGTTGTTTCGTAGGACATCGCTTTTCATGCCAGAGGCAGTGGATTCCGCACCGGGCAGGGCACGGCGCACGCAGCCCTGCGCCCCGCTTCCGTTGTGTGTTGAGAAGGGGGTGGGGTCGGGTAGTAAAGGATCCCTGGGCTCCTTCCTCCTCTGAGATTCCACGGTTCTCACGTTCAAGTGGCAGCCAAGGCTGGCAAGGTTGGAAGTAAGCCGCAGGTCAGCAGATAGCGACCTGGGGACTTTTATGCTTGGGGCAGCACTGTGAGGCGGCATCTCTTCTTAATGGCTTCTGGTTTTGTGTGCGTGCGGGGGAGGCTGTGGGTGGAAACTGCTTTCCCCATGAAAATTCACTTTTTCTGTTTTCTAACACATGCGTTGCATATAACGTGGTCATCTTATAAATACCACGTTTGGCTTTTAGAAGTATATTTTCTTCCTATAGTTGCTAATTTAGACCTTTTAAAAATAAATATAGTTTTGTTGTTGCTGTCCCGTCAGTAATTCTGCTGTGGTTCAGTCAGTCGTGTCTGACTCTTTGCGACCCGACCCCATGGACTGCAGCACGCCAGGCCTCCCTGTCCATCACCAGCTCCTGGAGTTTACCCAAACTCACGTCCATGGAGTCGGTGATGCCATCCAGCCATCTCATCCTCTGTCGTCCCCTTCTCTTACCCTCAGTCTTTCCCAGCATCGGAGTCTGTTCTTCACATCAGGTGGCCAGAGTATTGGAACTTCAGCTTCAACACATAATTTTACTTACAGATAGTTGAATTACAGATTGCTAGTTTTCAGTATTGGAGAAGGCAACGGCACCCCACTCCAGTACTCTTGCCTGGAAAATCCCATGGACGGAGGAGCCTGGTAGGCTGCAGTCCATGGGGTGGCTAAGAGTTGGACACGACTGAGTGACTTCACTTTCACTTTTCACTTTCATGTACTGGAGAAGGAAATAGCAACCAACTCCAGTGTTCTTGCCTGGAGAATCCCAGGGACAGCGGAGCCTGGCGGGCTGCCGTCTATGGGGTCGCACAGAGTCGGACACGACTGAAGCGACTCAGCAGCAGCTGCAGCAGAAGCAGTGCTCGGGAAGCCAGCGTTTCCCTCCCTGCAGGAGGTGAGGCTTTATGGCCAGGAGACCACCTCAGCACTGCAGTCAGTTACTTTGTTTTTCTGGAATGCACATCCCAAGGGCTGGCCGACCTGGGAGCCCCGGCTGCTCCCTGGGATCAGCGGAGGTCTCCGCCTGCTTGGTGGCAGGGAGCAGCCTCTCTGAGGGCCGGGCTCCGGCAGGCCGGGTTGGCCACAGGCCTCTCCGTGGCCTGCTGCTGCCTTGCCTGCCCTGCTGAGCACCGAGGCCTGTGTCCAGGTAGCTGACGGGCCCGATGGTTCTCATCTAGAGACCCAGGCAGGTCATGTGGCTGCCGCTGGCCTGGCGGCTCCTGCTCTTGCACGGAACTCCCCCGCCCTGGCCTCTTGGGGTGCCTCGCTCCAGGTCNCTGTGTCCAGGTAGCTGACGGGCCCGATGGTTCTCATCTAGAGACCCAGGCAGGTCATGTGGCTGCCGCTGGCCTGGCGGCTCCTGCTCTTGCACGGAACTCCCCCGCCCTGGCCTCTTGGGGTGCCTCGCTCCAGGACGCCACAACCAGGCTCCCCTGTGTGGTCTGGGAGGTGCTAAAACCAGCATCCGTGTTGGCGAGTGAAGCGCCTTTGTGACAGGATGTGGGGGCTTCCCTGGGGGTGGCAGCTGGTGGGTCGTCAGTTTGGGGAGGTGGAGGCTCGACAGTGGTGTGGCCTCCCTGTCCCTTCTCACTGTGCCCCCCGCAGCTGGAAGGATGGGGTGCTCGTGATGAGCCTGGGGAGCTGCCCTGGGGCGCTCACAGCCTCCTCCGCCGAGCCCCCCGGCACTGTCTGAGTGTCCTCTGGAAGTGGGCTGTGGGGCTCCCACCCTGGCCCCCTAGGGAACTGGTGACCTTCCCTCTGGGCTCGGCGTCTGAGAATTGAGGTCACACGGAGACGCTAGTTGTGGGGGTCTGCCGTGAGGGTTGGCGGGGTTGGCGGGGCCAGCGTGCGGCCTGGCCTGGCTGTGCCCAGTGTGGCAGCTGCCGTCCTTGTCACGAGGCCCAGGCCCAGCCTCGAGTGTCTGGCAGGTCTCACGTTCATCACCCTTGTCAGGCTCAGGCCCTTTTGATAAACATAAACACCGCGTGTCTTTTCGTGTTTGAAACTTGAGAACTGCTGACATCATTTCTGAAAGCCGATTCCAGCAAGGGTGTTTGCACAAGTCTGCCCATCGGCCTCCCCTCCCCCGGCCAAGACCAACTGCCGGCCTGGTCCAGACGGTCCCACCTGCTGCTGCCCGGGCACAGGCTGCACAGAGGGGGGCTGCCAGCAAGGGGGGGCCTGGCAGGCAGGGGCAGGCGAGCGAGGCCAGCGGGCGGGTGGGGGGCTGTGCGCGCTTGTTCCCCGGCCCTCCCCCCCCACACACACCGGCTCACGACTCTTGGGCCTGCTGCCCTGAGACCATGGACCGGGACCAAACATCTGTGTTTCCACGTTTTTCTCCTTGGTGATAAGTGACTGCAGACTTTGAAGGCCAGCTCTTGAGGAAGGCGTTTTGCCAGCGTGAAGGTGGGGGGCCGTATTGCCCCAGCAGGAGAGCCTGCCTGCAGGTCTGCCCGGCCCCATGGTCCCCCAGGACCTTCTGGAGTCGCTGGGCCCTGGGAGGGCTGGCCGAGGCCCTGGCTTCCGTCTGGGGAGAAGCGGCCCCCGGAGGGCAGGGCGGGCAGCGCGGCTGGACTCCGCACCCAGTTCTGGGCCTCGCTCTCCCGGCCCAGGAGCTCTGCCCACGCTTGGCCCTGTGGCCTGTGGGTCCTGGGCATGCTGCCGCTCCCTGGCGGCCCGGGGCCTGGAGGGAGAGCTCCGCTTACACTCTCAGCCTGTCAGGCGGGCCGTGGCCTCCGAGTGGTCTCTTAAAAAGAATTCCTCCTCCCGCGGTGGATTTCTGGCATGCGGCGTCGGGGCGCTCTCACGTCAGTCAGTCGTCATAAGCCCTCCGTTGTCCGGATCAGACATAAACAGCCTGCCCAGCCCCGCCGTTCCTGACTCCCGGCCAGCTCAGCAGCCGTGGGAGCGCCAGCAGAGGCAGCCGGGGGAAGGCGCCCAGCGCCTCTGTGTGCGGCCAGGCCCTTCCTCCCAGGGCCCGAGCTCCCCGGACCGGTCTCTGGGGCAGGGCTGGCAGAGACGTGCCTTCTGTGCTGAAGTGTGCGTTTCTTCCCCGGCCTCCGTGTCAGTGACACCATGTCTTCTCCATCAGGAGTGTTTGCCTCCCCCCAGTGGGGTGTCTGTGCATGGGTTTCAGTCTCATTTCAGCCTCTGGGAAGCCCACACCCTTCAGACCCTCAGCCTGTGTAGCCTCCTGTAAAACTCCTCTGATGCTTTCTATCAGCACGTGCGCTCTTCCGCGAGTCCCTGGGCCGAGTCCTGTCCCGAAATTCTCTCTGTGGAAGCTTTTCTGCCGAGGCACCCTGGCAGTGCTCCCCCTGTGTCATCAGAAAGGGCTGGAAACCAACTGACACGCCATCCCCAAAGCCCCAGTTTACAAGGGAGCGGGCTCAGGCCTGCGTCATGGTTCCTCCAGGGTGACTCGGAGACGGAGCCTGGCCCTCCAGTGTTTCCGTGGGTCATTCGGGCAGTTGGCACGGTGTAACTGAGCCCGGCTGCAGGTGAGTCCTGCAGAAATCCTGGCCTCCAGGACGTCTTCAAGGAGCTTGCCTTCCTAACCAGAGTGGGGAGGGGTCCAGAGGGATGGGCCTGTGGGAGTGGGCTTGCTTCCACCTTTAGGAGGAGAAGCGATGGGCCATCTGGGTCCCTGGCTGGAGGGTGTGCAGGCAAGCCCTAAGAAGGTGGTTCCGGCCACCCAGGAGGCCTGTGGGAGGCTTGCTGGCAGGTGCAGGAGGTGTGGGCAGAGTGGGGTCGCTCCCTTGGGCTCGGCCAGTGGGTCTGCAGGCGTGCTCCAATTTCCAGGCGCCCGCAGGGCCCAGATGCTCTCTGGGGACCTGTGTCCGGGCCCTGTGTCCCGGTTCCAGTCCTGTAAAACAGGCACAGGTTTTTAGGGAGAAGGGCGGCCACTGGGCCAAGTCCACACCAGCCAGAGGCTGAACCCAGTCGTCTGGCCGCACAGCCCTCCGTGTCTGCGTGTTGCGGCCTGTGCTCAGGCTGGGCCGAGGACCACGCGGGAGCACCCGTAAGTGAGCAGCGGAGACCAGGCGTCTGAGATGCTGACTTCCCTGCCGGCTGATGAGAGGACTGCCCTGTCCTGGGTGGGCAGCGGAGGCTAGTTTTGCCACCTGCACCTCGGGGCCCCACGCTGTGGCCGGAAGCAGGGTCTGGAAGCCAGTGCGCCTTCTGCTGGGGGGGGCAGGGCCCCTCCGCTCCCCTGCTGTGCCCCCCATCATCCCAGAAGGAGCTTCCTGGAGCATCAGCTCAGCTGCCGCGCTGGGCGCTGCCCCCCTGGGACGCCGGCGGGCGGCCCGCGCTTCCTCGTGGCTCCGCACATCAGAGGCTCACAGACACTTGTGCAGGAAGGCCGTTGGTTCATCGCTGGGGCTGAAGCCTGGCGCTCGCCAGAGCGGGTGCAGCTGCGAGGAGCCGCGGCTGAGGGCCGTGGTCGCCTTGTTCTCTACGTCTTGTGTGGGGGCTTCTGGTTTGTGTCTCTTCAGGAGCCCAGCCGGGCGTGTTCCTAGGGAGACGCTCGCCCGCCCCAGGTGGCTGCCGCGGTGGAGGCAGGGGCTCCGGCTGCTGGCTTGGGCGGTGCTCAGCAGGAGGGCCGGGGAGCTCTTGAGAAAAGTCACCTGGGTTTGAAGAGCCACCTGTCTCCTTTTCCCAACCAGCCCCTCTCTGTGTTCATCCTTCCGTCCTCAAGTTTTTTCCATATTAGTTAATACAATGACTCCTCCTTCTCTTCTGATGCTTGGCTGTTATCTCAGTCCCTTTACAAACGCGTATGCCGGTGTCTTTGTTTTCTGTGCTTTCTTAATTGTTGTGAAATATAAATAGCACAGACTGGCGATCTGAGCCGTTTCTAAGTGCTGTGTCATCATCAGCACCATCTATTTCCAGAACGTTTTCCTCATCCCAAACAGAAGCCCTTTCCCTGTAAGGATTAGCTCTGTGCCTCTCTGCTATTGGCCCCTGGTTTGCTTTTCTGTCCCGGTGAGCCTGTCTCTTCTGGAGGTCTCATGCAGGTGGAATCACAGACATTTGTCCTTTTGTGTCTGGGTTATTTCACTTGGCACGCGTTTTCAGCGGTCATCCGTGTTGCACAATGCATGAGAATTTCGCTGCTTTTTAAGGCTGGTGACACCCCACTGTGCGCACAGGTCATACTCTGTGTACCCATTCACCCACCGACGGACCCCTGGGCCGCCTCCACTTGTTGGCTGTTGTGAATACCGCTTCTGCGAACACTGGCGTGCACGTTGTCAGTCCCTGCTTCTGCATCTTTGGGGAAGATACCTAGGAATAGAACTGCCGGGTCATATGGGGATTCTGTTTTTAACTTTAGAAAAACGACTGAACTGTTTCCCACTGTGACTGTGCCATTTCGCATTCTCTTTGGCAATACCAGAGGGTTCCAATTTGTCCATATTTCCCCCACATTTGTTATTTTCCTTCTTGGTTTGTTTGCTTGTTTGTTGATGATAACCTTCTGCTGGTGTGAAGTGGTGTCTGAGTGTGGTTTTAATTTGCACTGCCCGGATGTCTAATGGACTGAACATCTCTTCCTGTGCTTGTCGGCCCTGTGTGTCTCTCCTTCAGACAAATGTTTATTCAAGTCCTTTGTTCATTTTTGAATTGAGCGGTTTGTATTTTGTTGTGGAGTTGGGGGGGTTTCCATATATTCTGGACTTATGCTCTGCAAATAGTTCCGCCTATTCTCTGGGTTGTCTTTTTACTCCATAATGCCTGTCCTTTGCTGTGCAGATGCTTTAATTTTGATGAAGTCCAGATTTATTGATTGATGATTGATTTTTCTTTGGCTCCTCATCCTTTTGGGGTCGTAACGAAGCTCCGACTGCCGACTCTAGTGACATGCAGGTTCCCCTCTGTTTTCTTCTCAGAGAGTTCTGGTTTTAGTTCTTGCATTTAGGTCCTTGATCTGTTTTGAGTTCAGTTTTGCACACGGGGTGGAGTCGGGGTCCAGCTGCGGTGTCTTTGTTTCAGCGTCGCTGGTTGAAGAGGACATGGCTTGTTTAAAGGTTTTCTTTGGAAGCGTTCAGAGCTACAATCTCAGATCAGTGTAGATCTTGCTTTTTGTAAAGTGAAAGTGAAGTCGCTCAGTCGTGTCCGACTCTTGCGAGCCATGGGCTGTAGCCCACCAGGCTCCTCTGTCCATGGGATTCTCCAGGCAGTAGTCCTGGCGTGGACTGCCGTTAAAAAAAGCCGACTGAACAACTGATATCTCTTCGGCTGCTCTGGGTCTCCATCGCTGCTCTCGGGCTTTCTCTCGCTGCGGCGGCCGGGGTCTCTCTCTGTCGCGGTGCGGGGGTCTTCTCGCTGGCGTCGCTTTGCTTGTTGGGGAGGGTGGGCCCTGGAGCCCCCCTTCAGTGGCTGTGGCTCCGCAGCACGTGGGGTCTTCCCGGACCAGGGAGGAAACCCGTGTCTTCCATGTGGGCAGGCAGATCCTTAACCACTGGACTACCAGGGACGGCCTGGAGCTTGCTTTTCCAGTTACAGTTTCTCCTTCTCTGGCTCCAGTCCCTGCCACTGTGTCTACCCCACTCAGGTGCCCCCTCTCCAGGGATGCTCCAGGGGTGCAGAGCTTGAGAGCAGGGGGCTCGACTTTATACAGGGGACAGAGCAGGTGGAATTCAGCCGAGGTTCACAGGTGACGCCCCCTCTTACTCGTAGCCTCACGGGATTAGGGCCCTGCCGGCCACATCCTCAGTTTGCCAGCCTGGAGCCTTGTGATTTTCTGCCCAGGGATCCAGGACATGATGTCCACACTGGCGATGTCCAGCACCTTGGGGGCACTCACAGACCCCCACCCTCGCCCAGGGCCCACCAGGAGCACGCACACAGAGCCATGGGCTTCACGGAGAGCTTTATTTATGCAGGATTTATTTATTTTATTTTAATGGGTTTCAGCATTGCTGTTCTCATATTTAATCGACACTATTTAGAGACCCAAGTTGCTATGTCCTCTTGGCTTTCGTTTTCCTTCTTTTCCTAACTCTCCGAGACTGCGCAGAGCAGACGTCTCTGTTCACGTTGGTGATTTGCAGCAGGAGAGGCTTTCTTGTCCAGTGCCTCCAGGCTGTGTTTCTTTCCACTAACTGTGGTTACATTTTGGCCTTTGCTTGTCCTAGTTGGGTTTACAATTCAGGTTCTCTGAGCACTTTCTGTTTGAAAATATTCCTCAGATGCCAAAAGTTTCCCGTTGTTATACTACAGCTGTTTCTTTTTCTTTTTTAAAAGCTGCCATCCAGTTTCACACTTTCAATTATCTTAATCCTTAGCCTTTGAAGAGTTATATCAGACTTCCTCAGTCCTTAATAAATGCACACTATTGTGTATGTATCCTCATCCAGACAGACATTTTGTAACTTACATTATAGAGGGCGCTACAGAAACTATTTCATTCTGAAATTGTTAGTGTTTCTTACAAGTGAAACATTTTAAGAGCAATGCCCAGGTCTTGCCTTTTTTTTATTTTTGGTGAGTTTCACCTTTTATTTATTTATTTGCTTTTTTGGAGTGAGCCATTTTTAAAGTCTTTTGTTAAATTTGTTACAGCATTGCTTCTGTTTTATTCTTTGGGATTTTAGCCGAGGAGGCGTGTGGAATCTTAGCTTCCTGACCAGGGATCCAACCTGCACTGCCTGCACCGGAAGGCGGGGTCTCAGCCACTGGGCTGCCAGAGAAATCCCTAAACTGAGCTTTTGTGCCACTTCCGCCTGCTCGGAGGCAGTGTTTCTTCCTGCACAGGCCCTGTGGGCTTGTGACCTGGCTGTCCCCGGGCGCAGCCCTCCCTGGCCCTGGGCCTGAGCTGTGGTCCTTCCGATGCTTCCCTCAGTCCTGGGGGATCTTCCTTCCCCTCCGGGCCCGGCTGGGGAAGAGCTGGAGACAGAGGCGTGGCTGCAGGCCTTCCTCCGTCCTTGTGGCGATCCGTTGTGTTGCCAGGCCGTGTGTTCTTGGAAAGTGGAGGCTGACCTTTGTGCCCCCGCAGGCTCGCCCGGCTCCCAGCAGACAGGCTCCACGGAGCGGCTTCACCAGGAGCTGGCAAGATTGACTGGATGGCTTTCGTTTTCGTGAAAGCAGTTTATTTCGTAAGTGGGCAGGGGTCCCCGAGCCCCTTACGGGCGGTCTGTAAGAGTTCTGAGACAGGACTTTCCTTCTCAATGCGCTGCTGTGTAAAGCGGTGCCACCACACACAGCCCAGGGCTTCCTCCCCATCGGGCGTCGCACGGAGGAGCCAGTTTCTGCTGGGAATGTTCTGCACGAGGCAGGACGACTGTTCCTTCCACACAGTGTCTCCGTCCTGGGGATGCATGTCTTTTTGACATCCTAGACGATGAGAGGATGCGCACAGATGGCCCTTCTGCACCGGAGCTGAAGCACCAGGATCCGCTCAGCCAGCGCGTTGCCAGCTGACCTAACCACCCTTTTCACGGGACACTGCCCTTGCCAGAAAGAACCACCACGGATCAACTGTGGTTATTCAGACCTGAGGACCTGCCAGGGATTTCCCTTAGAAGGAAGTCAGTCCGTCACGTGAAGGAAAAGAGCCACCCGTCTGAGCCACCATGGTGGCCCTTCAGCTGGAAGTCGGCATCCTGGAGCGGTGCGTCCCCCCGGGTGTCTGCTGACCCGCGACGGCGTGGGCAGCCCCCGCAGGAGCAAGCCTCTTCCCGGGTCGAGTGCTGACGTCGGGGGCCGCGGTGCGGGGCTGCGCCGGGGTGGTGGGCGTGGCCGGCTGCAGGAGCTCGGGACGGCCCCCGCGGTCCCTGGGCGCCCCGGCCCACTCCCGGCGTCACGTCAGACAGGCCCGCCCACGGCCATCCTGCAGCCGCAGACATGCTTCCCCGCGTCACTGCCGCCCAGACACCTGTCACAACACGCGAAGCTCGGAAGCAGAGGTGACGGCTCCCCGCCTGAGCGATCCCGTCGGGGTTGGCAGACAGCGCCTCCTTCCACCAGCTTTTTTCAGTTTTAGAAAAGGTGCTTTTTTTTTCCCCCCCTAAAAATAGGTGATCTGTGTTCATCACTATTTTGAAATGAATTAGGTGAATGCTTTTTAAAAACCCTCCGTTTTAACTTGTAATACGGTAAATATTGATTGGGCTTCTCTGCTGTCTCAGCAGTAAAGAACCCGCCTGCCAGTGCAGGAGACGTGGGTTCAGTCCCTGGGCTGGGAGGATCCCCTGGAGAAGGGAATGGCAGCCCACCCCAGGGTTCTTGCCTGGAGATCCCATGGGCATAGCAGCCTGGTGGGCTGCGGTCCATGGGGTCTCAGAGAGCCAGACACGACCTTGCTGCTAAACAGCAACAAATACCATTAGGTCCAACCATGTCACGAAAGGTCTTTGGGGTCCTGGGTAATTTCTAAGAGCGTGGAGGGGCCCTGAGACTTGAAGTTGTAGGAGCTGCTGTTCTAAGCCATCTGGGGTGGACAAGCAGATATTTCTTAAGACATTTAAAAAGAATTTGTCCTCTGTGATCTGAGGCCCCCGAGGAGGTGTGATAGGCTGTCAGGGGGAGTGTTGACCTCCCTGGGTGTCTGTGTGCCTGTGCGGGGACTTGGGGGGTGCATAGGCCTGGCAGGTCAGGGTTTCTCCATGGTGGTCTCAAGGGTGACAGGAGGCCTGCTGCAAGCCCATGGGCGCTGCCGCACAGGACTTGCGCGTGCATTATACTTAGGTTACATTGAATTAGGGATTATTACGCTTGTCCCATAAATAGGTGCTAGCTGATGCAGAGGAACTTGCTGGAATTTTTCTTCTCATTGAAGCTTTTGTCATTTTGCAAAAAGACAAACTTCAGGGAAGACAGTGGACCCGTGTGGATCTATGGAAAGCTGCTTCTGAACCCAGGTTCTCAGAATAAATATAGTTACCTTGAAGATATATGCCAATGTTCGAAGTGCCGAGTCATAAAGAAAACAAGCAGGAGGGACTGGCCAAAATCTCCAATAAGAAGCTTAGACGGAAACACTCTGAGTAAATAGCCTTTTCTGCCTTCCGTAAAAGTACAAACACATTTGCTCTGCTCTTAGAAGCTTTGAGCTCAGCCTTCCTGGCCTTCATAGGCGGTGAGAGTGTGCTGGGGGCTGGTGGTTTGGGGGTAAAGGACCCATCTCAATGTTTCTTTTCTTAAAAAAAAAGTTTATTGATGTATATTTGATTTACACTGCTGTGTTAATTTCTCCTGTATAGCAGTGTGACTCAATTACACATATATATACGTTCTGCTTTGCATTTTCTCCATTATGCTCTGTTACAGTGTACTGAGTATAGTTCCATGTGCAACACGGTAGGACCTTGCTGTTTATCCGTCCTACAGATGGTAGTTTTCCTGAACGTTTCTTAAAAGCACCTACTACTTACTCAATATTTTCCCAAAGTTTAGTGATGTTGACCCTCCTTAAGATTGCCTCTAAACCTAGGAAAATATTATCAAATTCCGTGAAACTGAAAGTGCCTTCATTCTAGAACCTGCTGGAGACAAAAATGAGACAAAAATTCTGTGCAGCTTGTACTTACATGTGGAGATGTAAAACCCTGCACAGAATATTAGGGAAAGACTTCGAGAGCAGCTTCTCTGGTTATTCCCAACCTAAGGTTCTGTTGCAAGAGCGCTGTGGCACAGGGAAAGTAGAGAACTTGGGAAATATGTGAGAATGTTTTTTTTTAATAAAAACGATGAGATAAATATTCCAGTTTTCGTAATGAATACCAAAAAGTCCCCAAATTTGGAGGAAATTAACAGTTTGCATAAATAGTTAAGGATTATTTGAAAGCAGAAGCAAGCCTTTTTCACAGTGGGAACTTCTAGATGCCTTGTCCTAACAGCAGCAGTTTAGTAAGTCACCTATTCGTTACACTTGAGATGTCGACAGGGCTTCCCCATAGCTTGCTTGGTAAAGAATCTGCCTGCAACACAGGAGACGCCAGTTTGTTCCCTGGTCGCAAAGATCCGCTAGAGAAGGGATAGGCTGCCCACTCCAGTATTCTTGGGCTTCCCTTGTGGCTCAGCTGGTAAAGAATCCGCCTGCAATGTGGGAGACCTGGGTTTGATCCCTGGGTTGGGAACATCCCCAGGATAAAGGAACGGCTACCCACCCCAGTATTCTGGCCTGGAGAATTCCATGGCCTAGTATAGTCCGTGGGGTCGCAAAGAGGCAGGCACGACTGAGCGACTTTCACTTTCACTTTGAGATGTGGACAGTGTCAGTAAGATGTGAAAACCCAGCGGAGATAAACAGGAAACTCCCAACAGATTCTCAGATTGTAAGAAACCCATGATAATCCGTCTATTTTGCATTTGCCAGTAATTAATAGAAACGTGTAATAACAAAGTAGACGGTTTTGATTACATGAGATTCCCGATTTCTGCAGAAAGGATCTCAGATGATACCTTCCCTTGTGTCCCTGTTTAGCACATTTGGACCTGCCTGAATCTTCTGTCCCGGGCTGGTGGGGTGCCGCAGTCAATTCTCCATGATTCCCTTCATTTTTATTTCCTGTATTGACTTATTACTTTCTTAGCCCGCTTCAGGTATACCTTTAAAAAATTTCCCACACATTTTTAAAAAAATTTTGATTATGGAATATTTTACCTCCTGAAGAATGTGAGGAGCGTCATTTAGAGGAGAAAACAAGCCGGGGCCGTGCACTCCCTCCCTGCTGTAAGCCAGGGGCCGTTGCAGGGCTTCTGGGTTTTTGCTTTAAGAAGTTCATCCCTTGGCTTTAAGAAACTCATCTGTCCGTGTTCCTCAACGATGCGACTTCGTGTTACGTGTTTTTGAACCTGATGTAAATGGAATTATACCGTATGTTTCATGTGTTTTTTTTTGAACACGACTATTTTGGAGGCTGATTCACGTTTATGCATGTAGCTGTGGCTGATTTTCGCTGAGTTTTCACAGCATGCTCGTTTTTCCGTGGATGGCCCTGCAGCGGGCCTTGGGGTGCTGCTACCTTCAGACGCGGCTTTCGGCATCCTCCGTGGTGCTTTCTGGCACACGTGCAGGGTCCTCTGAGGGTCACTGTCGAGCAGTGGAGTGCCGGGTCACTGTGCCAGTCCATCCCCAGGGGCTGCCCGGTGCCCTCCTTCCCTCACCCCCGCCCGAGCCCCTGCCAAAGGCTCGGAAAGTGCATCTTACCGTGTTTGCCTTGGGGAACGGAGTGGCCTGCTTTGGGCACCGATAGCTTCTCTTTTGATGTCCCCGTTTTTCTGTTCAGCTGTGTGTTCCCTTTTCTTACTCATCTGTGGAACTGCTCTCTCTGGGTGTCTGCATGTGTGTGTGTTTGTGTGGGGCACGCACATGTGTGTAAGGCAATGGCACCCCACTCCGGTACTCTTGCCTGGAAAATCCCATGGGTGGAGAAGCCTGGTGGGCTGCAGTCCATGGGGTCGCTAAGAGTCCTACAAGACTGAGCGACTTCACTTTCACTTTTCACTTTCATGCCTTGGAGAAGGAAATGGCAACTCACTCCAGTGTTCTTGCCTGGAGAATCCCAGGGACGGGGGAGCCTGGTGGGCTGCCGTCTGTGGGGTCGCACAGAGTCGGACACAACTGAAGCGACTTAGCAGCAGCAGCAGCAGCAGCTGGATGCAACGCCACTGTTAGACGTGCGTGTTGCTTTCTACACGTGTGTCTTATCTTTTCACTCTCTTGTCTTTCTTAATGAATCCAGCTTCCTAATCTTAACCTTATATTTATTCTGTTTGCATACCATTGCTTCTCTTTGGATCTTATTCTGCTGACAGTGACACGCCTGAGAAGTTTCTCTAGCAGTCCTTGCAGTGATAAACTCTCGCACGTTCTGTCTGTCCGAAACGGCATTCTCTCCCCAGCACCGCGGTCTGCCGTCATGGGGTGGACACTTCCGGGTGGACAGCTGTTTCTTCCAGCACTTTGAAAATATTGTCGGCCCGCAGAGTCCCACCGCCGCTGTTTAAATGTCCCTGCCCACACTCCTGTCTTTGCAAGGATCTGCCACTTCTCTCTTGGTGCTTTTGTGGTCTTAGTCTCAAGCATTTTCTGCTCCGTTTTCACTGAGGGTTTTCATTTTATCCATCTTGATGTTTTTTTGGAGTTGTTGAAGGTGGGAGGTTAATGTCTTTCAAAAAATTCTGGGGAAATTGTAGCCCTTTTTCTGTTTTTCCTTTTAACTTTGAATTTTGCTGCAATTTCAGACTTACAGCAGCAAGAAAAGTACAGAAAATTACTGTATACGTTTGTATTTTTAAAATGAACTTTCTCAGACTCATTTGAAAGTGAGTGGTTGAGATGACACCCTTCCCCCAACTAATGCGTCGCCCAGGAACAAGGGCAGCTTGTCAGCAGCCGGCCTGGCAGCCGACCTCAGGGAGCTATTAATACCAACCACGTCGCAGCGTTATCTCCTCAGGGGCCTGACGCGTGTTTTGCCAGGTGTCCTAATAAAGCCCTCGACCTCAAGAGGGGCCTCCACGGCGTCCAGGGCCCCCGAGTTTCTGGCTCTGGTTGCTGTACCCAGTGATGCTCCGCGCCTGAAGCTGTTACTGTGATGATGGTACTCTTGGCGATCTTCTAGTCCCGTCTCTCTTGTTAGTCCAGCCATTGGCGCTTTCCTGTAAAAAAGAACTTCCCTTTCTTATATACTTGTTTATGTATTTATGTTTTGCTCTTGTTTAGTTGCTGAGTCGTGTCCAACTCTTGCACCCCATGGGCCATAGCCCGCCAGGCTCCTCCGTCCATGGGATATTCCAGGCGAGAATGCCAGAAATTGCCATTTCCTCCTCCAGGGGATCTTCCCGACCCAGGGGTCAAGCCCACATCGCCTGCTTGGCAGGCAGATTCTTTACCATTGAACCACCTGGGAAGCCTGACAGAGTTCTCCGGCCGTCAGAGAGATCGTAGTTAAGTTTGTTTGGACTAGTGGGCTGTTTTGCTGACCGGCTTGTAGTCCCGTCGTCACTGTGATCTCGTTTGGTGCCCAGACTGTGCGGTTCTGGCTGGCGGGAGCCCCCCTGGGCCGACCCCGCACCTGTGAGCCCTTTCCTTTCTGCGACACAGTGAGGTGTTCTCACGTCCGCCTGCCCCCCTGCCCCGGAGTCCGCTGGTTCTCCGCAGAGGCCGGGGTCTGTTTCCGGGGGCTGGTATTTAGGAAACAGGCTTGGTGTGCGGGACGTGCCGCCCGGCGCCGGAACACGGATGTCCGTGTGAGCACTGACTCGGGCACACACGCACACACCATGAACTCCACTGTGTTTCCAGCTCCTCACAGGGCCCCTTAGAGGCCCTGCTCGTTGCCGTACATGTGACTGACTCTTCGTCCGACACTGCGAAGCGTGGCTCCCGGTCTCCACGACGTATTTACTCGTTTGTTCAAGGCCAGAAAGCCCAAAAGTTGTTAATCTATGCCTCTGTGAGAAACACCCTTATAACTGGAACTCAGTCCTTGTAATACCATGTCCCCAGGCTGCGTGGGCCGGTTCTTCCCCGCCCCTTCCTCCGGCCCAGAGCATCACGCTCTTCATCTGGTCATCCTTACTGCTTTTATCTCACTGTGCGGTATTTTCATTTGTTTGTTTTATTTTTACTTTCTGAGTCCGTAGAACATGAGCATGGCCCCCGAGGCCGGTGCCGTGTAGGAGCCTGGACTGAGCAATGGTGTCCACCCCCCACCCCTCTGGCGTCCGTCCCTGGGCCCTGCGCCCTCCCCAGCCCCACCCTCGCCCTCCGTGTTGCCTCCTGGACAAAGGAGGAGCATCCCACAGGCCGCTCCTGTGCACTCAGCTTTTCCGCCCCAGCACATTCGCCCCATCCCTCCCAGGGCTTCTCCCCGCCCCGTCCCCGACCTGCGGGTGCGCTCTCAGCTCGCCGGGTCTTGCTCCTGCGTCCGGCGGTCAGGCCTCCAGGAGGGGCCCACATCGCGCCTGAGAGCTGTGCCCCGTGGTCCCCGGGTGCTGGCGCGCTTCCCCACGGTGGGAGGTGTGTCTCCAGACTCAGACGAGGAGGAGCCGCGTCGTGCGGGGCCAGGGGCCGGGGCCGGTGCCGGGCGAGTGGATGCTGGCACGTGCGTTCCTGGCACGGCCACAGGCGGCCCGCTCTGCTCCCATACCGCGCAGGCGAAGGCCCCTACCGTCCGTCCATCTGACCGATAAGGGGGGACCGCGGTGTGAGGCCCCTTCTCTGTCTTTATGCCTTTGACCTGGTTTTCGGTCAGGACTTTAGGCTCTGTTCCCACAGTTTTTAAGACTTCTTTATATGCAGGGGGTATTAGCTCTTATCTGTGAGTCTGCAAACAATTTCTCCCAGTTTGTCAGTTATTTTGTGAATTCTTTATGGTGAATTCTCCATATTCTTTACGCTTTTGCCCTGTTGACTGCCTCTCCCGCCTCTCCCCGCGGTGGTTCAGACTTACCAAGTTCTGTTTTTTCAGCTGCATCTGGCTTTTGAGTTGCAGTTAGGAAGCCTCCGTCCATCCGCAGGCCACCTCCTCTGCTGGGCTCGTGTCTTCCATCCTGGGCGGGTGGGGCCCGTGTCCGTGTGGAGATGGCGCTTGGGTGTGCTCGGCTCGGATCTAGCTGCATCTGTTCCTGGGGGCAGGCGCCCGGCCCTCCGTTAGCGCCAGTTTCCTCTTCTCCCGTCCTCTCTCCAGCTCCGTCTGATCGATCGTGTCGCTCATTCCCTCATCTTCGACCTGTCACCATTAGCTTTTTTATTGCTACCGGTTCTGTTCAGATCGTTTTCAAACGTGCCTGGCCGTTCTCTGCATTAGTAGCGCTTGCTCGCCATCAGCGGAGCCCCCCTTGACGGCCTCATTCGCCCCTCCCTCCGCTGTCTCTCGGGGAAGCTGCTGCTCTCAGCTTCTCTCTGGCGGATGAGAGCCTGAGATGCAGACACGGCCCAGGACCCAGGGCCGCGCAGCTGCTGAGTGCGGGCCCGTCATCTGCTTTCTGCTCCGTGACCCTCCGGTGGCCCTGTTTCCTCAGACCTGTTGTGGAGATGATCTTGTGGTCACATTAGGTTTTCCTGTAATTGCAGCCTGTCCTGGCCTGACTCCCGCTGCCTGGGTCTTTTTTTCCCTGCGTGTGATCTTCAGCTGAGACTTTCCGCCCATGCAGTGTTCCCCGGGCGTCCTGTGTGGTTGACAGCACGCTCGGCCAGGAAGGACGTGTGCCTCGTGCGGGCGCAGAAGCAGCCCCTGTGGATGCAGTACCATGCCCTGGCGTTTGTCGGGTCTCCCCCGGCCCCCGCAAGGCGGCCTGTGACCGCCGGGTCTCCCCCGGCCCCCGCGAGGCGGTCTGTGCCTGTCCACTCCCAGGGGGGCTTCCTTCTTGGTCCACCCCCTCCCAGCCAGCGTCTGGCACAGGTGTGGACGCATCCCTCCAGAGGAGCTGCAGTCTCTCTGCCCCTGGGCGGGACCCGTGACTCGTCCTCCTGCCCCGAGGGTCCTTAAACAGTGACAGTGACCCCGTGAGCTGTGGCCGAGGCGGGCGGCCTTGCGACAGCTTCAGGAGAGGCCCCAGGCTCCACGCCCTTCTTTCTCCCTGAGTTTCTGCCCTCGCTGTCCTGCCGACTCAGCTGGACGCAGGTTTCAGACAGTCGGTCGCCTGCCCCCTGGCGAGACACAGACTCCTCTCGTGCCGGGCTCGGTCGCCAGTGCCCTAAGCTGGCTGTCGAAACAGCGCTGATCCATCTACTCCGCTTGCGTATTGGCTGCACCGGGTCTTCGAGGCGGCATGCGGGATCTTGGCTCCCCGATCAGGCATCAACCCTGGGCCCCCAGCTCGGGGAGCACAGTCAGCCTCGGGCCACCAGGGAAGAAGTGGTGGCGGTGGAGAGCCTGGAAGGTCCGGGGTGTGGCGTGCCGGTGAGAGACGTGGAGAGCTGCCGGCGACCTCGGTCTCGGCCTCCTGGTAGCTCATGACGAGGCCCAGCTGCCCTGTCACAGGGCTGCGTGACGGCACGTGCTCAGGGGCCCGGGTGGGCTGCACGCCCCGAGCCTCAGTGCTGACCTTTTCCTCCCGGAGAGCCGGGGCCCCGGGGCGCGACCCCCCTGGGCTCTGAGCCGCGCGCCCGCTGCTGGAGCCGCCCGCTGCTGGAGCTGCCCGCTGGCGCCGCGGCGCTGCGTCCACGGCTCTGCAGCTGCTTTTGCTGCTTTGCGTTCAGGGTGTTGGTCGCTCAGTCAGCTCCGACTCTGCAACCCCATGGGCTGTAGCCGGCCGGGCTCGTCCATCCAGGGAATTCTCCAGGCAAGAGTGGGGTGCCATTCCCTTTTCCCGGGGGTCTTCCCAACCCAAGGACTGAATCCAGGTCTCCTGCATTGCGGGTAGATTCCTCACCGTCTGAGCCACCGAGAAGCCAGTGTAGCTGAAAATGCAAAATGCATTCAGGCAGCAGCTGGACTCCGGACCTCAGTGCATCGTCTGCCGGTCGGAGGGAGGGGCCAGGCCGGGGTGGGGGCAGACCCCCAGCCCGCAGTCTCTCCATGTCCCCAGGTACAGAGGTGTGGCCTGAGCGACGGGACCCCCGACCACCGGCTCTCTCTTCAGCCCATGGGCTCTCCCGTGCTGGGCGAGGCACCCAGCCCTGTCTGCCCGGCTCGTCTCCTTGGCTCCTCACCCCCCAGCCCTGCTGGTGGGAGCATACGAGGGCCCTCCAGGAGCCCATGAGCACAGTGCTCCTCGGGGTTCGGATCCGGGAGGAACTGGGAAGCTGCACTCTGCAGAGGAGGCCTGAGCCCTGTGCTCCAGCCAGCCTGGGCCTGGCACCAGGGGCGTGCCCACCGCTGCCACCCTCTTACCCTCAGGCCAGGCCACGTTCTGGGGGACTCGTGGCGGGCCACCCCGATCTCTCCTGCCTGCTGCCGCGTGAGTGCAGGGGGCCCTCCTGGGGGCCACAGGACATTGGCAGTGCAGCCTTGGGCCGAGCCGGCGAAGTGCCACAGCCCTTTTCCTTGGGGCCGTCGTCCTCGTCATGGCAGGTGAACGAGGGGCTTTCCCTTAGTTGGATGCACAAAGGAAGGAGTGGGCTTGGCTCTCCCATGTGGCGCTAGAGAGGCTCATTCTTCTGAAGAACGTTGCGTGTGAGCATCAGTGGCTCCCTGCTGTCGATTGAGGACGGCAGGGGACGTTTCTACTCCTGGGCTTCACACCGAGCTCCAGCTGGCCGGCGGAGGACCGAGGAGGAAAGGGCAGGCTGTGGAGCCTGGCTCAGCCCTCAGGGCTGCCTTCCATGCAGGGCTCATGGTCTGGGAAGACAGGCCCGCAGGCTGTCTGTGGGGGCTGGGTGTCTCTTAGTTGTGGTGACAGTGTCTTCCTTGTCACCCCCTCATAGCCTGGAGACCAGGGCGGGTCATGACCCTGGCCCTGAGGTCACTTAGAAGGGGCGTGGCCCCCAGACCTAGGTCCCTCCGTGCAGCAGGCCCGCCTGCCGGGCCTAGCATCCAGTCCTTGTCCAGGTGGTGCCCTGTATGGCCTCCTTGGGTGGCAGTGGGCACTCTGGGTGTCTGGATGCCTCTGATGGTGAGGCTTCTATCTTCACGCTGCACGCGAAAGTGGAAGTCGCTCATTCGTGTCTGACTCTTTGTGACCCCACGCACCATAGCCCGCCAGGCTCCTCTCTGTCCATGGAATTCTCTAGGCCAGAACACTGGAGTGGGTTGCCGGCCCCTCCTCCAGGGGATCTTCCTGACCCAGGGACTGAACCCAGGTCTCCTGCGTGGCAGGCGGATTCTCTACCGTCTGAGCCACCAGGGAAGGCCCTTAACGCTGAGCTAGCTCCCGCAAAGGTCCGCTGAGGATGTCTGCTTGTGGTCTCCGTGACTCGGGCTTTTTCCTTGAGACGTTCATGGAGCAGTCTTCTCTGTCTGTAACTTCAGCGCTGCGGGAACCACGCCATCCCCCTTCCTCTCTGAGCTCTGTGTCCCCGGGGAGGCCTGGCGCACCCCTGGGAGGAGGCTGGCCCTGGCCCTGAGCTCCCCCGGCCCCGCACGGCACGCCAGGGAGAAGCTGCTGCTTCGTCATCTGTAGCACAAGTGCAGTTACAGTCTCCGCAGGGGAGTCTTACGTGGAAGTGCAGTTTAACACCTGCTTTTTACCGTTTGTTGAGGATGGAAGCGTGAAGTTCTGTAAAAACCTTGAGTCTGTGTGTGCCCTGAGGGTCTGGGCTCTCCTCTCCTGCCGGGCCCTTTGCCCTTTCCTCGAGCAGTGATCACACCAGCCCTCTGCACTCAGGTGTCATTCATTTCTGGAGTCCCATTTTCAACTTGCCAGTAACACTTGGGCCTTGCATTTCCCGGATGTTCCGGATGTCAGTGGACAGAACACAGATGTCCCGTGTATCTGTGGACAGGCACAGCTGACGCCCATGAGGACGCCTCATCCTGCCCTCTGCGCAGCCTGTGACACGTGCCGCCTGGTGGGCCCATGCCAGACATTGCGACACAGGGCAGAGCCAGTGTGCCGTTGGCTGCAGTCGTCCTTACTTACATGCCACGGAGGCTGCTGAGCGCCAGCCTGGACGTCCCGGCGTCCAGGTGTGCAGAACGTCCCAAGGAGGCTATCAAGCTTTCGCCTTGGGCTGCTGGGCACCCTTTCTGGGAGATTCTGTTTTTTTCTTTGTAAAATAGAGTGTGCTCTTCCTGAACTGGTAGAAATATTATGAACTAGTTTATCCCATGCCTGTGTGATTGTTTTTTTAACTGTAGGTGAACACCATTGTCTGTTGCAGAGGTGATTGTGCGTGGGTTTGCAGCGTGGCTTGATGGGGGTTCATTTCCACTCAGGGGCTGTTTGAGTAACATATGGGGGTGGATAACAGTGACTATCTGTTGCCTTTGCCCTGAGGCCCACCTGGTGGCCCTGCCCAGGCTCAGCCTCCTGGTGAGACGCAGCCGGCAGGGGGTGAAGCCGGAGGTCAGGCACCAGGAGTGCAGTGGGCACCCCTCCCTGAGACCTGCCCGCCACCGGCTTGGGCCAGCAGCCCCGTCCAGGGCTCTCAGAGAAGGCTGCACGGGAGCAGGGAGCCGGTGGGCAGAGAGCCAGCCCTGTGGCGACGTCCAGCCCGCACCTCCCGCGGGGCTCAAGGCCTCTCCTCAGCCAGCCCCAGGCCCCGGTCAGTGCCTGTCTCATGGCCAGCCTGCGCCCGCAGCCTGTGGAGTGGCCCTTCCCCGGCCACGTCCGAGGCCCCTGCCGTGGGAGGAGAGTGAGTGCTGAGGTCCCGTTGGCCCCGTGCTGGCTGTGGAGCCTGGAGCAGCTGGGGAGATGGAAACGCACGGGTCCCCAGGGGCTTCCCCTGACCTGGTCCCCGGCCCCCAGATGCACTGGCCATTCGGGTTTTCTACCATTCAGGCCGGCCTTGCCCCTGGCGTGCGCTGCTTGGAAGAAAGGTTAAACTCCCGTGAGTAGAGCATCCACCCTGCGTCGCTGTGGGGTCGGGCTCTGTTTGCCCAAAGCCCGGGGGCTGCCTCGGCCGCCAGGCCTGGTACTCTGGCGGGTGGAGGGGGCAGAGGCCCGCCCGGGCTGGGAGTGGGCAGCTGCTGGAGCTCCCGCGCCGGGCATAGCAGCGTGCACCTCCCACGGTGCAGGTCCCCACGCTCTTAGCCAGCTCCGCCGCCTTCCGAGGGTGCGTGCCCCAGGACCTCTGCTCCACCCTCCCCCGCACCCCAGGGAGCCGACCGCCACCCCTCCTGGCCGGGCTCCACCTCTGCATGTCGCTGGGGCTGAGGCCTCATCCCAGGTGTGGCCTCAGGTGGCTCCTCGGTCCCTCACATTTGAACGCGGATGGAGGGATTAGGGACAGAGCTCGGCTGAAGTGAGCTGCGAGCGGGCGGCCTGGAGTTTACTGCATGTGTGGGGTGTCGGCCAGAGTGTGGGGTGTCAGCAGGGTGTGCGGGGGTCAGTCAGGGTGTGGGGTGTCAGCGGGCTGTGTTACGTGGAAGTGCAGTTTAACACCTGCTTTTTACCGTTTGTTGAGGATGGAAGCGTGAAGTTCTGTAAAAACCTTGAGTCTGTGTGTGCCCTGAGGGTCTGGGCTCTCCTCTCCTGCCGGGCCCTTTGCCCTTTCCTCGAGCAGTGATCACACCAGCCCTCTGCACTCAGGTGTCATTCATTTCTGGAGTCCCATTTTCAACTTGCCAGTAACACTTGGGCCTTGCATTTCCCGGATGTTCCGGATGTCAGTGGACAGAACACAGATGTCCCGTGTATCTGTGGACAGGCACAGCTGACGCCCATGAGGACGCCTCATCCTGCCCTCTGCGCAGCCTGTGACACGTGCCGCCTGGTGGGCCCATGCCAGACATTGCGACACAGGGCAGAGCCAGTGTGCCGTTGGCTGCAGTCGTCCTTACTTACATGCCACGGAGGCTGCTGAGCGCCAGCCTGGACGTCCCGGCGTCCAGGTGTGCAGAACGTCCCAAGGAGGCTATCAAGCTTTCGCCTTGGGCTGCTGGGCACCCTTTCTGGGAGATTCTGTTTTTTTCTTTGTAAAATAGAGTGTGCTCTTCCTGAACTGGTAGAAATATTATGAACTAGTTTATCCCATGCCTGTGTGATTGTTTTTTTAACTGTAGGTGAACACCATTGTCTGTTGCAGAGGTGATTGTGCGTGGGTTTGCAGCGTGGCTTGATGGGGGTTCATTTCCACTCAGGGGCTGTTTGAGTAACATATGGGGGTGGATAACAGTGACTATCTGTTGCCTTTGCCCTGAGGCCCACCTGGTGGCCCTGCCCAGGCTCAGCCTCCTGGTGAGACGCAGCCGGCAGGGGGTGAAGCCGGAGGTCAGGCACCAGGAGTGCAGTGGGCACCCCTCCCTGAGACCTGCCCGCCACCGGCTTGGGCCAGCAGCCCCGTCCAGGGCTCTCAGAGAAGGCTGCACGGGAGCAGGGAGCCGGTGGGCAGAGAGCCAGCCCTGTGGCGACGTCCAGCCCGCACCTCCCGCGGGGCTCAAGGCCTCTCCTCAGCCAGCCCCAGGCCCCGGTCAGTGCCTGTCTCATGGCCAGCCTGCGCCCGCAGCCTGTGGAGTGGCCCTTCCCCGGCCACGTCCGAGGCCCCTGCCGTGGGAGGAGAGTGAGTGCTGAGGTCCCGTTGGCCCCGTGCTGGCTGTGGAGCCTGGAGCAGCTGGGGAGATGGAAACGCACGGGTCCCCAGGGGCTTCCCCTGACCTGGTCCCCGGCCCCCAGATGCACTGGCCATTCGGGTTTTCTACCATTCAGGCCGGCCTTGCCCCTGGCGTGCGCTGCTTGGAAGAAAGGTTAAACTCCCGTGAGTAGAGCATCCACCCTGCGTCGCTGTGGGGTCGGGCTCTGTTTGCCCAAAGCCCGGGGGCTGCCTCGGCCGCCAGGCCTGGTACTCTGGCGGGTGGAGGGGGCAGAGGCCCGCCCGGGCTGGGAGTGGGCAGCTGCTGGAGCTCCCGCGCCGGGCATAGCAGCGTGCACCTCCCACGGTGCAGGTCCCCACGCTCTTAGCCAGCTCCGCCGCCTTCCGAGGGTGCGTGCCCCAGGACCTCTGCTCCACCCTCCCCCGCACCCCAGGGAGCCGACCGCCACCCCTCCTGGCCGGGCTCCACCTCTGCATGTCGCTGGGGCTGAGGCCTCATCCCAGGTGTGGCCTCAGGTGGCTCCTCGGTCCCTCACATTTGAACGCGGATGGAGGGATTAGGGACAGAGCTCGGCTGAAGTGAGCTGCGAGCGGGCGGCCTGGAGTTTACTGCATGTGTGGGGTGTCGGCCAGAGTGTGGGGTGTCAGCAGGGTGTGCGGGGGTCAGTCAGGGTGTGGGGTGTCAGCGGGCTGTGTAGGGGTCAGCTGGGCTGTGGGGGGTCAGCAGGGTGTGGGGTGTCAGGGTATGAGGTCAGTCAGGGTACGGGGGTCAGTCAGAGTGTGCGGGGTCAGTCAGGCTGTGTGGGGTGTCAGCGGGCTGTGTAGGGGTCAGCTGGGCTGTGGGGTGTCAGCGGGCTGTGTGGGGTGACAGCGGGCTGTGTGGGGTGTCAGCGGGCTGTGTGGGGTTCAGTCGGGATGTGGGGCATCTGCCGGGCTGTGTAGGGGTCAGCTGGGGTGTGGGGTGTCAGCAGGCTGTGTGGGGTGTCAGCGGGCTGTGTGGGGTGTCAGCGGGCTGTGTGGGGTTCGGTCAGGATGTGGGGCATCAGCCGGGCTGTGCAGGGGTCAGCCGGGTGTGGGGTGTCAGCGGGCTGTGTGGCCTTGGCGCTGGGCCTGGTCTGGTGGCCCTGGCCCTGTGTAAACAGCGCTCCGGCTGAGCCCTGAGCCCGAGTCTGGGGTGACCCCACGTCTCATCTACTTGTTATGTAACGTGACAACATGGGCATGAAATAAAAACCAGATGTCGGGGCGGAGCCGGGAGTCGCTCGCCCGTGAGCGCGGCGGCACCACTGGGGTTTCTGCTGCGATCCAGCCCTGTGCCCTGGGAGGCCCGAGACGGAGGCCTGGTGGGAGGTAGGGAGCAGACGCGCGGGCCTCTCTCTGTCGGGAACTGCACGGGGCTTCCTCTGTGTAAACAGCGCTCCGGCTGAGCCCTGAGCCCGAGTCTGGGGTGACCCCACGTCTCATCTACTTGTTATGTAACGTGACAACATGGGCATGAAATAAAAACCAGATGTCGGGGCGGAGCCGGGAGTCGCTCGCCCGTGAGCGCGGCGGCACCACTGGGGTTTCTGCTGCGATCCAGCCCTGTGCCCTGGGAGGCCCGAGACGGAGGCCTGGTGGGAGGTAGGGAGCAGACGCGCGGGCCTCTCTCTGTCGGGAACTGCACGGGGCTTCCTCCGTGCGGTGTAGCGCTCACGGTCCTGGGAGGCCCGTGACTCGCTCCTGAGGACCCGCTTGGACGGTGAGGCCAGCGAGGGGTGAGCGGGCTCTGTGCGCGTGCCGAGGCCCCGCCTGGGCCGAGACTGCAGGGTGTGGGCCTGGGGCTGGGGAATGGCCGGAGTGCCTGGTGGGGTCAAGTGGGGGCTGCTGGCAGCCGGCGGAAGGACTGGGCGGGCCCACCCTGGGCGGCTCAGGGCAGCCTCCAGCCGGGCCAGGCCCCTCCCGGACACCCGGAGGCCTCGCTGAGCACCTCTGGCTGGCCCACACCGGGGGTGCAGATCTCTGCCTCTGTGAAATGTGATGAATTCAGCTTGCCCACAGACGTCTAGCCTCCTCCAGGAAACGTCAGGCAGCCACGCACGGTGGTTTCTCACCCTTGTCTAACAGGTGAGAAGATGCCCGTCACTGTTACTTTCCAGAATGTGATCTTCCGGTGGTCCACGGGTTCCGGACTCTCTGTGGAGACCCTTCTGGAAATGGGCCTGGGTTCTTGGCTGTGAGCTTCGCGCCGGCCTGCTTGAAAAGCTCGCGGAAGTGTAGCCTTCTCAGTAGGAAAGCCCCGCCGGGAGCCGCTCGGGTCACAGCGTGCTCCTCTGTCCAGGGCCCGTCCCACAGAGCCACAGAGGGACGCGGGCGCCTAGTTCTGAGTGTGGACGCTCCTCGGGGTCCTCAGTCTAGTGCATCTAAAGTGACCGCCCACGCAGGAGTGCTTTCTGGGTGCTGGGCTGCACTCAGGGTGTTAAACAGCTTCTTACACCGTCCTCAGAGCTCTTCTATAAAAGAAGGCGCAGGTGGTCCCCGACATAGGAGGTTCGACTTGACGATGGCATGAGAGTCATTTGAGGTCAATCGAAACCGTACTTTGAAGGCTGGTTTTTGCTCAGTTCCGGGTCAGCGGTGGGTCCGACCCCGTCTTGTGGTGCCGGGCAGTGCAGCGCCCCCGTCAGCCCCGTGATCCCAGGGAAAGCAGCCGACGCACTGACAGGCATTCTGTTTTCAGGCTCAGTGTTCACGACGTCTCGTGAGATAGCCGGCGTCTTACTGTAAATGGGCTCTGTGTCTGACGGTTTCGCCTGACTGTAGGCTGGTTGAGTGTTCTGAGCACCTTTGAGTAGCAGACTAGGCTGTGATGGTCAGCAGGTCACGGTGTTAAGTGTGTGCTTGACTGCCATATTCTCAACTTACCGGGATGTAACCCCGTGGTAAGTCAGGGGGACCTGTGCTTTTAGCACTGCATTTCACAGATGAGGAAACGGAGGCCCAGGGACAGTGAAGGACTGGCCCCGGCCGTCCCATGGCGGGGTCCCGCCTGGGCAGGGCCTGGACACAGCACGGTCACCTGCGTCCGGGTGGACAAGGGGCCTGACTGGCCTCTGCTGCTGGGCCTGTGTGCTGTCCACCTGCAGACGTCAGAAATGAGGGCAGGAGTCCTGGTGCTGACGGAGCGGGACCTGTGTGTGCAGCGACTCCTTACTCCGGGTCCTGGGAGGATGTGAAACACTGGGACATCTTTATTCCGTTTTCCGTGTTCTAACAGAGCTCAGAAAAACCCACCGGCAGTGTTCGGCAGGCCAGATGCGGTCATTAGGAAATGCTCTGAGTAAGGAGAACGTCTGAAGCCATTCTCTCGAGCAGGCGTTGCCCTTGACGGTAGAAAAGCGAGTTTAGAATTGCAGGTGGTGATGGCACCGTGGAGCCGCGTTCTGTAGACGAGGCAGGGGCTGCCAGGTGGTGGGCGGACACGTCCTTCTGACCGGGGTCCCGGGGTCTCCCTGTGCCGCCCTCTGCCCTCCCGGGCCCCTCGCCTGGGTCCCGGCAGTGGCCGCTGCGCAGCATTGGGCGGCCACTGTCGTCTAGGTCTCAGGCTCGGTGGTGTTTTGTTTCTAAATGTGACCCCTTCTTCACATTCCCCAAAATAGCCCTGCTCCATTGAGGGTACTGGGTTTGGCTGCGGCCCGGCCGAGGGCATGGAGTCCGTTCCAGGACGTGGACTGTGCGCCCAGGGCCCTTCTCCTCTTTGGTGTCAGGTTTGCAGACCCTGCTGGGCACCTGAGGCTGGAAGAGAGCAGAGTGTGCAGGGGCCTGGCTTGCAAAGGGACAGCTGACCGCTTGGTCATGGAGGCTGCCCTGCACTGTCGTTCCTGGAGCGTGGACCGGAGGCCACGGACGGGCCGCCCCCAGCCCTGCAGCCCCGCGGTCCTGCTGCTGCCCGCTCAACGCCGGGCTCGTAACATCCAGTGCATCTCAAGCCTTCTCCAGAAGCTCTCCCTGTGAGCAGCCCCTGCCCAGCACAGGGCTCGGTGGGACAGAAGGCTGGGTCATCAGTCGGCATCCGGTGCGGGGAGGTCCTGCCTTGGCTTTCACGGACCCCCCACCCCCGCTCACTGTTCAGAACCGGACGGGGGTGGGGCCGGGCTCTGCTATGTCTGGCGGCCTCGGTCCCACTGTCCTGCTGTCTGCCCAGCCCTCGGGGGCTCGTGGGGCAGGGTCCAGCCCTGATGCCGAGCAGATGTCCTATGGCTTACTTGGAGTGAAGAGAGTGCTTCCCAGCGTGCACGTCACGTGCAGTCGTGAAGGCCGTGAAGCTGGGGTGTGTTCGGAGCTGCCTCTGCACTGATAGGCCAGGTGTGGGGCCCGGACGGGTATTCACTCAGGAAGGAGCCCACAGGCTTGGAGCAGGGGCCAGGGAGGCTGTTGGGCCTTGGCACTCAGCTTGACACTCAGCCAGCGAAGAGCCTGGCCAGGTCACCTCTCAGGTCCTGGTGCCCATCGTGGAAGTCAGCTCCTGGGTCATCACCACTGAACTCAGGGCCCGGGTTGGCGGCTCACATCCGACCAGTGGACCCTGGGAGTCACTGCAAGCCTGGGCACAGTGCACGAACGGGTGGGAAACGAGAGCAAAACAAGTGGAGACCAGGGATTTGTTCAGAAAAGTGACTTCCTGGGGGGAGAGCTGGGATGCCTGTGGCCCCACACTCGTCTTCAGTTTCTAGGAGTGAGACTGACTGGTCGGCCAAATTCTTAGATCTTGAGTCCCCAAAGCATTGTTTCAATACTTAGACAGTAGGCCAGACCGCCCAGGGCACCGGGAATAATCCCCGCTGCGGGATCACCGTAGAGTGAGTTCACCCACAGGAGGCCATTCATCTGGTTGCTTCTGGGTCCTGGCTGCCCGAAGGCTCAGCCTGCTGCTGTCCAGCTTCATGGCCTGTGATGGCAGTGACCGCTGTGTCCCCAAAAGCCTCCAGATAAAGGGAAGTGGGAAAGTGTTTGCTGAAGATTCACCTGTACAAACTCAAAAGTGTGTGTATTTACACTCGAAATACAGGCTTGATTGTTCCATTGGTCTGTCATTGTTCAGTTGCTAAGGTATGTCCAACTCTTTGTGACGCCGTGGACTGCAGCACGCCAGGCCTCCCTGTCCATCACCATCTCCTGGAGCTTGCTGCAACCCATGTCCATTGAGTCAATGATGTCATCCAACCATCTCATCCTCTGTCTTCCCCTTCTCCTCCTGCCTTCAGTCTTTCCCAGCATCAGGGTCTTTTCCAGTGAGTCAGCTCTTTGCATCAGGTGGCCAAAGTATTGGAGCTTCAGCTTCAGTATCAGTCCTTCCAATGAACATTCAGGGTTGATTTCCTTTAGAATTGACTGGTTTGATCTTCTTGCAGTCCAAAGAGCTCTCAAGAGTCTTCAACACCACAGTTTGAAAGCATCAATTCTTCGGTGCTCAGCCTTCTTTATGGTCCAGCTCTCACATCCATACATGACTACTGGAAAGACCCCAGCTCTGACTGTCCCCGTTGGTCTAGGGATGGCTGGAATTTAATAACTAAGTGAAGCGAAGCTGCACATGTACAATAATTTGAACATTATTGAAAGCCAAACAAAGTTTTTATTTACCCTGCCTACAAATCTGTAAGCTTCTAGATTTTGGAATACTTTTTCGAAAATAGTTCATGCAGAAAGTGTTATATACAAAGACAGCCCGACTCCTGCATCACCTGCCGTGTGTCTGCCCTCACCTTGAGAAACCCAGCACCCGCAGTGGGTGTGAGCACTGACTACTAGGTTACTGTCCTTGAGTGAGTGAAGTCAGGCAGTCGTGTCCAACTCTTTGTGACCCCATGGACGGTAGCCTACCAGGCTCCTCTGTCCATAGGATTTTCCAGGCAAGAGTACTGGAGTGGGTTGACATTTCCTTCTCCAGATCTTCCCAACCCAGGGATCGAACCCAGGTCTCCCAACATTGTAGGCAGACGCTTTACCATCTGAGCCACCAGGGAAGAGCCCAGGTTACTGTCCTTACAGTCACAGAACGTGGCAGAGGCAGGCAGATGGACGTGACTACATTTATGCCACTTAGATGGATTTATCACTAGCGGTGAAGGACCCACCGGCCAATGCAAGAGACGTAAGAGACAAGGGTTCGATCCCTGGGTCAGGAAGATCCCCTGGTGAAGGGCATGGCAACCTATTTAAGTATTCTTGCCTGGAGAATCCCACGGAAGAGGAACCTGGCGGGTTACAGACCGTGGGATTGCTCGTTAGACAGGACTGAAGTGACTGAGTGTGCGTTGTCTGCACTTGAAGGAACCCTAACTGCCTTCAGCATGTGCCCTCGAGGCAGTGGGTGTGTTTGCCCCACAGGCAGGTCTTGCTAAGACCGGGGCCTGCAGGCCAGGTCCTACCCTCTACATGCCCCTAGCCAAACGCTCCAAATGCCCTTTGCTAGGCTAGAGGGAAGGGGCTCACCCCAAGACTTTGGCTCCAAGTCATTTGCATTTTTATAGGGCTTTGTTTTTTGAATCCTGTTCCTCTGAGGGTAGAGGCTCTCACTGTCCTTCCTAATCCTCATTAAACAGTTCAGAAAACAGCTACCCCCCTGCCCACGGACACAGGGAGCAGCCCTGGGGCTCTTGACTCCGGAGTCCCTGGCACAGGAGCCTGGCAAGGGGGAAACGCTCCTGGGCCAGCTCCTCTTTAAAAACAGCCTCTGGAAGGCGCAGGGCGTTTAGAGGACTTGGGCAGTTAATTCACCCCGAGTGTTTAGGATGTTCTCCTGTGTGTTCTGTTATTCCATCTGAGCCTCGCGGGAGCCCCAAGAGAGTTAAGCCGGGCCTGGTGCGCGTTAATCTGCTTTTTCAAATTGTTAATAATGAAAGTGACACCAGGCTGCCATCCAGTATCACTTCATGCTCACGACCAGTTTACCCGGCTTAGCGTGTGTGATCCTCATAGGAGGTAAGAAGATTCCTGCTCCAGGGGCTGGGCTTGTGGGCTCCCGCCGGGTGGAGCAAGGGCCTCCCCAGCTCCAGCTGCTGTGCTCCCTGTCTTGGGCTATGCTCATCTACTCTGTGCTGTGCTCCAGTCCTGTGCTGTGCTCCCCGTCCTGCGCCGATCCTGTTCACGCCTGGGGTCCGCTCAGGTAGACCTGGCTGAGGTCAGTGGTCACTGGCAGGGCAGCCGGGCTGGGGTGCAGGCCGTTTGGTCCCAGTGCCGGGCTGTGCCTCCATGGGTGCTCAGCAGGGTGGAGGGCAAGGCGAGACGGGTCAGGGAGGACCTGGGAGACCTTGGAGGCAGTGGAGAAGGGAGCAAGGCCCTGATGCTGGACTGTGCAAGGGACACCAGGGCAGGGGCCTCCCGGGAGACTGAGTGAGCACAGGGCCTGAGTCCATGCAGGACACGTGGCGGCCAGAGCTTTCGTTAGGAATAAGAAACGAGGCGTCTGGTTGCTGCGGAACGCAGTTTACAGATGATCTGTTTTTACAGACTCGGCTGGCGTTCCGGCCCACCTGGACACTTTCACTTGATGGGCAAATCCTGGAAGCAACTCAATGGGTTGGTTTTCTCAACTGTGAAAAAAAAAAGCTAAAAACTATGATGACAAGTGATTTCAAGAAGAGAACAAAGCAAAACAGCTGGGAGATAAACAGAAGCAGACCTGGCCCCCGAGGCTCGGCCACTGTGCTCAGGAAGGGCCGGCCTCCACCCCGGGGCAGGCCACACCAGAGACCTTTGGGGGTGATTGCAAAAGAGTGGGAAATATTTCCCTTTACAGAGGACAGGTCTGGAGGAGAGGAAGTGGAATTTTAAGCAGGCACTACAGAAAGACAAAAATAAACAGGCTGGAGTAGATAAAAAGTAAAGAGCTCCTTCAAATCGGCAAGCCCTGAGGGCTTCCTGGGAGCCCAGTCCTTAGACCACCGCACACCTTTCTTCGCCCTAGTCCCCAGGCCAGGGCTGAGCGTGGGGGACAGGCCTGGCGAGCGTCCCCTACACAAAGGCGGGGTCCCCCCACTGCCCGGGCGCCTGGGCGCCCTCCCAGGCCTCTCTGGCTCTGTTGCCCGGCCTGGGGCACCAGGGTTCACGTGCTGAACTCGCGGCGGCCGCGCTGGGGAGGAGTGGGTGTTGCCTCTCGAGTGCTGTGACGACCCTGGCCTCCGCAAGACGAGCGAGCCCTGGGCGGACGCTCTGCTCAGCAGCCTCCCCGGCAGCGGCCCCTGGGCAGCGGCTCCGTCTTGCGCTCACCTGTTTTTGTGAAGAAGCAAATGGATGAAGCGCCAGCAGGACTGGCCGTGCGCGCGGTGTGGAGGGCCCAGCGTGGCCTCTCCCGCGCCTGCAGACTTGAGGGGCAGGAGGAGGGCAGCCCCTCTGGGGCACACAGGCGGGAGGGGCGTCCTGCAGGAGCGAGAGGCCCAGTTACCCCTGTTAGCGGCCGGGACGCGGAGGCTGACCTGTCGGGATGCGGGCGCGGGGAGGAGGGCCTTCTTTCACCAGGGGCCTCCGGCTGGGGTCTACAGGCCATGCAGACAGCCCCCCGCCCGCCCACCACCGCGGGGGCGGCTCAGGGGCGGCGTCCGGCCCTGCAGGGGGCGGGGAAGGGACGGGGCGGCCCTGGGGGCTGGTCCCGTGTCCGGGGACGCCGGGTCGGGGTGCGGGTGGGAGGCCTCGCCCGGGAAGGCGGGTCCTGGAGCGGCTCTGAGGAGGGGCGGAGTGAGGCGTGGATGTGGACGGGGCGGAAGCCGCGCGGGAGGGCCCCGGAGCCCGCGAGGTGGGCTGGCTGCTCCTCCGGGTTCTCGCGCCCATACGGCCGGCAGACTCGGTCAGATTCATCCACGTGCGCAGCAGAGTCGCGTCTACTTAAGAGGGCGTTTTCCCTGCTCGCCTGGAAGAAGAGGAAAGACACTGACACAGAGATGCTTAGTGAAGAAGAGCCTCCCCGCCCCGACCTCCGGTCCAGGCCGCCCGCGGGGGCGGGGGCGGGGGTCTCGGCTCCACTGTGGAGACCACCTGCCGCGTGTGGCCGTCCAGCACTTATGTGTGGCCGGTGCAGCCGAGGAGCCAGGGCTTCATTTTCCTTTCAGTTGATTTCAGGGTTAGCTGTCACAGGTGGCTCTTGGCTCCCACACCCCAGCTGTGAGCAGGGCTCCAGGCTGAGGGCTTTCTCCAGCTATTGGAAGATACCCCGCTGACTCCTTTCGAGCTTCCTGATGAGGATGGAAAAGGAGGGGGCTTGTGTGGGGATGGGGCGCTCTTCAAATGATCCTGCCGCGCTGGGCCTTAGCTGCGGCAGGCGGGCTCCTGATCCCTGGCCGGGGACTGAACTCGCGCCCCGTGCACTGGTTGCCCTCAGTCGTGACCCCTGGACCACCAGGGGAGCCCCGGCAGCAGGGCACTCTTGACAGGGGCCGCCTGGGCAGCCCCTTCTCGCGGCCGTTAGGAGGGCGGGCAGGGGCCTTCCTGAGCCCCTGGGGGCCGCCCCGGTTCTGGGGCGCGGCCGTCTGGCCCCAGCGGCGTGACGGAAGCGGGGGTCGCTGAGGGGCCCGGGACAAGTCCTGGGGCCGCGGCGCCTCCCCGCCCGCGTCTGCCGCGTCTCGGCTGTGTCCTGTCACCGCGCGGCCGCCGCGGCCCTCTCGGGTTACAGCGGGAGCAGGGCGGGCGCCGGGCGCGCAGGCAGACGGCGGCCAGACGGGCCTTCTCGGGCCGCAGCCAGCGAGCCCGCAGGAGCCACGGCCAGGGGAGGCAGAGCCGCCCCGCGGGCCCAGCCCGGGCCCTTCTCACGCGGGGAGGCGTCTGCTGCGGCTGCGTGGACCGTCGGCAGTTCCTCGGCCCGTAAGTGGCGGCCGGCCACCAGCCTGCGAGGCGCCGGTGCAGCCGAAGACGTGCGGGTGTCCCTCCGCTGCGCGCGTGCGGCCGGAGGCCCCGACCGCGCCCGCTGCCCCTCGTTTCTGATGCCGGAGCGTCTGCGTGCGCCCGGCCCGCGCACGGAGTTCCTTAAGGTGCCGAGATCACTTCCGGCCCTTTGCGCTCCGTGCGAGGCCTCTGTCCAAAGCAGCTGTGCTCAGCGCAGCCGCCCTTCCTAAAGGAAAAAGAGATCAGGCTGTCGGTGTGTTGATTGTGGGGACTCTTCTCTGGTGGCAGGCTGCCAGCCAATCCCAACTTTTAAATACGTGACAAAGGAGGGGGTTTTCCCGACTCGTGTGTATGTAAGGGAATAATGTTGTTTGCTGCTGCTGCTAAGTCACTTCAGCCGTGTCCGACTCTGTGCGACCCCAGAGAGGGCAGCCCACCAGGCTCCCCCGTCCCTGGGATTCTCCAGGCAAGAACACTGGAGTGGGTTGCTGTTTCCTCCTCCAATGCATGAAAGTGAAAAGTGAAAGTGAAGTCGCTCAGTCGTGTCTGACAGCGACCCCATGGACTGCAGCCCACCAGGCTCTTCCGCCCATGGGATTTTCCAGGCAAGAGTGCATTGCCTGCCCCGGTTGTCCACTGTATGACGTGGTTAAGTCTATGAGAGGGCCTCATAGTTAGCTGAAAATGGTTCTAGAGTTGTATTCCTCTGTGGTGCGTGCCCCAGCCCCTGCAGGTGAAGTGTGTTGGCGTGTGCGTCGCCGGGCTCTGGGTGCCTGAGCTGGGCTGTGGTTTCAGGGCTTGTGGGCGTGGTCAGATGTCTGTCTGTGTCGCCCAGGCCCGGGCTGCCGGCTGGCATTTAGATGAAGCAGACTTCGGCAGGAGGGCTTCAGCAGGAGGATGGCTGTGAAGACAGTGAGGAGTCTCCTGCAAAGTGCGTCCCGCCCGGGGACTCGCCCGCTCGACTGACGATGGTGACAAAGGGACCTCAGCCCTGGGGGTTCAGGGTGTGCACACTTGAGCTGAAGACCCTGGG
>SJYR01000266.1:1081875-1100658 GCA_006410655.1 Kobus ellipsiprymnus | reverse complement strand
CCGCCCACCTCCCCTCCCAGCCTTGGTCCCACCCCTGTGACGTAAGACACAGGAAATGGGAGAGAAATGGCTGTGCCGTCGCTGGGGGAAGCAAGAGGAACTGAGATGCTGGCGCTGGGCGTCAGCGGCCGCCCCCACCCCCGAGCCGAGCCGTGCTGAGGGAGCCGCTGTGCCTGGCGAGGGGCTGCCCGGCCTGCTTCCAAGGGCCCGATGGCGAGGAAGGAGAACGGTCCCTTCCAGCCCGGGTCCGGGTGCGTCCCAGGGCATCCGCGGAGGCAGATGGAGAGCCCGGGAGGCACCCGACTCCTGGACGTGTCCCCAGCGCCCGGGGGGTGCATCTGGGCGTTTGCGCAGGGGTTGGGGTCTTTGGGGGCGTTCTGTGAAAGAGGCCTGAGAGTGATGATGGCGTCAGTGCCGGCCTGCTCTGTCCTCCCCGGGCCTGGCTGCTCAGACCGCTTGCCAGGCCGCGTGCACGGAGCCAGCAGCTCCCACCTCCCCCGGCGTTCCTGACCAGGTTTGGGGGAGGCTCCTGGGGCCCTGGAGAAGGACGCAGCACCCCACTCCAGTGTTCTCGCCTGGAGAATCCTAGGGACAGAGGAGCTTGGCGGGCTGCGGTCCATCGGGGTGCACAGAGTCGGACAGGAGTGAGCGACTGACACGCCCACGGCCCTATAGGGCCTGTCTCATCCGGCTGGGGGGTCCATGAGGGCCCCTGCGAGGGTGGCGCAGGGGGAACCTGCCGACCCCCAGGGCACCTCTCCCACCCGGTCTGGTGAGCGGAGCTGTGGTCTGAAGGCCTTGCCCGGGAAGGGGGCACGAGGGGGCAGGTAGACCCGTCAGCAGCGCAGACGCCTGGCTCACAGGCATTTTGTATGTTGTCCGCTCCCTGCCAGGCCCCCCTCGGTGCTGGGGGTCAGGCCTCCCCTTCTCGGTGGGACTGGCTCCGTCTGCCCACGGTCTGGCCCTGGCCTTGTTGCCAGCGTGGTCTTCCCAGCATCATCGGGCTGGGTGTTTCCTGTGTCGGGTCCTTCTCTGGTTCTCCCCACCCCTGGAGGAGGGCACCCCCATGCCTGCGAGCGGTCCCCCAGCCCCGCCCCGTTGTGGGCCTCCCATCCCTGCTCTCTGAGCCTCCTGCCCCCGCTTCCCTCTCTGCCTGAAAGCAGCCTGCCCACCCGTCCCCTGCTAGGCTCCGGCTCCCTCCTCAAGCCTCAGCTCCTCTGGGACACCCCCACCTGCGGCAAGACCCGGGGGCTGCGTCCTCCGTGGCCCTCACACAGCCCCTCAAGGGGGCACTTGGCACTGAGGGAGTTTCTGGGGCGCCCTCTTTTCACCTCCCCAGGGGTGGTGGCTTAGTTCTCAGTTGTGTCCGACTCTGTGTGACTCCACGGACTGTAGCCCGCCAGGCTCCTCTGTCCACGGGATTCTCTAGGCAAGAACACTCGCTCGGGCTGCCATTTCCTCCTCCAGGGGGTCTTCCCGCCCAGGGACCGAACCCTCATCTCCTGCATCTCCTGCACGGCAGGCAGACTCTTTACCATGAGCCTCCTGGAAGGCAAGATCCTGGCTTCCCATCTTGCCTCCTCACCCTCCCCTCACCTCTTCACCCCCCAGCGGGGTGGTGGTGGTGCTGGGAAGTCAGATCAGGGAGCTGGTGTAAGAGGGCCCATTGCCCCCGGCCCGGAGCGCCCCGTGCTTGGGCGCATGCGCAGCAGGGCCGGCCCAGGCTTCTGGAGGCTGCCCCTTTGCACGCCTCCCTGCGTCTGCCCTGCGATCCTCCCTGTGTGCTGTGCCTGGCCGCACCACCACACTCTCAGCAGCTGAGTGCACGTGGCCACGTGCAAGTCTGACCCGGCAGCGCCTCCTGGAAAGGGGCACATTTCCCAGTGACTCAGCAGCCTTGCACCCGCCCCGCCTGCGTGTGCCCTGGGCCCGGACCATCGTGAATCACCCGCTTGCCTCCTGATTTGCGTCAGTCAAACCACATGTGAAGAAAGCAGCAGCTGGGGAGGTTTTGCTTGGGGATGCTGGCCCAGGATGGCCTGGGGCGCCCCCCCCCCCCCCCCAACCGGCTCTTCCCCGCTGCGGTGACCCAGGCGCCCTCTGCTCTTGCCTGTCCCCTCCCCACCACCTTGCAGCCGCGGACGGAGTCACAGTTCTGGGAATGCTGACGGCCCCGGGAAAGTCATGTCGGAAGTCGGCTCTGTCTGAAAAGATTTCTAGTGAGAACGGCTTAATTCAAAAGGGCTGCATGGGTATGACTGGATGGCTCTGCTGTCCCCTGAAAGGAGCACGACGCTGCAAGTCAGCTGCGCTCCAGCAGAAAACAAAAATCTAAAAATGGAGGGGCCATGGCCGTTCCCCGCCCGTCTGCACCCGGCGGAGGGGACGGTCCCCACGGCCCTGGGAGCCTGCGGGACCACAGGCGACCGGAGCCCCCACCTTGCCACCCCGGGGCCGCTGAGCCTTGTCCAGCAGCCCTGGGTGGACGTTCTGCCCCTGTGCGTTGCCTGGCAGCTGTGCCCTCTGCCCGCAAGGAAGCCCCCGCAGCCAGGGGCCGGCTGAGGCAAGGCCGGGGCACCGCTGGTTTCCTGGTTTGGCTCAGTTAGTTCTGTCTGAAGCAGGCCCATGAGGTTCTCATTTTGACTGTAAAGGTTACTGGTATTGCTCTCATCCTTTAGACCGTAGCTGACGTCCACGTTCCTGGCCGCTCCCAGCTCCAGCCGCGTCTGGGAGCACTGACCCTGCCCCCCTGCCTGGCATCACCACCAGCACATCCCACTCTGACCTCAGAGGGTGGTGGGCCCCGGGCGTGCCTGGCTTACCCGGTTCTGCCTGCTTCGGCCATGACCGGAAGCATGCTCCAGGGAAGGCAGGAATGTGGGTGCCCCCAAAGACCTGTCTTTGGAAGTTTCTTTCTGGACCAGCTTAGAGAGTGTGACCGGTCCAGACCCGGAGCCCAGGTTTGCTTCTGAGCAGCCTCCAGCGGCCCGTCAGCGTCGGCCAGGAGGCAGCAGAGCAGCCGCCAACTGCAGGTCCAGCCCTTCTGCTGGGCGTCCTTCTGTTTTCTGTTACATAAACTCCAGTGTCTACAAAGGTAGGCCAGAACCCTGAGTGACCAGGTGGCCACCCCGTGGCCTCTGGACCCCCTCCACGGCCAGTCCTGCTCGTCCGTGGCTCCTCTGTCTGGTCCCGGCTGTCATAGGTCTGTCCTCAGAGATCAGAACTCTTTGTGACTGTGGCCACCATACCATTATCCCAGGTGAAACACTGATGCTTAAAGGCCATCGAAAGTCACTTTTTAAAATTCTTGATTATCTTAAAAGATTCCCCCCCCCCGCCCCCCCGGGTGTTTTTCAGATAAGTGTTAACTGGGGTCCACATACACCCTCTTTCCTTGCAGTGTATTGTCCTGGCCTGTCGGATGTCCCCAGGTGGGACTTCACTGCTCGTACCCTGTGGTGCCCGCAGCGTGTCCTTGGCAGCTCAGGGCTCCGGTTTGGAGGCAGGAACGCAGCGGCTGCAGGCTCTGTGATGGGCAGCGTGGAGCCCAGGGGCCAGCTTCTCCCGCCCAGCGCCCGTCTGGCCTCCTTGCGTGGGGTCCCAGGCCTCTGGGTGAACCTTGACAAAGGGGAAGGGCTCCCAGGGCAGAAGGACCGAGGGGGGCCCTTTTTGCCTTGTGACCAGCAGGGATGGAGCGGGGACCTTGACTTCCTGGTGTGCGGCCGCAGCTTTGTTGCACTGAGCTCACGGGGCTGCCCGTGTATCCTCGGGCTGTGCAGCCGTCAGCCCGGTCGTGTCAGATCCTCTGCCTGTTAGCACTCCCCGCCACTTGCGCCCAAGCCCTGTGCGGCCCCGGGCACCACTGCCCAGGTGTCTGTGCTGGGCGTTGCTTTCCGCGGGGGAGCAGTGGGCGGGCCTCTGTGCCTGGCCTCCAGCACCAGCGCGCTCCCAGTCCCCACGCTGTGGCCCGTGTCGCTCCCCACCCCTCTCCCGCTGCTGCAGGTACGGGACGCGCTTGTCCAGGTTTTGTGGGGTGTCTGTTCTCAGCCGTCGGGAGGACATGCCTAGGAGTGGAATTGCTTGGTCAGGTAGCACCCTGGTCTACCTGTTTGGGGCCGTCCTGCAGCGGCGTGTGAGGCCTCTGGTCTCTGCACGTGGCCACCAGCACTGGCTCCTGCCTGACTTTCTGACTGCAGCCTTCCTGGTGGGGGTTAGGTGGTGCCCCACGGTAGTTTTGGCTTGAATCTCCCTGACGACTAATGATGCTCAGTGTTTCTTCATGAGCTTATTGGCCGCTTGTATGTCCTCTTTGGAGAAATGTCTGTTTCGGTCCCCTGCCTTTTCTCTTAAGTTGGGCTGTTTGCCTTTTTGCTGTTGAGACGTAAGAGTTCTCTGTATATGCTACCTGCAACTCATTTGCCAGATAAATGATTTGCAAGCGTTCCGCCCCTTTCCTGCGGGTTGCTTTCTCATATTCTGACTGGTGTCCTTAGAGGCACAGAGGGTCCGGTTCTGATGAGGTCGTTTTCTTTTGTCACTCGTGTTTCGTGTCGGGTCAGAGCTGTCTGTTGAAGTCGAGTCTGATCGATGGTGACGGTACGGCCCCCTCTTAGGCCCCTGACGGTCTGCTTGCTCGTGTCGAGTGCAAATGCTAAGGGCTTCTCCGGCTGCTGCGAGCAACACTTGCTTCATTGCCTCGATGGGCTCAGCAGCCTTCGGACCACGATCCTCTCTTCCCACAGTTGGTTTTAATGGAATGTCCGTGGGGAAATGGCCAAGTGAATTGAGTCTCACAGAGAGAACCGAGTTTCCTTGTTGATTTCTTTCACCTGTGGTGTTTGGTCGTTCCTGGGCACGGTTTGTTGGAATTTGGCAGTGTGAATTTTCATTGAGAGTGGTATTGCTGGTCTTGCTGACTATCCCGGCATTAGAGAGGGACTATCCCCTTCTCTCCCCAGACAAAAACTCCAGAACATTCTGCAGGCCCGGGGTACCGTACAGAGGGCCCCTTCTCCACTGGTAGTTTACCTGTGGGGCACACACCTGTCACAGCTCCGCACAGGGAGCCGGGCATCCTGGGGGGGCTGGGAGCAGGGGCCCTGGCCCTCGGTCGCTCGATGTCACCAGGCTCGGCCACCCAGGCTCACGTCTGTGAAACGGGGCTGGCAGCAGCCTCTGCCTGAAAGTCGGGAGGACTCACTGTTAGGGATGGAAGCTGTTGGCCTTGGGAACGGTCACCCCCAATTCAGTGCCACGTTCTGTCCTTTAGTCCCCTGAAGTGTTCTGGCCACTCGGAAAGTGACCACATCGGACACTTAGCAGCCTGTGAAATGTGGGTGACTCCCAAGTCAGCTGCAGTTTTCTGGCCCTCTGAAAGCGAAACGCTCGACATCAGTTTCCTCCTAGGATGAGTTCTGCATCTTTCATTTCCTGCAGATACAGTTTCACGAGCAAGTAAAGAGCTGTGTGTCTTCGTAGGATTAAGTTCTGCAATAATTTTTTGAGCAGTGTAACTAACTCAGGTCTGCTGTTGTTCAGTAACTAAGTCGTGTCCGGCTCTGCGACCCCGTGGACTGAGGCACACCAGGATCCTCTGTCCTCCACTGTCCCAGAGTTTGCACAAGTTCATGTTCGTTGAGTCTGTGATGCCATCCAACCATCTCATCTTTTACCGCCCTCTTCTCCTCCTGCCTTCAATCTTTACCAGCATCAGGGTCTTTTCCAGTTTGGGGCTGCTGCTGCTGCTAAGTCGCTTCAGTCGTGTCCGACTCTGTGCGAGCCCAGAGACGGCAGCCCACCAGGCTCCCCCGTCCCTGGGATTCTCCAGGCAAGAACACTGGAGTGGGTTGCCATTTCCTTCTCCAATGCATGAAAGTGAAAAGTGAAAGTGACGTCTAGTTCGTGTAAATCCTGAAATCAGTCCTGAATATTCATTGGAAGGACTGATGCTGAAGCTGAAGCTCCAATACTTTGGCCACCTGATGTGAAGAGCTGACTTATTGGAAAAGACCCTGCTGCTGGGAAAGACTGAAGGCAGCAGAAGCGGACGACAGAGGACGAGATAATTGGATGGCATCACCAATTCGATGGACATGAGTCTGAGCAAGCTCTAGGAGTTGGTGATGGACAGGGAAGCCTGGCGTGCTGCGGTCCACGGGGTCACGACTGAATGACTGAACTGAACTGAACTAGTGTTAGTCCAGATATTCAGTGTTTGTTTGTTTTTTTCTTTCACCGTGAAGAAGTGTCCCTTTGCATTTTCTTTACGAAAAGCCAGACTGTCGTATGTGATTTACTCTGTATTCAGTTCTTCCGAGTCTACATATGTCGGTCTGAACCGTGAGCCGCCAGGCTCCTCCCAGGTAATGCATCCACGGTGATCTGTCAGCCGGCTGGCTAACTCCCTCGCATTGAGTGACTGTTTCAGTGACTTAAGAATGCAGGCTGTTCCCTGTCTACATGCAAAGCACATTAGAAAGAGTCTGAGTGTGTGCAGAGCTTACTTGTTGGGGACAAGGAGTTTGGTCCAGCTCCCAGGAGCTACCAAATCCCTAATCAAGGTGCACCTGTTTACTTTCTTACCCCCGCCAACGGGCGCTTCCTCTCGACTCTCATTTGGAAGCCTTTTCCTCCTCGTCTTTGTCTCCGCGCTTCGCTGCAGCGTCTCCTGATTCTCTTTTTTGCACTTGGCCAGCTCGCCCTTCTCTTTCCAGCGTGACACGACGGGGCCATGGCCCCGTCCCCCGACTGGCTGAGCACGCCCCTCCCCATCGCCACCGTGCTGCCGTCAGCGTCCCCACGGGTCCTGACGTGGTCCAGGCAGCGGAGGTTGGCACAGGCGCCCCGGCGAGGCTTCACGGCAGCTGACGGTTGGCGCCGCCGCTGGGCTGGGCTCCCCGGGCGGCCCCGGGGTGTCCGGGCTCTGGAGGGCCCTGGGCTTGAGGGCCGCCCTGAGCAACGAGCCCTCTGCTCAGAGTCACCCACTGTGTTTTGTGTCAGCTCCTCATTTAAGAGGAGAGAGCAGGTTTGGGGAGTGGGCGCCCGGGAGGCCTTGGCGGGTCCTGCTGAGCCGTGGCTGAGGCAGCAGGACTCGTGTGTCCTTGCACGTGGTGTGGGTGCGCACACTGTCGCCGTGTCTGGGGGGGTGCTCCCAGCTCAGAGTCATCTTCCTGTGTCCAGCCTCCGTCCAGCTCAGCTTCTGAACACACGGGGGCTGGTGGGGCTGGCGAGGCAGGTGGGCCTGGGGCAGGCATCCCGTGGCCGGGGCCTCGGGCAACCGAACCCCACCTGAGCTGGCAGGAGGGTGACGTCCTGACCTCGGCGCCTGAGCGTACTCAGCCCGGGGACTCAGCACTTCCTGTCGCCGCCCCGCGGGACCGGGAGGCCCCCCAGTCCCAGGGGTCACTCGGAGGCTGCCCGGTGCTGCCGCCCCTGTCGGAGCCATTCCGGTGGCCGGGGTGGGCAGCGAGGACACGTGGGTTCCTTTCATCCGTTGAGGCGCTGTCCACAGGAAGGACGGGGCTGCTCTAAGCTCGGCCACGGGAGGAGCTGACCCTCGGCCCCCGGCCAGTGCCCTCCCTCCTTCCAGGCTGCAGAGTTCACGTCCAGCTGCTGGGGCAGCTCTGGGCCTTCCGCCCCTCGGCCCCAAAGGGGGCTCCCAGCTGGCCTCTTTGCTCAAAGCCGGACACTTGTTTCCTCCCAGAGCTGCTCATTTTCCCCAGTTTTTTCTGATCTACGATTGGCCGATGGGGATGAAAGAGCAAAGGCAAGTTCTGCCTCCTGCCCCGGGTGACGTGGTTCCTGGGAAATCCTGTTCCCTTTTCTGTCGCAGCCTCGAGAGGATCCTCGCCTCCGACAAGGAGGCTGGGCGGTCGGCTGGCCCTGCTGTCCACCTGGGACCCCTGCTCTCCCGAGGCCTCCAGGTGCTTCTGGCTGCTGGGGGAGGGGCCATCCCCCAGGCGGTTCGGAGATGAGGCGTGTGTGTTTGTGGAACACTTGGTAAACGTCAGCACAAGGAAGTATGTTGATTCCTCTTTGCGATAACTCAGACTCGAGGACAGAAATGTGTTCACTTTTCTGATGAATATCTTCATGCTTGACATACAAGCATGTTGACTCAGCATCTTTCCAGAATCACATTTAACCCGAGAAATTCTAAACCTCTTCCAATCTTCTCTCTGATCTCTTGGCTTGTCTGAGGCTCCTCGCCCGTCCCTGAGAGGCTCAAGCTTGCTGTGGGCGGTCAGCGGCCTGACCCGGCCACCTCCACCCAGCACCCATTCGTGCCTCAAATGGAGAGGGAATGAATGAAGTTAGGTGAAGTTAAAAATGACGGTCGAATAGATCGTTCCTGATTACTGTGATAAACCTTTGACTTCATTTAGACAGGAAAGAAAATGCTGGTTTATGTATGCAGTTGAACCATAGCTTGTAGTTTGGTGTACAGCTTTTTTAAATGTTTGATGATCTTTGTCTTTTTAGGAGAACACCTTTATTCTTTGGTGAGATGGCATTTGAAAGACTATGCATTAGTAACATGAGGAGTTACTCTCTAAAAGTCCAGAAGCTGGAAACCATGAGCAGCAGACGTTGAGATGAAAGGTGACCAGCTGACCGAGCCCGGCCCCTGGTCCTCCGCACGGACAGTGCCGGAGGCCAGTGCCTGGAGACAGAGGCTCTGGGGAGGAAGGGGCTGCCATCCGCCTCCTCCCCAGGATCTCATCCCTGCAGCCCTGCGGCAGCCACATGGAGGCAGAGGGTTGCTGGTGCGCAGGCCCTTTCGTGCGACAGCCCTCATGGTCCACTTGGACACCACACCCTCCCCGTACTCTTCTGAGGAAGTGAGTGCTACAGAGCTGTGGTTTGACATTTCCGGCTCGTGGTTAGTTTTCTGAGTGTACGATTCTCTCTATAGCCGTCGGCGTGTGTGAAGCCCTTCCTGGAACAGTTAGAGATTGTAGCTGTCTCCATGGCGTCCTGAGGGGTCAGGTCGTCTCTGCTGATGGCTGTGCTCTGGAATCTGAGGCTGTGCTGGGCTGAGGTGTGGCCAGCTGCCCCTGGCGGGACCACTGGAACACGATACCCTGCAGACATGATCAGCTTCCCTGGGAGGGTTCAGCTTCCCTGGGAGGGTTCAGCTCCCAGCTGGAGAGGGGCTGGGCACCTCCAGCAAGAGAGGGACACTTGTCCAGATGGGGGCAAAAACCCAGAAGCAGGTGGCTGTCCAGTCAGCGTTCTCTGGCCCCCTGGGACTGTCCTTGGTCCCACTGCCGCCGTGATGGCACCCAGGAGAGCTGAGCAGCCTGGCCGGTTTTGTGGGCTGGGGGTGGACACTGAGGTTTTTTGTTTTTGGAAAGCCTGTTTCTGAGTGTGAGCCCTTGGCTTCTTTGGAGGAGTGATTTTCTTTCTGAAACCACACCCATTGTTGGTCTCAGAGTGATTTCCTGATAAGAAAGTCAGTTGTATTTGCTGAGAAATCACGTTTGGAAAGGAAGCAGTTCACAGTTCCTTTTATGAAGGGGCCTTGTTAGAAACTGTGATTTTTTTTTTTCATTTCCTGAGAGGCGTGCTTGACCCTGAGGGTCAGCACACCTTGTGCAGAGGGCCTCTTGTCACCTGGGGTCAGGGAGCTGTGTGTTGGTGCACAGGCTGACCTTGGGTGACCCCAGGCTGGGGGACCAGGGGGTCCAGGACTCACTCTCAGCCCTCAGCTTTAGCGGGGACTCAGCCGCCAGGCCCTGAGCCCCTGCCTGCCTCAGTGGCCTGGGCCCTAGCTTCCATGTTTGGCCTCTGGCCTGCCGTGTTGAGGGAGGGGTGTTTCCTGAACCTGGAATGTTCTGAGCTAGCTTCCAGCGTATGGACAAAAGAGAAACGGACTGACATGAACAGCATGGGGGGTGTCCTGATCAGTGTTACATCCCCAGGAAGGAAGGACAGGGCAGGTGTGGCCACCCGCCACCATCCCCCTGCACCGAGGGCCCCCACGTGGGCACTGCCACCCTGGGTGGAAAAGCGTGGCACAGCCTTCCTAGGAGATAGACCCTGCCTGGCCTGGAAACTGCACCTCGTCTCTGGGGGAAATGAGTGGAGACAGAGGTGCCTGCAAAGAGACCCAGGGGTCCTCCTGGGAAATGGTGTTTTTTCTCTCTGCCCTGTGGCCCCAGCACCCACCTCCTTCTCTGCCAGACCCAGAGTGGGCGTGTAGAACCGTGTGGTGAGAGGGTCCTTTGTGGACTGCATGGGGTGGAGAGCCTTCATCGCCCATAGGGAATGTTCTCGGTGAGTCACGTGTGGTTGGCCATCGCGCGGTGCAGCAGACACCACACCTCTCTGGCCAGGACAGAGCATCCAGGCTGCTGAGTGACCTCCACTGAGTCCCACGCTTGCACATTCCTTGTAAACACTGGAAAACTAGCCCAAGGAAACCCATTTCCTGCCCCCACGCGCTCCCAGCGCCCTCACGAGTGAAAATCACATTTGGAGATGCCTGTTCTTGCCTGGAGAATCCCAGGGACAGGGAAGCCTGGTGGGCTGCCGTCTCTGGGGTCGCAGAATTGGGCACGACTGCAGCGACTTAGCAGTAGCAGCAGCAGCAGCGCTTACATTTAAAACCTACACCTGATGTATCCTCAGCAAGGCTCCAGAGTTCAGCTGAACGGACAGAGGCAGCTGCACCAGGGCATCCTGCTTTCTTCCTCGGAGTCCCAGGGAGCCCTGCAGGAAGCTCAGCTGGGCAGATGGGAAAAGGGAGCCCCAGCTCCCCTTGCTAAAGGGGCTTCCCAGGTGGAAGCCGCCTGCCAGCGCAGGAGGTGTGGGTTCAATCCCTACATCAGGAAGATCCCCTGGAGAAGGAAATGGCAACCCACTCCAGCATTCTTGCCTGGAAAATTCCATGGACAGAGGAGCCTGGAGGGCTACAGCCCATGCGGTCACAAAGAGTCAGACAACTGAGCCCAGCACAGGAGTGACCTCAGGCCGCGCTGAGTTGACTCCCCTCCTCCATGCCACCACCAGCTTCCCTGTTTGGATCAGTGAAGCGAGACTTTCTCCTTCCTGGGCTGTACACTGCCATCTCGCCCTCACCCGGCCCTCCTCGGGGCCCTGGGCAGCATGGGGGATCCGGCATCCTGGAGGTGATGCCCGGCCAGGGGCCGGTGACCCAGGCCAGGTCCCAGCTCCCCGGTCCCATCTCAAGGACAGAGCCTGTGCAGCATTGCCCTCCCCGCTACACTGGTGGTTGACGCCCTCCAAGGCCCCCTAGACGTGCTGACCCCGAAGGCTCTCCTCTCCGTGCCTAGAACGCACCCTCAGCGGTTCCTTGTGAGCCATGTGGGGGGGGCCTTCCCTCCCTGACTCCTGTCCCCGGCTCCCCGTCCTGCACAGTAGGTCCACCGGCCTCACGGGACCACCCAGGGGTCGGGGCTGAGGGTCACCCTGCCCAGGGGAGCCTTTCCTGGAGTATAGAGGATTCCAGAGCATCTCGGGGTGGACCTCCACTGAGAGAGGGCCCCCCACCCACTGAGAGGGCCTCACACTCCTCCTCGCCGGAGACACCAGCCGATCAAAGAGAGGCCGGCGCAGCGCTGGAGACAGGCTGTCCAGTTGCTTCAGTGTGTCAGAGCAGGCCCGGAAGTCTTCCTCCTGCACGGGAGGACTGGGGGTGTCCTCACGCGGCCCCCGCATTATCAGCTGGGCCCCCTGCACCTCTGCTGGGTGTGCCGAGCGCTGGGACCTCGGGACCTGGGCTCTCCACCTAGAAATGTATGCACCGTGGGTTGTGGTCAGAGGGTGTCCCAGATGCTGTTTCAGGAAGATTGCGCTGGCAAGAGGGTTTTCTGTGGATTAGCAGGAGGGAAGGACTCAGGGGAGGCCCAGGGGTGGGAGGCGGGGCTAGAACCGCGCTGCTCGGCCTCCCTTGCCCTTCAGCCGTGCTCCCTTGTTCGCGCAGAGGCGGGGCACGCCCCTTGTGAGATGTGCCCCTGGCTGGGTGGTGCTTTCGCGTTGGTGCCCATTAGCAGCCCCTGCTTTCCGTGTGGAGGTGGTGCGTGCTCGCCCAGTCGTGTCCAGCTCTCTGTGTCCTCGTGGGCTTTAGCCCTCCAGCCTTCTACATCCATAGCGTTTTCCTGCAAGCATGTTGGAGTGCTGCTCCCCTCTCCAGGGGAGCTTCCCGCCCCAGGGGATGAACCCGCGTCTCCCGCCTCTCCTGCACTGCGGGCGAGACCCCTTTACCACTGAGCCACCGGGGCCTTTGGCTGACCTTGCTGAACTCGAGCACTGCTGTGCTGTGAATTCTTTGTAATTTTCTACATGCTGACTGCAAGCAGTGACAGTTTTGTTTTTCTTTTCCATTCTTTATGTCTGTCTGTCTGTTCCCTGCCTCGGTGCGCTGGCCAGGAGCGCTGGTACTGCTTGAGCAGTGGTCATTCTCCCTGGCTCCGGGTCTCAGGGAACTTCCACCGTGTCACTGTCGATTCGATGTTGCGGTGGGTCTTGCCGGCTGGTTGGTTTTGGTAAGAACCCATCATCACATCGGCGTTGTGGCTTTCTGTTTCTGGTTTCGTATGAGGTTAGTTTTTGTTAATTTCCTCATGAATGTGTGCAGAATTATCAAATGCTTCTTTTCTGTCTATTGAGATGATATAAAGTTTATTTTGTTAATGTGGTTAACTATACTGATTAAAAAAAATTAATCTGTGAATTCTTTGTAATTTTCTACATGCTGACTGCAAGCAGTGACAGTTTTGTTTTTCTTTTCCATTCTTTATGTCTGTCTGTCTGTTTCCTGCCTCGGTGCGCTGGCCAGGAGCGCTGGTACTGCTTGAGCAGTGGTCATTCTCCCTGGCTCCGGGTCTCAGGGAACTTCCACCGTGTCACTGTCGATTCGATGTTGCGGTGGGTCTTGCCGGCTGGTTGGTTTTGGTAAGAACCCATCATCACATCGGCGTTGTGGCTTTCTGTTTCTGGTTTCATATGAGGTTAGTTTTTGTTAATTTCCTCATGAATGTGTGCAGAATTATCAAATGCTTCTTTTCTCTCTATTGAGATGATATAAAGTTTATTTTGTTAATGTGGTTAACTATACTGATTAAAAAAAATTAAACCCACCTTTCATTTCTGAACTCAATTCACAGTGACCAAGATATAGTATCCTTTTTGTATGCTCTTGGATTTGGTTTGCTAATAGTTTATGATTTTTGCTTTTGCCTTAGTGAATAAGTTTAACACGTAAAATTTTTTCCTGCCGATTTTTCATATCAGGGTAATGCTATCTCATGAAAAAAGTCGAGAATTGTTTCCTTTCTTTATATTCTCTGAATGGCTTTGTGTCAGATTGGAAGTTTTCTTAACTGAAAGCTTGATAGAACTTTCACGTGAAGTCATCTGTGTCTGGAGTTTTCTTCCTGGGGAAGTTTTAAATTACAGATTTTATTTCTTTCAAAGTAACTGGACTATTGAGGTCCTTTATTTCTTCTGATACCAGTTTTGGTAAGTTGTGATTTGCAAGCAGCTTTGAGATACTGTCAGTATTTGCATGGAGATTGTTTTAAGGTCCTCCTGGTTAACCTTTTTCATATCCGTAGGAGCTATAGTAGTTTCTTCACTGTGACACTATTGTTCTTTGGAGCCACTTAACTCTGTTTTGAGGTGCTGTCCTGCACATTCTAGGATATTTAGCAGCACGTCTGGAATCCCCCAGCTTTTCTCGTGGCTCAGTGGTAAAGAACCCGCCTGCCAATGCAGGAAACTCGGGTTCAGTCCTGGAGAAGGAAATGGCAACCCACTCCAGCATTCTTGCCTGGGAAGTCCCGCGGACAGAGGAGCCTGGCGGGCTCCACTCCGTGGGGTCATAAAAGAGTCAGACACGACTTAGTGACGAAACAGCAGCAGCAACAACTGGAGTCTCCCAGAGGGACGGCAGTGACGCCCCCGGTCCTGGCTGTGACCGCCTAAATCCTTTTGTTCGTCTTACCAGAGCTTTTTCTATTCTATTAGTCTTTTTTACAGAACCCATTTTTTTCTGTTTGTTTAGTTAATCTTAAGTTATCTGTATCTCTTTTCTGGTTTATTAATGTTTACTCTTTATAATTTGCTTTCACTTTTCCTGAGTTCAACTTCCTGTTCTTTCATAAACCCTTGAGCTGACTCATTGGAAAAGACCCCGGGGAAGATTGAAAGCAGGAGGAGAAGGGGACGACAGTGGATGAGATGGTTGGATGGCATCACCAACTTGATGGACATGGGTTTCGGTAAACTCCGGGAGTTGGTGATGGACAGGGAGGCCTGGTGTGCTGCCGTTCCATGAGGTCGCAAAGAGTCGGACACGACTGAGCAACTGAACTGAACTGGATGGACCCTAACAGAGGCATTGTAAGGCTGATTTCTTCTCTCCACAGCTTCAGCTTTTTTCTGGTTGTCATTTAGGTTGCGTGCTAAGTCGCTTCAGTTGTATCCGACTCTTTGCAACCCTATGGGCTGTAGCCCACCAGGCTCCTCTGTCCTTGGGATTCTCCAGGCAGGAATACTGGAGTGGGTTGAGACTAGGCTGAGACTCAAATGACCTATTTCATCTTAAGTTGCACCTTGTGTTTTTTGGAGAAGTCATGTTTATCCATCCTTCAAATACTGATGTTCTAAGTGTATTTTGTCCAAACCAAATCTCTTCCTATGTGAATCCGGCGGAGGAATGAGTAGCAGAAGGTGTTTAGCAGCTTATCTGGGGAAATTAGTCAATTCGAAATGTAATTAATAATGAAATTGACCATTAAAGGGATTGTTAGAAGGTTTAGAATTATCTGTCCAAAGAGACATTCTGGAGTTTTAATGCCAAGCTTATATGAGAGCAGATGTTCATTTTGAGAGGCCTCTGAAAGTGCCAAGGCTCTCCCCCTTTCCTCTCCAGCCCACTCCATGGAGATTTCCGTCTAATGTGTCTGATTGGTAATATGTCCGCATTCTATACAGATGGAATGGTAAAATTAGTATTGTTAATGTTTTGAGATCCCACTGTTTCCAGGAACTCTTGATTGGATAGAGATCTGGAGGTTGGATGTATTTGAAATCTGAAGAATCTCAGGCCAGTTTTTTCATATTATCTGTTTCCTCATTTAGAGCATGATGTATCTCATCCACACACCCATCCACCCCTCCATCCACCCAGCTTCTACCAGTACTGAACTGGTCATTGATTTAAGGGCATGGATTTAAAAAGAAACACCGTCAAGATTTCGCCCCTGTTAGGAGCTCCCGGTTCTGTGGCGGAGACAGCAGAGGGGTCCAGTGATCTTAGGGTGGCGGTGTTGGCGAGGAGCCTCCCACGTCGGCATGCTCATCGCAGGCGGAGGACGCGGTGGGGTGAGGGCAGAGCTCTCGAGGGGAGCAGCCCTGCTCCTGCGCTGGGCGCTCTGATAGCAGCCTCGTGCCACCCAGTGTCTCCTTTCCAACACGCGTTTCTCTTCTGAGTGTATTTTCCCAACAAAAGAATTTATAAAAGGCAATCCTAATTTTTCCTTAGAACCATTAAAAAGGAAAATCCCACACAGAAAGCCCAACTGCTCCAGAAGCAAGTTCTGGAATTCACTCTTGGATTTGTTTCTCTCTTGCCTAAAAACCGAAGAAGCCTCTGCAAGAGCTGCAGGAACCGTACCACACTCTCTGGCTTCCTGCTCTCTTCCCTGCCCTTCCTTTTGTGACGCTGGCTCTCTGGAAATCTGCTTCAAGCTCTAAACAGCAGCTGGAACACACTTGAGTTGCTCAGCACAAACTACAAAGCGGTGGCATTGACTGTGCAAAACAGATGCTGTTTGCATTCAAATAAAAGACAAACATAATATTTGCATTAATAGAGAGCATTTGCAAAAGTCTTTGCATAAAGTGGTTTATCCCTTTCCAAGAGCTGGTTACTTTGTACTAATTTCCGAATGTAGCAGAGGATAATCAATCTTTTGTTGATTATGTCTCACAAAGAGTTGCTTTTGCACAAGTATAGCTGATTTCAGAGAAGGGCTCTCCAGTATGCAAATACAGTGTCAAGTGGAACACCATATTGATTGCTGTCAGTCATGTTCTTGTAGCTTTTTGTGTTTAAAAGTTGGATTGATGAGCTATTACTGTGTTCTCAGTGCTACCAAACTCTGCTTCTGCAAAGAGTTTTGTAAAGAGTTACTCAGGCTGGGCCATGTCTCACTGGTTGCCTCCTCTTTGTGAGGAGAAGACGCCAGACCGTGTGTGGAGCGCTTAGGGANTTGTAGCTTTTTGTGTTTAAAAGTTGGATTGATGAGCTATTACTGTGTTCTCAGTGCTACCAAACTCTGCTTCTGCAAAGAGTTTTGTAAGAGTTACTCAGGCTGGGCCATGTCTCACTGGTTGCCTCCTCTTTGTGAGGAGAAGACGCCAGACCGTGTGTGGAGCGCTTAGGGACTCAGCCAGTGTAGTTTCAGAGGTGGCTATAGTCAATTCTTACTTCGTTAACAAGGGCTAGATGAGTAAAGATACAGAAATCAGAGCAGAGTACAGATGATGGCTCATCAGAGAGAAGGAGGGCGCAGAAATGTGTATTTTTAAGTCCTGCACACCAGCTTGCTAAGTGGCTTCAGTTGTGTCTGACTTTTTGTGACCTCTGTGGACAGTAGCCTGCCATGCTCCTGTCAGTGGGATTTCCCGGGCAAAAATACTGGAGAGGATTGCCATTTCCTTCTCCAGAAGATCTTCCTGCCCCAGGGACTGAAGCTGTCTGTGTCTCCTGCATTGGCAGGTGGGGTTTCTTTAACCACTGAACCACCAGGGAGTTATTCAAAAATGAGCTAAACTTTGGCCATTGGTTTTCTACCTTAACAAAGTGAAGAGGGGAAACGTTTGTGTTGAGGATTTTCATTGTTTTTAAGAGGAAACCCTCTAGGTGTTTTAGACAGGGGTTTTGAAACACGCACACGGCGGTGCTGCAGCAAAGGTTTGAGGGAGCGGGATGCCACGTAGTGGAGGTAAGCTGTGTGAGTCTGTGGTGCCCGGTGTCGGCTGGGTGGCCAGTCCTTATCTGCGTGCACTTACATGGTCAGCGGCGCAGTTCCTTGCCCTTGCTCCTAGAGTCACACTCTTCCACGCTGGAAGGGACTTTCTGAAATAAACCCTTAGTGGTTATTTCAATAGGAATTTGTTTGTGGCAAATTTTCTCAGTTTCTGTTTGTCAGAAAAATGTCCTTTTCTTCTTCTTGAATGATAGTTTAGCAGGGTATAGAACTGTAGGTGCAGAGAAGGCGATGGCAACCCACTCGAGTACTCTTGCCTGGAAAATCCCATGGACGGAGGGGCCTGGTGGGCTGCAGTCCATGGGGTCTCTAGGAGTCAGACACGACTGAGCGACTTCACTTTCACTTTTCACTTTCATGCATTGGAGAAGGAAATGGCAACCCACTCCAGTGTTCTTGCCTGGAGAACCCCAGGGATGGCGGAGCCTGGTGGGCTCCCATCTATGGGGGTCGCACAGAGTCGGACACGACTAAAGCGACCTAGCAGCAGCAGCAGCTCTGTAGGCGACTTGCATTTCACTCAGCTGTTTTAAGGCATTTTATTGTCTCTTGGCTTTTTTGGTTGAAATGTTAGCTGTCCATCCAGTGTTGTTTCTTCTTAGGTAATCTGAGGACTGTATAGAATTCTCCGGATGACTTAAACCTGATCAGGTTCGGGAGCCCGGAGGCTCCTGATTCTGTGTCTTGTTCGGTTTGTGGCCAACTCTACGTCTTGTTCACCTCTATGCGCTGTGTGCTCGTGGCAGCCGCGTTTCCCAAAGTGTGAATCGGCTTTTGCTACAGGTGCCCCTGTTAGTTCAGATCATCAACCAAGCGACCCAGATGTGACCACTGTTGTTTCCCGGTTCCTCTTTCCTGCAGTCGCATTAAAAGGTTTGCCATTCTTTCTAATTGTCTGTGGTTACTTTAATGCTCCATCAGTTGTAACTGAGCACACACGCCTAACGGTGCTCACTTTCATTTCATTACAGATTGCCCGCATGCCTAAGCAGTCAGACATAGTCTGTCTGTATAGGTATAAGAATCAAAGGAATTGCTTACCGATTAAGAAAGGCGCCCGTTTGTTGGTTTGGTGAAATTTCTGCAGATTTCCTTTGCCTCATGATTCTATTAGTTGTTGGTCAGTCAATACAGTGGAGGGCTACATACACGATTTCACATCTGTGTTGAATTTTGAGGGACAGGAAATGACTCTGTTCCAGTGATTATAATATTTTATGAGAAGAGGAAGATATGTCATCAGTTCAGTGCAATCCATCCAGGAGGTAAACTTTGGGGATAGAAATATGCCCCAGGCTCTCGCTTTGCTCCTCCCACTGTGGGCGCCCAGGACGCTTGCTGGGCAGTGAGAGGTTCAGGCAGCTTAGCCAGGTGGAACCTCTGGCCACCCAGGCCAAGGGGCTGTTCATCCTGAAACTGAAATAGGCAGGCACAATATTTAAAAGGATATCCATACCCATAGGGCAGGACAGAAGCTGGTTAGAGCCAAGTAGGTCCAAGATGGTGGAAGATTTGACTTCCTGTACACCTTGAGCATCACTGCACACTCATTATGATCCATCCGTTCAGTTCAGTTCAGTTGCTCGGTCGTGTCCGACTCTTTGCGACCCCATGAGTTGCAGCACGCCGGGCCTCCCTGTCCATCACCAGCTCCTGGAGTTCACCCAAACTTACATCAACATACGCTAAAGAATGCACAAACGTAGGCACCATGGCCATGTAAGGCCAAAGAGTGGGCGGTGACCCCGTTGCTGGAAATCCC
>SJYR01000266.1:1049854-1071369 GCA_006410655.1 Kobus ellipsiprymnus | reverse complement strand
CGGGGATACTCGTTACCGGCTCTGGTCTCCGACGTGACATGGAGTGACATCCCCAGGGCTGATGTCCGTGCCTGGTGCCTGCTGAGCTCGCCTGCCACTCGGGGCCCTGCTGCCCCCGTCTGTGGATGCAATGCACCTTCCCTCTGTGTTCAGGTCTGAATGCCCCAGGGGCTCGAGGGGCCCCACACACCTCCGTGTTCTCAGCCTGGGTCGTCACCCTGTGCCCTTAAGAGTCCTCCTCGCATGCCCAGGGCCGCACACCCTGAACTGGCAGCCTCAGGCTCCCAGAGCCGCCGGCAGGCAGGGAGAGGAGGTCTGGCGCCTGCGTGTCCTCCCCATGGCCTCATCTCCTGGTGCCCTGTCCCGCCTTGATTCAGGTCCTGCCCCCACCGTCTTGTCTGCTGCCTTCTGCGAGGAGACCTCTCATGTCTGGGCCTCTGAGATCCCCCTTTCGGAGTGAGGAGTGCGGAGTTTGCTGGTGGCATCGGGCTGACAGGGTGGTCTGTGATGGAGCAGGGAGAGGTGGGCTGTGTGCCCAGGACCGCGGGCTCTCCCCGCTTCCCGGCTCCAAGCTGCGGGCATCGGAGCTGGGCTCCAGCCCCCTATGGCCCCTCTGTGGACTCGGCTGTCAGACGGTTTCATGCGGAGAAGCCTCCTGAGAGGCAGGGTGCCTCCTCCACCCTCACACTGAGGCAGGATAGTCTTCCCTGGCTGACCTCACTCGGCAGGGCTGGGAGAATGTCCGCGTGGCGCTCCGATTTGCAGTGTGTGAAGCACAAGCTGGCCCAGCCTGTGAACGGAGCCCAGCGGTTCCCTTCCCTGGCCCGGGCAGGCAGGCCAAACATCAGCTCGTATGTGGGGTCCGTCATGCTCTGAGCAGAGAGCTCCAGGCCCACGACGCCGCAGAGGCCTCCCTGCTTCCTCGGGAGACGCTGCGGGGTCTCCTCAGGGTCATGGTGTTTGTCCTTGGATTTTGACCGTCTCCAAAGACACACCAGAGTCATGGAATAATGCACTCGAAGGCCACGAGGTGACGTCCATTTGGGGTGAAAAGCAAGGCTTTGGTATAAAGTCGGGAGACCTGCTTATCTTACTTGCTTTTGTCCCAGTTGGTAGGCTGGCCCGAGGGAGCCGATGGCTTCTCTAGGAAACCAGTAATTTCTCCTGAAAGTCACTAGCGAGACTGACCACACGCCAGCGTCTGATGACGCCCTTGTTACCACGGGCGTTCACACCCATTGTTGAAGCTAATTTTACATCCCAAGTGTGTGATTCCTGGAAGTCTTCCCAGTGTTTCCTTCTCATCTGTGGGAGAACGTGGTCTAATGGCAGCCTGTGCCGAGTGAAGGGCAGGTGTGGTTCCGGTTCTGCCATCTTTGCGGTCAGAATACAATCGAAAGGTAAACCCGTAGGAAACGGTCCCTTCGGCTCTGGGAGCCTGGGCCGGGGTTTTCCGGGGAGTGGGTTTGCGATCTTGGCTTCCTCGCCTGTCCTGAGAGCGGGAGCAGCCTGGGTGCTCTCGACGGGGCCTCGGGGGCTGTGGCTCGGTGGCCCCAGGCCCCCAGGCTGTGTCTGGGAAGGCGGTGAGCAGCTCTTCTGCGTACCCTCTCCTGCTGCTCGCGGTCGCTCCAGAAGCGCGCCGTGGCTGTCAGCTGGCTGTTTGCCTCGGCCGGACGCCCGCAGGCCAGAAACTGGTGTTTGCTCTGTTGGAGATCCAAGCTGGCTGGGCTGTTGTGCACGGGGTCTTTCCTTTTTCTGATTCCCCAAATCAAAATAGAACCCGTCTCCTTTAAAAGTGAGAAGGACACATGGATTCCCATTGTCTGCTGCTCCTTGCAGACTCCGTGTGTGAAATACTTTCATTGAATCACGAGCAGTTTCTGAAGCCCAGTGCTTTCTCTGTCCTCCAGATGGACTTTCTGGCCGAGACCAGCCGGTGGAGCTGCTCAACCCCGCCCGCGTGAACCACGTGCCGAGCACCGGTGAGTACCCTCCGCCAGCCTTGCTGGGCACTGGGCGCCCCCAAAGGGGTGTCTGGGGCTCCACCATCCTGGGGGGCTGTGGAGAGAAAGGGGTGGGGTCTCAGGTCCAAGGGGGTCGCATGCTCTTTCCTGGGGTGTAAAATAGGGCGACGGTTTGGGGTACGAAATGGGCCTGGCTTAATGCTACTTAAGTGGCAAAGAATTCCGGGTCCTCTGTGTCCTGAGCTCTGACAGGGTGTGTTCTTCCCAAAGGTGAGAACTGCTCGTTTGGGGTCTAACTCCAGGCCTCGAAGGAAGGAGCCCTGCACTTCTCATTGGGTCCAGGGCCCCAAGCTCCTAGGGGAAAGTGTCATTGATGTTTCTGGAAGCAGCTTTCCTTCTGTAATTAGCAAAAAGCGTCTCATTCCGTGTATGCTATTTCTGCATGCCGTGCCCTGGGCAGTGTTTTCCTAATCTACTCGGCTGTGGAGGCTTTTCTTTCTCCTTCTTGTAAAATGCTTACCTTCCATCTGGTATCCTCCAGGATTTCAGCTCAGAGACTGGATCCGTTCCTCTCGGGCTCCTTGGTCTTACTTAGAATAAAACAGACCCCGAGAAGGCCTGGGGTGGATGTGAGGAGCCACTCTCAGCATTTTGAGGTCAGCACTGCGGGGCCTGGCTTGGCCGTGTCCTGAGGCAAGGCCCCGTCTTTGTGGTTTGTGCTCCGTGGCACCTCCTGGACGCCAGTCTGCCTGCACCCACCGTGCCCACTGTCTGCGTGTGCAGGGCCGGCTGGCACGAGGAGGGGCACGCCTGCCTCTGCCCCAGCCCCCGGCCACACCGCCTGTGGCTGCACCTTCCCCATCAGGCTAGAACGTAGTCGAGGCTGAGCTGGAAGCGTCAAAGGAGACTTTCTATGCTGGCGTCTCCCCAGACACGCAGCTCAGGTATCTGCGGTGCTCCTCGAAGGTGCCGCGGCCCCGGGCTGGCGTCCAGCTGCCCAGCAGGTTCAGTTCACCCAGGACGGCGGGGGGTGGGGGGAGCGCTGAAACGAGCAGCTGGCGACGCTCCCGTGTCCTCTCTGACCCCCGCAGAGTCAGAGGGCCGCCTTCCCTTTCCCTGAGTCCGTCTGGCCGGGCGGCTTTGGTTTAAACGCCGAGTTCTTGTGTAGCGCAGGCCTCTCCAGGCAGGTCCCTGATGCTTGCCCAGGTGTGGGTGGAGGCAGTTTCAGTAGCTTGATAGACTGTGAAAAGGTGTTCTCAAGTGAGCCAGAAAGCGGGTGGCTTCCCGCTCTCCTCCCAGCTGGAGAAGCACGTCCTGCTGGTGCCACCCAGTGTCTTGGTCTCAGCCCCGGATGGGATAATCGCGTCGTCTCTGCAGGATTCTCAGAGACCAAGCCTGCGTCTGTTCCTGGTGGTCCCTGGGTAGGCGTCAGGCGGCCGGACGCTGGAGACAGCATGGACAGGGCCGTGGCCGTGCCGGCTCTGATCCCAACCCAGCCCTTGTGGCCTGCTGCCCCCCGTCTCTCTCTTTTGGGGAAGCCCCCACTTCAGAGATGGCATGTCGGGGAGGGGCCCAGGACACAGGAGCCAGTAGCCCCGCACCTCCAGACTCCACTAGTCAGAGTCAGAGGATGACGCTGCGCTTGCTGGTGACCCCGCGGGTCGGCGTGGGCAGCGTGGCTCTAAACCCAGAGAAGAGGCGCCCCTGAGCACCAGCCTGCAGGAGAGGGGCTGCGCCGGGGGGCTGCCCGTGCCGCACACTGGCCACGGAGTCTTTGCTGTGAGCTCCGCCTTAGAAGCTGCTAAAGCGAAGGGCATTCTTTAAGAGTCTATGTTTTCGGTCATTCTGAGCACTGTACTGGAGAAGGAAATGGCAACCCACTCCAGTATTCTGGAGAATCCCCTGGACAGAGGAGCCTGGTGGGCTGCAGTCCATGGGGTCCCAAAGAGTCGGGACATGACCAAGCACACACTCCCCATTTATATAAGCACTGTACAGTGTGTTCAACAAAGAAATACGAATCTCAGCCTATATAATAATTTGAAAATCAGTATTGATGGTTTCTGTCAAGGAGCGTTTAAATAGAATATTTATTTATTCTTCGCTGAGCTGGGTCTCTGCTGCAGCGAGCAGGGGCTCCTCCAGTGGGGGCACAGCCTTCTCTTTGAGGAGGCCTCTCCTTGGAGCGCAGGCTCCAGGCACGCGGGCTCAGTAGTTGCAGCTCTCAGGCAAGGCCGTTGTGGCTCACGGGCTTGGCTGCCCCGTGGCACGCGGACTCCTCTAGGACCGAGGGATCGAGCCTGCGTCCCCTGCATGAGCAGGCAGATGCTTAACCCCTGGCCCACCAAGAACGTCCTAGAGCCGCATCTTCATGACACGGGGGTAGAGACATTTTCAGGTGTGTTAGGTCAGTCCCAGTTGAGCTTAAAGTACTCCTTTGACACTCGGCGGTGTGAAAACAAACTCTATGATTTGCAGGAATTACTCCAGCAGTCCCTGTGGGAACTTGCTCTCGTGAATGCACGCCTTTTACTGGGAGCGGGCAAGCGCCCACGTGGCCCCCCACCTCCGCCTCGTGCATTTCTTGTCTGTTCCTGGCTGTGAAGGGCAGCCCTCTCGACAGCCTTTCTGACAATGGCTCTCTTTAAACACAGTCAGTCCTTGTGAAGTCTTACTTCAGATCTATGATTTGCAGGAATTACTCCAGCAGTCCCTGTGGGAACTTGCTCTCGTGAATGCACGCCTTTTACTGGGAGCGGGCAAGCGCCCACGTGGCCCCCCACCTCCGCCTCGTGCATTTCTTGTCTGTTCCTGGCTGTGAAGGGCAGCCCTCTCGACAGCCTTTCTGACAATGGCTCTCTTTAAACACAGTCAGTCCTTGTGAAGTCTTACTTCAGATAAAAAAGCACCGTTCATCCCTTCTATTTGTGGGCCATCTTGACCCAAGACTTGAGATCATTCCTACAAGACTCTCTCACTAGAAAAGTTTGCATTGTAGAGGCACCAGCTAAAATGCTCTTTGTTTTGGGGTCTTTCTAATTTCTCCACCTTCTCCCTTAACTTTTTATATGTTAACAAGCCTTTCCTTCTTCTTTGCATTTTTTTTCTTGTTTTAAAGTTTTTAGTTGTGAATAGTTCTATTATAAAAGAGAGAAAACATATAACCGTTTGCCTACTGCTGGGTCAGAACAGCTCCTCCATTACTGTCGTCCTGTGGCGGGGTGTGTGTGTGTGTGTGTGTGTGTGTGCAGGCTCAGTTGTGTCCAACTCTTTTGCAACCCCATGGACTCTAGCCCTGTAAGCTCCTCTGTCCATGGGATTCTCCAAGCAAGAATACTGGAGTGGGTAGCCATGCCCTTCTCCAGGGGATCTTCCCGACCCAGGGATCTGTGTTAGTATCCTATTTCCTCATTTTTTGGATGAAGTGGAATGTCACCACCTCATCCTTCCTGGGGGGGTGGGGTTGTCTTTTCCTTCCTGGTGGGGACTTGGGGTGCAGGCAGAGTGGCAGGCACCCCGCAGGCTCCCGGGAAGCTCAGAGTATTGGGGGGGGGGGGACGTGGGACTTGAGGGCAGAGGAGGAGGCGAGAGCTGGGCCTGGCAGAGAGCTTGCATGCCCACTGTGCCAGGGGACTCTACAAGCACTTTGGTCCTCCATTCCTGAATCACTTTCGTTTATTTTTTTTGAAACTAGCATACTTTTTTCCTGATTATAAAAGCAGCGCGTGTTTAGTCTGGAAAAGAGGGCTCATGGTGAGTGTGTGGGGTGCTGGCTGTGGACCCTGCAGGCGAGCTCCCTCGGAGCCGGACCGTGGAGACGCTNTTTCCTGATTATAAAAGCAGCGCGTGTTTAGTCTGGAAAACAGGGCTCATGGTGAGTGTGTGGGGTGCTGGCTGTGGACCCTGCAGGCGAGCTCCCTCGGAGCCGGACCGTGGAGACGCTCAGCACCTGGATGGGTGCAGGGGCTGGAGGAGAAGCCCCTGTTGCCGGGAGCAGCGTAGAGGAAGCAGCCCCGGGGGCCCACGAGAGGCTCGTCTGGGCCCCACTGTGGTGGCTGCCAAGGGCCTGCTCCCCACCAGAGGCGAGGGGCAGGGCGGCTTCCCCAGGGTCAGCCGGCGGGTCCGCGACGGGGCAGGGGCCCATTTCTGCTCTCAGAGAAGGCCGGGGACCTCTAGGCCAGCCCAGCCGCCAGGACGAGGTGCCGATCACACAGGAGCCTCGCCGTGGATGCCGTTGCCCTCACCGTAAACGTGCATTTCCATCAGCGTTCCCAAGCTGTCCTTTCAAGGCTGTGTGACAAGGGTGTCATTTTTTTTTTAAAGAGAATTACGGAAACTTGAAGACTGCCAAAACTCTGGAGAACTTACCCAAACCTGTTATGAAAAAGTGAGGTCTGGCTCCAGCCGCAGATTCCCGAATCTTCCCGAGCGTCCGACCACCGCGCCGTGCAACGGTTACCGAATTGCTTGACCCTCCTCAGGTTTTGGAGCAGGGACCACTTGAGGCTGGCTGGAACTCAGGATGGCTCCCGGGCATGTCTTGCCGTTCTTGTCGTCCGTTTGCTCTGGCGATAGGAGAGGCAGGGCAGGTGCCTAGCTGAGGACGCACGTGGCCTGGGGAAAGCAGCTGGCCCGGCCCTTCCCCTGTGGGAAGCAGTTCATCCCGGATTGTAATCCCCCGCGGCAAAGCCTCACCCGTAGTACTGCCCGCTGGCCCCTCCCTGGTGTGCTTTTCCCATAAGACTGGACTCCTGGGGTCAGGATGGGGCTCAGTGAAGGCCTGATGGCCAGCTTCGGGGGCCCCCGCGGCTGCCGCCTGCTCAGCTCTGGAAAGGAGAGCGGACTTGGGCTTCCTCGTCCTGGGCCCATCCTGACGCTGCTCGTCTCCGTTCTTCATGGGCCAGGGAACTGTCTCTGCTGCTCACAGCCTCTCACACGGCACACACCAGGCTGTCTTTTTGTCCAGTGTCTCCTCCTCCTCCTGGTTCCTGAGGCTCCACCCCTGCCCTCCCGCTCTGGGCTCCACGGTAAGGAAGTCAGTGCAGGGTCAGGGCTGGGCCCAGCTGTGTCAGCCGCTCCGTCGTGTCTGAGCCTTTGTGGCCCCGTGGACTGTGGCCCACCAGGCTCCTCCATCCACGGGATTTCCCAGGCAAGAATACTGGAGTGGGCTGCCAATCCATTCTCCAGGGGATCTTGCCGACCCAGGGATCGAACCCGGGTCTCTGGCATTGCAGGCAGTTTACCGTCTGCGCCACCGGGGAAGCCCTGGGGTCTGCTCGTCCCAGTGCCCGCCCCAGCTCTGCTGCTTCCTCCAGCGTGACTGTGGCCCCCCACAACCAGCCCAGAGGCCTTAATGATGCCCCCGTCCCACAGGACAGCTGTTTAAAAGGAAGCAAAACCAGCCGGTGTAGAGAAGCTTAACGACAAAGCGCTCGGAGTGCCGTTGAGCACCAGGCTTCACACCTCCTCGGGCTTTTTCCTGGAGTCGTGTCCGAGGCACGCCTGCTCTCTGCTGCACTGTGCACAGACCTGAGTGACTCACACCCACGTAGCCGTCTTTAGCGCCGAGCCTGGCGCATGGGTCTGCCCACAGAGGGGGTCTGGGGTTGCCGCGGATCCACCGGCTGGTCCAGGCCCCCCCGACCGACGGCAGCGCAGGTGCACGTCTGGCTTTGAGCGGTGGCCACAGTAACCGCCGCAGCTCAACCACCAGCGGCCAGGCCGCCCTCAGCACTCAGACTGCCTGGGGACTGAGCTCCTGAGAGAGCAGGGACTCGGGGCTCAGCGCTGGCCGCTCCCGCCAGAGGCCTCGGCCCCTGCCTTGGAGGAACACTGGGCGGTGGGATTTAGAGGCAAGGAAGTGGATGCCTCTCCCCGGCAGTTCTTCTCTGGAGAAAGCTGTGGGTTCTGCGCCGTGGATGGCGTCTCCAGAAGAGAGACAGGCGTGTGCTGGCGTTTCTGCCTCCGGACCTAAATCCAGCCCCGCCTCCCACTGTTACTTGCTGCCTTGGGCCTTGAGGGTCGGTCCCCAGGGCCCTGAGCGAGCCGAGTGCGGCGAGCGCGTTCCTGCAGCTGCGCGCCCTTGGGGGCAGAGCTGCACCCACTGCGCTGTCTGCACCGTCGGGGCTTTTACGGATCCCTCGGTTCCGAGTGGGCCGGGAGCGCACGGACCCGGCTGGGCTTGCAGAGGAGGGAGCACGAGCCCTCTGGCGCGGCTGCTGCTCCCGGGGCCGCTGCTCCTGCCTCATTCCCTGCCGTCTCCTTTCTTCTTGTGTCCCAGGTACCTTCACTCAGGTCTCACCAAACCTGGGGCTGCTCTGATGGCTTTGGGGAATGCTTTCCCTCCCGATACTGAGGCCCGGTCCCCTTGTCTGCTGAGGTCAGCTTCATCCCTGAGGGACATCCGAGCAGTGGGGCCACCCTCTCTCTCTCTCTCTATTTTTAAAAACATTTATTTATCTGGCTGCACCAGGTCGTCGTCATGGCAGGTGGATCTGGTTCCTGATCAGGGACCGAGCTGGGCCGCTGAACTGGGGCTCTCAGCCTCTGGCTGCCGCTCTCCTCCCTGGGATGGCCCTGCTGGCTGGCCCCCTTCTCCTCGGGCAGCAGGGTCCTGGGGCTCTCAGCCTCTGGCTGCCGCTCCTCTCTCTGGGATGGCCCTGCTGGCTGGCTCCCTTCTCCTCGGGCAGCAGGTTCCCTGCAGGGTCCTGTCTGTCTGGGTCTGCCTTCCGTGATGATGGCTTTCCTGGCCTGTCTGCTCCCCTTTAGGGCAGGACACCTAGAGACCGGGGACCCTCCAGGTGCGCTGGCCCCTGCCCTGCTCAGGCATGTCTTCCACAGGGCTGGGAGGCGGGCGCCCCTTGTTCACGCGTGTGTTTTCCCCTAGAACCCTGCTGTCTCTGTTTTTTTTTACCTGCGGTTGCATAGGTGATTTTTTTTTTTAATGCGCACACAGCTTTAGTGGGCTCTGGAGGAGTGTTCCATTTGCCATCTTTAACCGCCCCCCAACGCCATGCCCCTGGGTGCCCTGCCCCGGGCTGGCTGCTCGCGCCCTCCTCCTGCACCCCCGTGGCCGACCGCCCCTCCAGGCCCGCTCTGCCCCGCCTGGCCACGGCTTGGCTCCCAGCTGCGCCCTGCAGTGCCCACGGTGCTGGCGGGAGGGAGACACAGGACCCCCTCCCGGGCGGAAACTGGGTTGCTTGGCTTATTTATGTTTCTCACCAGCTGCCCCCCCCCCCCCATTAAGTTTGTATTGTGGTTGTGGCCATAGACGCCGAGTTGGAAAGAGCCTGCTGGGGGGCCCGGAGCCGTGAGGATCGAGCGGGCCCCCGTTCAGCGAGGCGGGCCCTGGAGGTGGCTGGGCAGGGCCTCGTGCCCCAGGTGCCCCTGATGCGGAAGCCGCCTTCGCCCGCTGGGGCCCAGTGCGGGGAGGTGGGCCGCTGGCTGTCTGTCTGCCGTATAGGAAGAAACGAGGCTCTGGCTGCCGTGACCCTACGGTCTGCGCTGATGTAGAAACTCTAGCATGAAACTTGGTGTCCTCGCGGTGTGTCTGAAAGTGGTTATTAGGCGGAAGACACGACGTTTTTCTGGCCCAGGACTTGGTTCTGTTTGGGCGCTGGACGTGCGCCTGAAGGGAGGGGGTGTGCGCACGTCATCGGTGGGTAGAGCGCTCTCTTCTTGGGGCTGTGGGCTGTGAGGGGGCTGTGCCCAGAGTCTGTGACCCCCTTGCGTGTGTCTAAAGGAGTGTGTCCTGCCAGGGTTAGTCTTGCCCACATCTGTCGTTGTCTGTTGGGAAAGCACTCACACTTAGCCTGCTGTGACTTCTCAGCCTCGTCCCCTAGGAGGGCAGAGTGCTGTCCTTTAAGGAGAAGCCGCACAGCGACTCGCACCGTCCCGCAGCCGCAGACCCACACCCCGGGCCCCTGCGTCCCTGGCAGGCAGGCTCCCGGGCGCTGCAGTAGGCCGGGGTCTGACCAGTGACCTTGGGCGGCCGTGCACGATGGGAGTGGACGGGGAGCAGAGCCGGGAGCCCGAGGGGAGGGGGCAGCGCGCCTTTCAGTCCTGCAGGTGCCCCCTGGGCGCCCCATGTGTCCAGCCCGGGAGGCCCACCGAGGGGAGACAACAGCATCCTGCTGGTCGGGTCTCCCCTTGAGCCCGCCCCTGCCCCCCAAGCGTTGCCAGCGGGACAGGGCGCGTGCAGAGCTGGTGTCGTGGGAGCCAGGGCCCCTGTCTGTCTGACCTGGCTCTGCTTTGTCATCTGTCGAAGAACCAGCTCTGTCTCTAGTGATGCCTGTGTGTTGATTTTCTCCTCCCTTCATTCCTGTTCGTATTTCTGCTTTTGGTGAGCGGTGTGGGCTGCGAGTATGTGGATATCCTTGCTCCAAGCTCTCGGGTTGAACATCTTTTAGCCCACCTTACCTTTTGGCCTTCCTTCTTCCTGAGGGAGGTTGTGGGGCTCTCTGGAGACAGGTACAGATGCTTTGGTAAATTCCCATTTGTAGGATTCAAGTTCTAGTTGATAGTAGCTTGCTGGCGGGAGGGAGACACAGGACCCCCTCCCGGGCGGAAACTGGGTTGCTTGGCTTATTTATGTTTCTCACCAGCTGTCCCCCCCCATTAAGTTTGTATTGTGGTTGTGGCCATAGACGCCGAGTTGGAAAGAGCCTGCTGGGGGGCCTGGAGCCATGAGGATCGAGCGGGCCCCCGTTCAGCGAGGCGGGCCCTGGGGTGGCTGGGCAGGGCCTCGTGCCCCAGGTGCCCCTGATGCAGAAGCCGCCTGCGCCCGCTGGAGCCCAGTGCGGGGAGGTGGGCCGCCGGCTGTCTGTCCGCCTTACAGGAAGAAACGAANCCCGTTCAGCGAGGCGGGCCCTGGGGTGGCTGGGCAGGGCCTCGTGCCCCAGGTGCCCCTGATGCAGAAGCCGCCTGCGCCCGCTGGAGCCCAGTGCGGGGAGGTGGGCCGCCGGCTGTCTGTCCGCCTTACAGGAAGAAACGAGGCTCTGGCTGCCGTGACCCTACGGTCTGCGCTGATGTAGAAACTCTAGCATGAAACTTGGTGTCCTCGCGGTGTGTCTGAAAGTGGTTATTAGGCGGAAGACACGACGTTTTTCTGGCCCAGGACTTGGTTCTGTTTGGGCGCTGGACGTGCACCTGAAGGGAGGGGGTGTGCGCACGTCATCGGTGGGTAGAGCGCTCTCTTCTTGGGGCTGTGGGGTGTGAGGGGGCTGTGCCGAGTCTGTGACCCCCTTGCGTGTGTCTAAAGGAGTGTGTCCTGCCAGGGTTAGTCTTGCCCACATCTGTCGTTGTCTGTTGGGAAAGCACTCACACTTAGCCTGCTGTGACTTCTCAGCCTCGTCCCCTAGGAGGGCAGAGTGCTGTCCTTTAAGGAGAAGCCGCACAGCGACTCGCACCGTCCCGCAGCCGCAGACCCACACCCCGGGCCCCTGCGTCCCTGGCAGGCGGGCTCCCGGGCGCTGCAGTAGGCCGGGGTCTGACCAGTGACCTTGGGCGGCCTTGCGCGATGGGAGCGGATGGGGAGCAGAGCCGGGAGCCTGAGGGGAGGGGGCAGCGCGCCTTTCAGTCCTGCAGGTGCCCCCTGAGCTCCCCATGTGTCCAGCCCGGGAGGCCCACCGAGGGGAGTCCACAGCGTCCTGCTGGTCGGGTCTCCCCTTGAGCCCGCCCCTGCCCCCCAAGCGTTGCCAGCGGGACAGGGCGCGTGCAGAGCTGGTGTCGTGGGAGCCAGGGCCCCTGTCTGTCTGACCTGGCTCTGCTTTGTCATCTGTCGAAGAACCAGCTCTGTCTCTAGTGATGCCTGTGTGTTGATTTTTCTCCTCCCTTCATTCCTGTTCGTATTTCTGCTTTTGGTGAGCGTTGTGGGCTGCGGGTATGTGGATATCCTTGCTCCAAGCTCTCGGGTTGAACATCTTTTAGCCCACCTTACCTTTTGGCCTTTCTTCTTCCTGAGGGAGTTTGTGGGGCTCTCTGGAGACAGGTACAGATGCTTTGGTAAATTCCCATTTGTAGGATTCAAGTTCTAGTTGATAGTAGCTAATTGGCAGCCTCTGGAAACTTTGATGCTTCTTTTTTCTTTGAAAAAAATGGCACNTTGTGGGGCTCTCTGGAGACAGGTACAGATGCTTTGGTAAATTCCCATTTGTAGGATTCAAGTTCTAGTTGATAGTAGCTAATTGGCAGCCTCTGGAAACTTTGATGCTTCTTTTTTCTTTGAAAAAAATGGCACGTTTACAAGTGGTTTTCATCGGGAGGTATCGAGTTTTTCAAGTCATCTTTTTGTTATTGATTTCTAATATTATGAGCAGAGAGCACCAGCCTCCGGATTTGTTTGAGAGTTGCTTTATGGGTAGTGTTGATGACTCTTCAGCATGTGCTTTAGAAGAGTTTTGTTCTCTAGCTGTCAGCTGCAGGAGTCTAAATACCGTCATTAAATCCTACTTGGTGGCGGTAGATGATATGGAACACGAGCAGATGCTAGAAGGCCACCAGTGTTATGGAGGAGAAGAAGCAAGGAGGGACGGGAGAACTCTCGTGGGGAAGGGGCCCTGCAGTTTTAAAGAACGGGGTCTGGAAAGGCTCACAGCCAAGGCGGGCTTTGGGTCCCTCTCACTCACTCACTTGCTCATCCCCTCCTCCATAGTGATCCTCCTTCCCAGGCGTCTGTCAGCACCCTTCGCGCTTGGGACACGTATGTTTATGAGTAAAGCTGAGATCCGTGTTATTTGTGGAGCTTAAATTGCGGGCAGGGGTGGGGAGCTGGCATGGACGCAGTGGGCAGGCTGAAGCTGCCCCGCGTGTGGAAGTAGGGGGCTCGCTGAGGGGCAGGCGGGCCGGGATTGATGCAGAGGACGGCACGGTGGCCCCGAGGTCCTGGCTCTGCACGTCGACGCGAAGGCAGAGCTGCCAACCGAAATGGGAGCTCCAGAGGGCCACCTGCAGGGACCGGTGGGAGCTGGCGTGGGACACGGGTGTGTTGGAAAGGGGCTTTCAGAGCCCCCGCTGGGAGGGGGCTGGGCTGGGGCTGGGGACCTGGAGTGGCTGCATGGAGTCCACGTGGATGTGACGTCTCCGCGGGGGGGCCATGTCCCCACGCGCCACCTGAGTCCTGGACGGCGTCCATGGTGTCGTCCAGCAGGCAGCGCTCTTCCAGCCAGGGGCTCCACGCCGCAGATCAGGCCGCCCACCGCCCTCCTGAGGGCTTGGCATCCCTGCACTGGCACTGCTGCTGGTAGGGGTGGCGGCAACCACGGTGACGGGTGCTCTGCCAGCCGGCCGGCCCTTCAGCCACGGCCTGCGCTGGGCTGCAGAGGCGCGGTCACTTCCGCCGTGTCCCTACACGTGCACTGCCAGTCACCTCGTCATGTCTGACCCTGCGACCCCATGGACTCCAGCCGCCTCTGTCCGGGGGAGTCTCCAGGCAAGAATGCTGGAGTGGGTAGCCATTCCCTTCTCCAGGGAATCTTCCCGACCCAGGGATCGAACCTGGGTCTCCTGAGTTGCAGGCTGATTCTTTACCATCTGAGCCACCAGGGGCTTCAAGTGCGTGAATTTTTGACAAGCGTCCCAGGTGTTCCTTTCAGACACTGAAATCTGAGCCTGACCGCCTTCCCTCCCCACCCCCAACTCACACCACATCCCCACACCCCTGGCCCTACTCCCCACCCTGCAGAGCCCCCCGAAGATGCTGCCCTCCTCGCTGGGCACCTTGGTGTCCCGGAGGCGCTTGCTGAAAGAGGCCAGCCCACCCCCCGAGAAGCTGGGGCTGCTCCCTGCTTCAGCCCCTGCTGCCCTCCCTTCTCTCTCTGCTGCCAAGTGGAGGAAACACCTTCTATTTTTAAATATTTCAACTGTTACTATTAAGTAATATTGGCTTCTACTGCAACCCAGCTGTTAGGTGAAACCCATAAGCAAACGTTAGGGGGTTGCTAAGAGGGAAATTCTGAAATGCTTTCTTCTCTCTGTTATGTAAACTTGACCTTACTTAACTGAAATGGCAAGGATGCTTGCAGAGGAGGTCTGTGGCTTTCGTAGACCACCGAAACTATTTTTAATTTTCAGATAATGTGTTTTTTATCCATGGGGTTTAGGGTAAACCAAATGGCTTTCGGGGGTGACCTGATGTATGGTAGAGTGAGCACAGCCCAGGCGCAGTGTGTGGGCAGGTGAGGAGGGCCCGGGGCTGCAGGGGTGTGGCCAGATTGAACCCAGTTACTGTCTGAGCTCAGCAGTTACTGTCTGAGCAGCTGGGCAGGGTACTGGATCGGGCAGCCTGGGTCACCCGTCCCGCTGGGGCCACATCTGAGGGCCTTGGGGCTGGAGGGGGGCTCTTTTAGTAAATGCTTGAGGATGAAACGCTGGGCTTTCTGCTGCCGTTTCTGTCTCACTGTCCCTGCACTGGAATCGTGGGCGAGCTCTCATCCACTCGCACTGTTTCTAAAGTCACGATGGCAGAGCCCCCGCTGGATTCCTCGGCCAGGAGCCTCCTCTGGGACTCACATTTGTCTTCATCGGCTGCCTTTATACGTGAGAACTCAGAGCACGTCCCCCCCCCCCCTCCCCGCACCGAGCTGGCCTGCTTCTATTTTTAGTTTCCCGGAAGCACATTTGTGCACTGCTCGAAAGCCAAGTTCCTCCACTGCACGCCAGGTTTTTATTTACAGCCTCTTGCTCAATTTGCGCTTGCAAATATTTCCCGAAGACAGTTTCTCTTCTTGGGGGATGCAGAACAAATTAGAAACAGGCCAAGGATTTTCTGAAGAGCTTTAAGGAGAAGTTCCCGCGATAGAGAGTAGGGAGGGAGTGGGGACCCGATGCCCATCTTCATCTGGACTCACAGAGCGCAGAGTGCAGGTGGTCTGCTCTTGTTTATGCACTCCAGATTCCCAGAAGAGAACGCCACGGGCTCCGGGAGGCCAGGGGAACTGCAGCGGGACGGTGGGTGTGTCCCTGCGCCAGTCACCTCTGCCCTCCTTCTGAACCGCCGGGAGAGGCAGGGAGTGGGGGCGGGGACCCAGAGGGCTGTACCTGGAGACCCACGTGCCATCTAAGTCACTTTATTTCCTGTAGACTCGGGTTTGGAATGCTTTCTTCATTGTTGATACAGTGTGTTTATTACTCCGGAGACTCTGTTAAAGAAAGCCTGTCTCTTCAAGCGGCTCCCCGGAGGCTCAGATGGTAGAGTCCGCCTGCACTTCATTAGTTTCAGTGGGTCGGATGAGAATCAGACTCAGGTGGGGGGGAGTACAGCGGCGGCTCTTCGCCCGTGCAGCCCAGCTGAAGATACGACTGTCCGGTTTATCGTCCGTGTGGAACGGCTCTTGTTCGCCCTGACGTTTCCCCGTGTCCTGCCCTCGTCAGTCACGGATGGGATCACAGAGTCGGACACGACTCAGCGACTGGACAACAGCGGTGTTGATGTGAAAACTGTTTCTTTAAACATGACTCATTGATTGCCATCTTCTATCAGGTTAAAGCTGAGATACTTTATCCCGTGCAGTTACCAAAAAAATGGATGGTAACAGATGAAACAAAATGGTGATCGTTGCACAAAGCTGTATATGAGGGTATTCCCAGTAATCATCTCTGGTTTTGTGTATCTTTGAAGATTTCCACAGGGAAACGGCTGTTTTGTCTTGCTTGTAATGTTCCAGCCTGCCTGGTTCTTCAAAACCTCCTCCAATTGTCATTTCCACATTTTTGCTCCCATTAAGCACAGACAAACTTTGTCCACATGGCATGTTTTAGCAATTCTATGGATTTTCTGTTTCTTGAGTATTTCCTTTAATTTCTTTTACTATTATCGTGTTCCTCTTTTTTTCTTGAATGAGGTATGGCTTAATTTTTTGGTTCCTTTTCGAACTTTCTGAGTCCAATGCTTAATTGTTTCGATTCCTTTTTAAAAACATTGCTTAAGTGTATAAGACTATGAATGACTCTCTGAGCTCAGTGTAATCCATTCCTGAACTTTTCAGTATGTGATGAGCTCTTTAGATTTATTTTATAAATTTTCTTCACTTTCCTTTCAGATTTGGAGTGTTCAAGAGAAAGGCGTTCGGTTGAATTTCTGTTTTTCTTCTGGTTTTATTGACTTCTTTTTCTGTGGCAGTGAGCGCAGGACTTGGGGCCTGTGCGTTGGGTGCTGGGTTTACCTGGAAGCTTGCTGTTTGTGTGGCTTGCTTCGTGGGAGTTTGAGTCATCAGTTCTCTGGTTGTGCAGCCTTTTCAAGGCGCACTTGGCTGCAGGGTTAATTGTGTCACTCAGGTCCTCTGTGCGCTCACATTTTGGGTCACTGGTGCCAAGTGTGCCAGAGCAAGTTCAGAGCTGCGGTCAGCTCTGTGTTCCCGTCCGTCTCTTCTGACTTCTCTGCACTGTCCGTCTTGGCTTTCATTAGAGGACACACAGCTTCCAGGACACCCTTTCCTCGTGGAAAACTGTGTACCAACTGGCTTCCCTGATTAAAGTGGTTAAAAATACGCCTGCAATTCAGGAGAGCTGGGTTTGACCCCTGGGTCAGGAAGATCCCCGGAGAAGGGAATGGCAATCCACTCTATTATTCTTGCCTGGAAAATGCAATGGACAGAGGAGCCTGGTGGGCTACAGTCCATGGGGTCACAAAGGAGGACGGATTTACACACACACACACGTGAAATGGGCCTCGTCTTGTGACTTTCACACATACACCACACAGGCGCGTGCACGTGAAATGGGCCTCGTCTTGTGACTTTCACACATACACCACACAGGCGCGTGCACGTGAAATGGGCCTCGTCTTGTTTCGGTCTTGCTGCAGGGCTGACCTTCGCGACACTGATGCCTTGACCTCAGATTCCTTTCGGCTGCGCTTTGCCCATTCTGTTCTGGATGCTTCCTGGGTGGACAGTGTTTGTCATTTTGTTTTTGCCCAGTCCGCTCGTTTCTGCGTGAACAGACCCCGCTCACACTCGGTGACACAGCGGTCGCGTTTAGTTCTGAGCTCTCCGTCCAGTGTGCTCGCGCCGTTTCCTATTACGCGCTCCTGCTTTGACTTCTCGGCGGCGGGCTCTCGGGCCTCCTCTTTGGCTTTAGGGTGAGTGGCTGTGTTGCCCTTCTGGTCACTTGGGAGGCTGTGTGCTCTGTCCACATGTTACTGCGGGACTGTTTACGAGCCCACGTGTTTAGCTAATGGCTGTTTCTTGGCACAGCCGCTTCAGGCGGTGTTTGTGGATGCCTCGTGAGAGATCAGATAGTTAGCACACGCAGATTCTTCGGCCTTTCTTTCCTTGTCCACTTTCTGATTTTGCTAGTTACAGTGTTATTTTTCGTTCAGGCTATTCTGTTTATAACATATAAATGATATACTTCAGTTCAGTCGCTCAGTCCTGTCCGACTGTTTGTGACCCCATGAACCGCAGCACGCCAGGCCTCCCTGTCCATCACCAACTCCCGGAGTTCACTCAGACTCATGTCCATTGAGTCCGTGATGCCATCCAGCCATCTCATCCTCTGCCGTCCCCTTCTCCTCCTGCCCCCAATCCCTCCCAGCATCAGTCTTTTCCAGTGAGTCAACTCTTTTCATGAGGTGGCCAAAGGACTAGAGTTTCAGCTTTAGCATCATTCCTTCCAAAGAAATCCCAGGGCTGATTTCCTTCAGAATGGACTGGTTGGATCTCCTTGCAGTCCAAGGGACTCTCAAGAGTCTTCTCCAGCACCACAGTACTTACTATCTACCATTTGCTGATTTAGTAACCTTAAAGCAGTATTGGCCAATTCCTGAGAAAGCTAAGAAAATGAAAATACATTGTTCCTTCTCCAACACCTTGGTTTGTTTCATTATAGCTCTGCAAAATGTGAGGAACTTTAAGTTAACCCTGAGGTGACTAGCAGTCGGCCCCAAAGATCCCGTCAGCTGGGTCCTCACCGAGGCGAGGAGGGCGCCCTGCTCTTTGGGGCGATGCTGCCGGCCGCCGGGCTGGGCCAGCGGGGCCACCCCGTGCGCTCCCTCCTGCCTGGGGGCCGGTGAGCCCGGCTCTGCCCGAGCCTCGCTGGTGGCCCGAGTCCTCAGGGTGGCATGGGTTCTGTTTGTATGTGGAGAGTTTTCAATGAACCCCCCTTGGGGGTGATATGCTAGTGTGGCCGGGGGGACGGCCTGAAGTGGACACTTGTTTAGACACATCTTCTCCGCTTACTTCTCTTCAGCCAAACCAGGGCTTGTGGCATTTAGGCATCGCTGAGGATCCAGGTCCCCAGACAGGCCTCTCCTGTGTGCCGGCTCTGCGTCTGCTGAGGAGACGCGTCAGGGTTAAAAACCAGAGCTCCCCTGCTGGCTCCGTGGTAGAGAACCCGCCTGCGAGGGAGCAGACGAGGGCTTGATCCTGGGTGGGGCAGATCTCCTGGAGAGGGAGATGGCGACCCACTCCAGTGTTCTTGCCTGGGGAATCCCAGGGACAGAGGAGCCTGGCGGGCTGCAGCCCATGGGGTCACAAAAGTGAGACACGACGTGGCAACTACACCGTCGCCGAGCAGCCCGCTGGAGGTTCTGAGGCCGAGGCATCGGTGGGCGGCGCTGCAGGAGCGCTGGGTGTCGGGCACCTCGTCCAGGGGGCCGGACACTGCCCTGCTCAGGCGCCCGCGGTGCGCGGGGTGAGCACTCAGCGCATGCCGTGCGTCGGCTCTGCTCCAAGGGCGGTGCGAGTACAGTCTAGCCGCTTAGAGCCAGTGCGTGCTGGAGGCTTTTTCTGTTTTCCTCTAAGAGAGTAAATGCATGTACCGTGCCGAGTTGCTTCAGTCGTGTCTGACTCTTTGCAACCCTTCACACCATGGCCCACCAGATATCTCTGCCCGTGGAATTCTCCAGACAAGAATACTGCAGGGGGTGGCCATTTCCTTCTTCAGGGGATCTTCCCCACCCAGGGTTCGAACCCTAGTCTCCTGCATGGCAGGCAAATTCCTTACCACTAAGCCACCAGGGAAAGCAGGGGAGGAGTTCCATCCCGACGATTATAGAGTCTGCGCCACGGCGGCGTGTCTCGCCTTTCTGCTCGCAGTGCTGCCCTCAGCCAGCTCCTCTGCAGTGCCTGGAATCTTGTCTCAGTCAGCATTCGCCTTTAAAAGCAATACTTGCTGTATTTTTTTTTTTAAAGAAATCCCCTTTCCAGGCTAAGGAAATTTCATTCACAGTTTGCTAAAGGCTTTAATAATGAATAGTTGTTGGATTATATAATATGCTTGTTTTTATTATGATGAAGTCATTATTAATGCAGTGAATTATATTTATAGATGTTCTATAGAGATGTTGCATTCTCATTTTAAAATGCCACATATTTTGGTCAATTACCCTTTTGGGTTTTTTTTTTGTAGACTGCTGGATTAAGTTTGCTAATAATTCATTTCAGAATTTTGCAGCTGTATTCATGGCCAGGATTGTAATTTTTCTTTTTTATACTGTCTCTGTTTTTTGTAACAAGGTTTTATACTAGCCTCACAGAAAATGAGCATATTTTTCTAGAAGTATCTCTATTTCTGTAGGGTTTTTAATTGACTGGCTTCAAATTTGTCATTGTATTTTCCATTTCTGCTGTATATGAATTTTGGTGACCTCTTACATTCCTAATGTTTAAGTCTGTGCCTTACTCTCATTTTCTAAGGCATTCTTATCAGAAGTTAGTCTATTTTATTGATCTTTTCAAAGAACCAACGTCTAGTTGTGTTCCTGTATAAGCGTGGGCCGCAGTCCATGGAGTCGCTGAGAGTCGGACACGACTGAGCAACTTCACTTCCACTTTTCACTTTCATGCATTGGAGAAGGAAACGGCACCCCACTCCAGTGTTCTTGCCTGGAGAATCCCAGGGACGGGGGAGCCTGGTGGGCTGCCATCTATGGGGTCGCACAGAGTCGAACACGACTGAAGCGACTCAGCAGCAGCAGCAGCAGCAGAAGGTGATGGATATTTTCCATTTATCTACGTGTTTACTCTCCCCTCCCATCTGTTTTCCTTGGATTTGTTCTAGAGTTTTTTCTGAAGATACATCTTTCTAGCTTATGAATTATATCCTTATTATTGTGAAGTATAATCATTTGTCAGTTTCCTCCTAGTAAGACCAGAAACTTTCAAGTTACTATAGGTAATTTTTTTCATTATCTTTCCATTCTGCTTATTTTTAAGTGGTTGTTAGGATTTCCTATTTGACTCAGAAGATACTTAGAAATGTAATTAAAATTTTCTTTTTAATTTTGTATCATAAAAGAATTTTAGACACATTCAGAAGCAGAGAGACAAGTCACAGGGCTCCTCATGTTCTGTGATCCAACTTGGCAGAGTCGTGTCTCATCCAGCCGTGTCTGGGAAGTGCCCCCCCTCACCTCTTACCTCCAACCATGGACGTTTTGAACCAAATCCCACTCAGTGTATCATATCATCTGTAACTATTCCAGGGCCTGCATCTCTAAAAGAAAGGGATCTTGTTTTCAAAATATGTACAATGCCATTTTCATATTAATGCAGTACTTGGATGAAATCTCAAAAACAACAGGATGATCTCTGTTCATATCCCAGGCAAACCATTCAATATCACAGTAATCCAAGTCTGTGCCCCAACTAGTAATGTGAAGAAGCTGAAGTTGAATGGTTCTATGAAGACCTACAAGACCTTCTAAAACTAACACCCAGTAAAGATGTCCTTTTCATTATAGGGGACTGGAATGCAAAAGTAGGAAGACAAGAGATACCTGGAGTAACAGGCAAATTTGGCCTTGGAGTACAAAATGAAGCAGAGCAAAGTCTAACAGAGTTTTGCCAAGAGAACGCACTGGTCATAACAAATACCCTCTTCCAACAACACAAGAGAAGACTCTACACATGGACATCACCAGATGGTCAATACTGAAATCAGATTGGTTATATTCTTTGCAGCCAAAGATGGTGAAGCTCTATACAGTCAACAAAAACAAGACCAGGAGCTGAAGAAAGTACGGAAAACCTCTAGACAATTCAGGTATGACCTAAATCAAATCCCTTATGATTATACAGTGAAAGTGACAAATAGATTCAGGGGATTAGATCTGATAGAGTGCCTGAAGAAATATGGACAGAGGTTCGTGACATTGTACTGGAAACAGGGATCAAAACCATCCCCAAGAAAAAGAACTGAAAAAAGGCAAAATGGTTGTCTGAGGAGGCCTTACAAATAGCTGAGAAAAGAAGAGAAGTGAAAGGAAAACAAGAAAAGGAAAGATATAAGCGTCTGAATGCAGAGTTCCAGAGAATAGCAAGGAGAGATAAGAAAGCCTTCCTCAGTGATCAGTGCAAAGAAATAGAGGAAAATAATAGAATGGGAAAGACGAGCGATCTCTTCAAGAAAATTAGAGATACCAAGGGAACATTTCATGCAAAGATGGGCTCGATAAAGGACAGAAATGGTATGGACCTAACGAAGCAGAAGATATTAAGAAGAGGTGGCAAGAATACATGGAAGAACTGTACAGAAAAGGTCTTCACGACCCTGATAATCATGATGGTGTGATCACTCACCTAGAGCCAGACATCCTGGAATGTGAAGTCAAGT
>SJYR01000266.1:1034410-1044996 GCA_006410655.1 Kobus ellipsiprymnus | reverse complement strand
CTGGTGTCCGCAGACATGCGGGCGCAGCGGTGACCTTGAAGAGGAGGATCATGGCAGCTGTAGGAGAGGCCCTCGCAGTGGTGGGTGAGGGGTGGCCCGGCCTCGGCGTGCCGACGGCCTTAGACTCTCCGCCAGGGAGAAGCCCATTGAAAACTTGGCGCTCGGGGAGGAGGTGTGAGTGAGTGGAGGTGAAACCCAGCTTTGGGGAAGAGACAGGAGAGTAAAACGTTACCTGGTGTTAATGGTGACTTGTTCTTTTTGGCAGCGAAAGTGAGCTGTCGGGAGCTTGCTGTTTGCATCTCTGCTCGGCAGCCGGGTTTGCTCAGCGGTGCTGGTCAGCCTATTTTCCGGGACCGGCTGGGTGGTGCAGACCTGAGCCGGCTGCACCCTTGGGCTGTGTCTCGGCCGTGAGCAGGGGCTCTCGGAGCGGACCCCTATGAGCCTTTCAGGAAGAGTAGAGGCTTTTCTTGGCTGGAAAGCACGGGCCTGCGGGGTGCTGGAGCCAGCTGGCCATCCTGGGGGGACGCCCAGCCCTTGGTCAGGACAGAATCCAAAGCCAGAGCCATGGGCAGGGACCTAAGGGGTCCACCGGCCCTGGTGGCGGGGAGTGCTCTCAGAGCCCCAGAGCATGCATGCCCAGGCTGCAGGGGGCCTGATCACCCGAGCGCTGCTGGAGCCCCAGGCACCCCGAGCACAGCAGCTGAGCAGGGCCTAGCCTCTATGGCTCTCAAGTCCACCAGCTGCTGACCGCCCCACCTGAGAACCACAGTCCCACCCAGGGTGGCCTGTGGCACCCCGCCTGAGAACCACAATCCCACCCAGGGTGGCCTGTGGCACCCCGCCTGAGAATACCCCCAGGGTGACCTGTGCCGCCCCGCCTGAGAACCACAATCCCACCCAGGGTGGCCTGTGGCACCCCGCCTGAGAACACCCCCAGGGTAACCTGTGCCACCCCGCCTGAGAACCAGAGTCCCACCCAGGGTGGCCTGTGCCACCCCGCCTGAGAACCACTGCCCCAGGGTGGCCTGTGCCGCCTCACCTGAGAATACCCCCAGGTGGCCTGCGGGCCCCCTCCTCCCGGCTCTTCCTGCTCCGTTGCCCGTGGGCATCCCGTCGCCCCTGGTTAGTGTCCAGTTCCGACTTTGCCGGTGAGACTTGCTGTGTAGCCTCAGGCACGTCACTTAGACTCTCTGAGCTTGTTCCCTGCCTGTCAGTGGAGATGATGCTGGCATCCACCCGTGTCCTGCAGGGTCCCTGTTGACACGTGAAGCTAGCCCAGGCCAGCAGCCTGCAGACCTGTGGTCCGCAGCAACTCAGGGCCGACCTGGGGGCTTGCGGCGTCTGCCCCCGACGCCCTCTCCTGCCTTCAGCTTGAGGCACTTGGTCTGCTCCCGCCTGCCTCTGCTTGCTTTTGAAGGGTAATCCACTGCCTTCTTGGGGGGAGGCAGAGCCCGGCCGACCAGGGCCTGAAGGTGCGTGCTGCTCCCTCGTGATGGGCAGGTGTGTGCAAGGCACCCACGTGCAGAAAGCGGCTCAGAGGCGCCACGCGTCGCGTCTCTCCCCACCCCAGGCCAGATGCAAGGAGCCTTCCCATGTAACACATGGGTAAAGTGTGAATCGCTCAGTCCTGTCGGACTCTGAGACCCCCTGGACTGTAGCCCACCAGGCTCCTCTGTCCATGGGGTTCTCCAGGCAAGACTACTGGAATGGGGTGCCATGCCCTTCTCCAGGGGACCTTCCTGACCCAAGGATGGAACCCGGGTCTCTGGATATACGTGTATAAATACCCCTATATATGTTTATTTCTGTACATTCTGGTCTCGGCTGAAAACAAAACAAAATAAAACATGATAGTATGTTCTTGCTCCATACTATTTGTTATTTATTTTTATTTTCCAAGCATAATTTATATGCTCCTGAGTTGCTCACATAAGCTTATTTCTGTGGCGTCGCCTGTGTACATACATCTGAATGAGGCAAAAAAGCAGAGAGAGCCATACTCGTCTACATGAGAAGCTGAGATGGGACCACTTGTCTTATTTACCTTCCCTACAGAATATTTTTAAATGTTTACATTAAAAAGCACTTCTGACTCCTCTACCTCATTTCCCCTTTATACACACACACAGTATTAAATAGAATAATTGTAATTCAGTTAAGAGCACCTTTGGGGAAAATGATAACTGCATATAAATCAGTGTTTTCAATGGAACTTGATTATGACTGTTCAGCCGTTTTGAATGATATTTCTAATAAGTTATGCACCCAAAGTTCCATGGTGAGATGACAGATTGAACACATAGATCTAATTTCACTCACTCCTGAAATTCACAAAAGCTCCAGTAAGGATATACACATTATAAACTGTGGCAACCAAAACCCAGACTGTGGTCTCCGTGTTTCCCACTGCAGGAGCCCAGGTGTCCTCGGGGACACCGCTGGTCCCTCCTGGGGACCGGGAGGGGCAGGGGCATCTCAGGACAGCTGTCAGAGCCACACTGAGAGCTGTCCCCAGGGCCGCTGGTGGGCTCTGGGCGACCTGGTGCCATCACGCAGGCTGCCCGAGGACGCGTGTGAGCACCAGGACAGGACTGCAGAGGCTCGGTTCACTGCGATCCCGAAGCCAGGCCGGGCACAGCCAGCTCAGTATTGTTGAAAATTGGCAAATAAGAGATCGTCAAGCACTGGCCCTGCCTCTCTGCTAAAAGCCGCCTGTGGGGATAACGTGACGCTTGACTTGGAGCCCTTTCACACCCGGCCAGCAGCTCAGGACCTGCAGATGGGGCTAGAAGGGCCGTGTTGACAGGCCCGACAGCATCTTCCGGGAACACCTTAGCTGCTGGCGACACAGGAGCCCTGGGGACACCGGACCCTCTAGGGGCGGCGGCCCTGCTGGGAATCGGAGCTGCGTCCCCCGGGACTCCAGACCCATTCCTGCTCCCGGAATCCGTCGTGTGGATCTGCAGCTGAGGGGCAGTCAGCGCGGGACGGGTGACCAGAGTCTTCAGCCTGTCAGCTGGAGAGGGCGTGGGCCTGAGGGAGAAGAAGGGGCATCTGAGGCTGGAGAGAAGGCACAGCTGCTCCAGCCAGCTGCGGTGCGCGGGCCGCGGCTGGGTCTTGCCTTGTTTCTGGCTGCACAGGGTCTTCGCGGCGCCACGTTTTCTTCCAGCAGATCCTCGCGCTGAGGCTCGAGGGCTTGGCTGCCCCGTGGCATGTGGGATCTTAGTTCTCTTGACCAAGGATCAAACCCACATCCTCTGCACTGCGAGGCGGATTCTTAACCACTGACCAGCAGGGAAGCCCCCAGTTGAATCTTGAGTTGAATAAAGTCTCAGAAATGTGTATGAGACTCTAAAAAAAAAGGATAATACTTTCTGGCTATTTGATAGCATCAGGGAGTTGTTAACTTATTTGGGTAGGTTGACTGTTTTCTTCGGAGTTTGTTTAGAGACACCAGCGTCCTTAGGAGTGACGTGCTCTGCGGGCGGGTCACTGCAGGGTCACCTAGAAGCAAGGGCAGTGGGCGGGTGTGAAAGGAAAGGCTGGCCACAGAGCGCAGTTGTTGGAGCTGCTGATGGATCCTTGGGAGGTGATTATGCCATTATTGTTGGCTTTGTGTTTTGTTTTTTTAATTTTCCCTAAAAAATTATGTGTCTCTATCTGTGTTCCAGAGAAAGGTCATCAGCTCACAGAGATGGGGGAAACAGGGACGTCCCTGGTGGCCCAGTGGCTGAGACTCTGCGCTCCCAATGCAGGGGGCCGGGTTCAATCCTTGACCAGGGATCCAGATCTCACCCACCCCAGTGAAGATCAAAGACCCCAGTGCTGCTACTAAGACCCAGCGCAGCCAGGCCTGTGAGGGGTATTCAGAAACTCAGGGCAGGGAACCGAAAAGGAAGCAGCACCAGCAGCTGTCTGGACGGTGGAGATTGAAGTCACAGGCCACACTGGATTTGGCCAGACTCCACGCCGCCCTTGGGTGCAGCCAAGATCCCAGCGGGTGGACGCCACGGCATCCTTGGAAAGCAGCCCCACATCCCGCCTCCAGGACAGGACCGGGGCAGGAGGGGGCCGGGCCAAGTCGGGAGGAGGCTGGAGGGCAGCAGGCACAGTCACACCTCCACCGCCACAGCCTCCTGCCCTGCAGCTCTGGGTGCCTCAGACCCCAGCCAGGGGTGCCTGGCGTGTCCTGACGGACGCCAGCTCCATGCACCACCCAGCGAAGCTCAGCCTTGAGTCCCCTCTCCGCTCACAGCTTAGGATCCTTGCCTCCATTCCTCCTCAGGGACACAGCCACAGAAAATACATTTAAGGGAATCTCGAATAGAGTTGAGCATTAGACACGGAAAACAGGGGGGAAGCGGAAAGAAAATCAGCGATTGTTGCAGATTTGCCACCAGGTACTGGAAGCTCCCAAAGGGGAAAACGGAGGAAAGGCCGATGATCCGCACGACGACCCAGGGAGATTCCCCACAGCTGGAGCGTGAGCTGCCAAACTGGACAGGTGGCATGGAGCTCTGCGGTGCGTGAGGGAAGACCCTCGCTTCCAGAGCCTCCTGCTAAGAACGCGGCGGGCAGGAGCTGGTCTGCCAGAGGGAGAGCAAAGGGCATGTGTCCAGAGTCAGAGCTTCTCAGTAACAGTCTTGGGAACAAGGAGGTGGGGACGTCTCCACGTCCCCACAAGGAGGAGGTAACTGCTCGCTGGAGTTCTGTGCGCAGGCAGAGGGAAGATCCCTGGACAAGGGCGTGAGCACACGTCCGGACAGGACACCATGCGTCTCCTTCCCGAGACACAGGAGGAGGCTGAGTTCCTGCAGAGAGAGGGCAGCCCAGAAGGAAGAGGAGTGGACTAAGGGGGCATGAACAGCGGCCCTGGGCAGCCCTGGGAGGCCCGGGGCCGGCCTCGGGGAGGGCGCAGCTGTGCGGGAAGCCTGTGCAGGAGCTCTGCAGCCCCCAGGGCGTCTGGACCTCCCTGCCTCCCGCCCTCACTCACATGAGGCCGTGCTTCTCCACTGGGCTCCTGGGCCCTGCACCTGGAGGGCGCACGTGGAGGGCACACCTGGAAGGCATACCTGGAGGGTGCACCTGGAAGATGCACCTGGAGGGCGGCTGTCTGGAGGGCGCACCTGGAAGACAGGTGCAGCAGCAGGAGGCAGGGCGGTTCTGGTCCCAATGTTGGTCCCACTGCAGGGGGTGGCCCGTGGTTTTCCCGGGGTCACTCTTGGCCTCACCCCAGAGGAGCTCTTCCTGTCAGCTGTCCTAGAAGCTGAAGCAGCCTGGCCCCAAGACTCTTGTCTTTCCCTGGGGGCCTTCGCCTTGCCTCCCCCCGCCCCCACAGCTGCTGATTGCAGAGGACGCGTATTTAGGGGTGTGTCCTGGAGATTGTGACCACAACACGCGGGGGTGCTGAGCAAAGTCAGCACGGGGCTGGGGTGTGTGCCAGCGTCCCCCGGGGTGTGTGACGCGTTTCGTCATAAAAGTTAAAAACGTTTTGAGATAGGTTATGCATTTTTAATAGACCCCGTCCTTTCTCCTCCTCCTCCTCCCCGCCGCCGCAGGCGTCTCTCTCCTCCCCTCACACAGGCAGACAAACGTCAGTGTGAGAGGAACTCATGCTGACACGGATGAAGCATCTATTATTGTCCCCTAGATTTGAATGAGCTGTTCTTTACTTGAACAGAGCCTACACTCTGGCCCTGTTTTCTAAAGAATAGACCTTCTCTTTGTTTGCTGTCTATATGATGACATGAAATAGTGTTATGAACAGAAGAACCAACCCATGTAATGGAAAATTACAGTGTCCTTCCCGCCTCCCCCCACCCCCGATCATTTATTTTTTTAAAAAAATTAGAGACTAGCAGATTTCTTTCTATTTCTGATTGAGAACTTATAGGTCACGGCCCAGCCTTGCCATTTCTTACTGAAACTCTGAATATAGTCTTTGTCCTTTTACTAACGTCATGAGTCTGATTGTATTAATATGTTTCTCAAGGCACAACCTATAAAAGCAATTTTCTACTCTGCCATAAAATATTCATGAGAATACAGGCTTTTTTGTTTTGATGCCACATTCTTTAAGTAGAGAAAGTCTCATTGTTTTCTTCGGGGAGCTTTGGGTCAAAAGCACCAGCAGCTTCTGTTGGGAACTCGTGGCATTTCGGCAAGTTTTTGATACAGAAATAGTCGCGGGCATGTCTGACGCATCCTCCAGCGGCGGAATGAATGGGGACTGCGAGTCTGATCCCTCAGCTGGGGCTCCAGCCGCCTTGGGGGCCCGCCTGGCCTCCCGGGGCTGAGCTCAGGCGGGGAGAAGCGCCTGGCCTGGGTCCGCGGCCCCGCGTCCACGCCAGGGCTGGTGCGTGTGCCTGTCCGCAGGGCCGTCTCCCGAGGTGCCGGAACGGCCGGCGCTGGGCACGGCCTGTCCGGCAGAGCTGACGTCTGGCTTTGCATTCTCTTTGCGTTGGACTTTATTTAGCAGAGGATGAAGTCTTATGTGAAACCTCAAAACGGGAAATTCCAGCAGGCCTCGCCTTCCTTTCTCACAGTAAATGGTGAGGACTGCCTGTGACCACCCCGCCCCCTGGCCTGGTGCCCCTCTCTTCTCTGTGGGCAGGATGGTGTTGCCCGGGGGGTCTCCTTGCCGTCCCCTCCATGGGCCACCTGCTCTGGTGTCTGGAATGACTGCAGGGGTGGGGTGTGTTTCCTCCTTACGTTCCCTGCAGCTCCAGACTCAAAGGGAACCCGAGGGAAGGGGCAGTGAACACAGGGAACCTCGGTCCTCCCCACCCCATTCACGCCGGGGCGCCTGCCACCATCCTCCCTTCCCGCCCTCGGCCCCCGCCACCTCGTCTCTCATGCCCAGCGCCCCAACGCCAGCCTCTCTGCATCTGAGGCCTGGTCTCCCCCTGCCGCTGGCACCCGCACCTGGGCCTGCAGGGCCCCCAGGATCTGCGGATGTAGGCCCCGCACCCCAAGCGAGCAGTCCAGGCGCCTCCTGTATCTCCACCCCACGCCCGCCTTCTTAACACTGGCCGTCTGGGTCCTGGCTTGCCTGCCCCTTCCCACTCAGAGCTGCAGCCCGCCGTGGGCCCCAGGGCGTCTCTCAAAGCCCTCTGCCCTCTCCTGTCCCTTTGCACAGCAGACCCACCGCAGACTGGACTGGGAACAACCCCCCAGCACGCAGCACAGAGAAGGCCCTGGCGTTTTTCTGCAGCTGTAGGAAACATTTGGCCTTTCCTATTTTTGAAGCTAATAAAACGGATCCCTCAAAGTTGTTTTATGTTCAGTTTTTTTAAGATGTTAACTACTGGACACTTCTGGTCATCTTCCTGACCTCACCTGTGAAAAATGAGAGATGGGGAGATGGTATGGCACAGTGAGGCCTTCCCTGGTGGCTCCGACAGTGAAGATCCACCTGCCTGTGCAATGGGAGTGTGATTCCTGGGTCGGCGGGATCCCCTGGAGGAGGGCCTGGCACCCCACTCAGGCGCTCCTGCCTGAAGAATCCCACGGACGGAGGAGCCTGGCGGGCCACAGCCAGGGGTCCAGAGCTGGGTGGCGCAGCGACGGACAGTGCGTGGGTGTCTTCTGTGCAGCGTCTCAGGCTGGGCCTGGTTCCTGTATGACATCTCAGGTCACCTTCACATGTCGCCTATGGGGGCCACCCCGACCACTCCTGCCGTCACGGCAAGTGAGGTGATCCTGCTTACAAAAGGCAGGCGGTATGGCTATTTCATTAATTCTCTGTGGCTTCTTGAGCTGAAATACCGCTTCCTGACCAGATAAGAAGAGTGTCAGAGACACTGCAAGCCAGTCCACACACACGAACGTGGACCCAGACGTGCCCAGGGAAACAGTTGCAGGCTCAGTCTGCCAGTGATTCTCTGTGTCTGTAACCCGGGAGACAAAGTCACCTTTATCTTTCCAAAGCAAAGGCCAGCTAACCTGAGGGCATCTGCTGAGTAACTCACCTGTTAATCCATGAAGGAACTAGGTGGGTTAACTGCTTAATGAAGAAAAACTTTTCATCCTCTTCCAGGGAAGCAGAAGGAGAGCCAGAAAGCCTGCCGTCATACACAGGCATGATGTTCTCCAGGCAGCCTTCAGCACCGCCGTTAGTGAAGCAGGAAAATACGCAGCCCTTCCCCACCCCCAGGAGAAAGGAAGGCAGAATTTCCTTTAAGACATCAAGTCACTTTCCCTTTCCTCTGAGTCCCTTTCCTGAGCCCTGTTCCCTGTCTTCCATGATATTCTATTCCTTAAAATGGAGTCTGAAGCAAATGGAGGAAAATATTGAGGTTTTATAAAACTGCTGGTGTTGACGCAGTTTTTCCATCCTGCTATGTTTCATAATAAAAATGATCAAAGAAAAGAAAGGCAGTCAGTAAAGCCCCGTCTCTCCCAGCTGTGTGTGGCGGGGGTGGGATGGGGCACGCCTGTAGTCTGGGCCTGTTCTCGTGAACAGCTACTTGTGTCCATTCTTGTCACATAAATACCAGATAAAAAGCCCTTCACACATCAAGCCTGACACCCAACTAGAAAAAAAAAACAAATACATTTAAAATGGCGTTTGCACCTCACTGATTTTGGGAAAAGTCAAAGAGCTGGTATTTACCCAGGGCTTGTTAGGACTTCAGAGAGAGGAGAATTAGATGTTTTCTGAAAAATGATTGAATATTGAGGATTTTCCTCCATTCCCTGGGGCCAGGGCCCAGGCGGTCTGTGCATGCAACCTGCCCCGGGCTCTGGGGGCCTCAGGTGGAATCCAGGCTTAGTTCTGGCGCCCGGGAGAGGGAGGTGGTGACTGCAGCCCCGGAGCCAGGCCCCTGCTGTCCCGGGCAGCGCCCCACACCCTGCCCAGGTGAGCGAGCCTGCAGATGCGAGGCCGCGTGTCGATCCAGGGCACCAGGGCCCCTGGCGTGGGCTCGAGGTTAGACCCAGGACTGAGCTGGATCCAGGCCTCTCCACCTCACTTCGCTCGTCAGCAGGACAGCCGGCAGGGGCTTGGCCTGTGTGGTGACCGCTGAAATGGGCTATCCCAAGGGGTGGTTCCACTCCTGGGTCATTTTCCTAGAATCCACCGGAACCTAGGTGGGGCCGGCCTGCTGTGTCTCTGACGGTCCACTTAGCTCATCAAGAAGCAGTATTTTAGCTTAAGAAAATAAGCACAGAGAATTAATCAATGGCCATACTGTCTGCCTTTTGTAAGCCCCTCTTTTGCCCCAGTGGCAGGGGCGGTCAGGGCTGGAGGGCACTTCCAGAGGCACTGGGTTGGATCCGGTGTCACCCGGGGAGACCGTGGGACCAAATCCAGGGCGTCAGAACGCCTGACTGCAGAGGGCGTGGGCAGAGGTGCTGCGATGAGGCCCCTCCTGGGTGGCGATGACTCTGGAGGGGAGACTGGCCCGGGGGCCCTGTCTGCTGAGCGGGGTCTCCCCCAGACCTCTGAGCCCCCGGAGGAGAGGCCCAGCCTCCGGCCCTCGGGCCTGTGGCCAGGCAGGTTGTGAGCGGGCTTTCTGGTCGAGGCGGGTCCCGGGGCCTCTGCTGGGCTGTCTCCACTTCTGGGGGTCAGGGGGTGTCTCTGACCGAGACCCTCAGGGAGGCGGCCCCGGAGCCTCTCTGGAAAGTCGGAGGCCCACAGCCAGTGGCCCAACTTTTCTGATGTTATCCTGTCCTGAGAGGAGCACCCACTTGGGGGTATTTTGTGAGACCCGTAATTGGAGACCTGGTTTCTGCCTCCTCTTCACTTTTAATTTGGCGTTGATCTACAAGCGTTTAGATCAATTCTGCTTCCATTTCTAATCAGAGCCAACTCATGGCTGTTCGTGGGCCACGCCTCCGTGCGGTGAAGGCAGTTTGTTTCTTAGCGAAGTGCAGGAGCGGTCCCCTGCAGCATGAGCCAAGCAGGCGATCCGGGGGAGCCTTGCACTGGCTGTCTCCCGGAGGGCGCCCATCACCCCTGAAACGCACTGCACACCTGGCACGCCTGTCTGGACTACTTCGAGGGCACATGCTGTTCCGTGGGCCCTGCACACCCCTCTTCTGTGGCTTCGTGCAAAGGAGAAAAGCACGCCGCTCGCCCCTCTGCCTGCGAGCGACCAGGGCTCGTTAGAGGCTTTTTCCTGCTTGCTCTCTGTGTCAGCTTTCAAAAACGGCGTCAGAAAAGGCCACCAGGCCTGCACCCAGGTCCCTTGAGCGAGCAGGGCCCCTTGGTGCAGGGCAGGGCAGAGGCAGGAGAGCCCATTTGAGTGTGTGTCCTGGTCCGACCTCCCACTGGCTTCTGCCTGAGGGGTGGGCCCCTTGGAGGAAGAGGGCGGAAGGCCCGAGTCCTGCCTTTTGAGCCTGTTGAGTAGGAACAGGGAGGAGGCATCTGAAGTGAGCAGTGGCTCTCACTGCGTGGGCGTCCCCGACGGCGGCGTGGGCTCCCGGGGAGGGTGGGCGGGGCCGGGCCCTGATGGCGGGCCACCCGGTCACCGGCGCCTCTGTTCTGTGCTCTCTCCACAGTGGATGTGGCCTCGGCCCTGCCTCTGCCCGTGGCTCCCCCGGGGGTGCCCATGGACCTGCGCCTGGACCACCAGTTCCCACTG
>SJYR01000266.1:1003962-1015874 GCA_006410655.1 Kobus ellipsiprymnus | reverse complement strand
CCCCGGTGGCACGTGGCACCGCCCTGTGGGCAAGCCTCGAGGGACAGACCCATCCTGTCCTCTCTGCCCCGCGCTCTGCTCCTGCCAGCCCCTCGTTGTGATCCTACAGGGGCTCTTCTTTGCAGGGATGGTAAGTTGTTCTTTGAGGAACGAGGGCTAGGTGGTGAGGGTCAGCAAGTCTGTGCGCCCGGCTCACCAGCAAATCCAGGGACTCACCAGGTCGCTCAAAGGGAGCTTGATCTACAGTGCTACCTCCCGGTCTGCCAGAAGCTTCCAATAAAAATAACATCTGAGACCTCACAAAATATGAAAAGATTTGACTTCTGAAAACAGTTTCAATCTGTTCAAAGTCAAAATCGATTTCTTCTGCCTGCCGGGCAGCCCCTTGACAGGCTGTAGGAATGTTCTTTCCTCCCCTCCAGGCTCATCGCAGCAGCAGCCCCAGCGGTTCAGCTCGTGGATTTGGGTGGTCGGGTTTATTATTAATAAGGGACTGTGTGCAGTGGGTACTTGGCATGCTTGCATCGGCCCTGCAGCCCTCAGAGTGTGGTCTTGAGAGAAGGCAGGCTTGGCAGGCCGCGTGTTGGACGCGGCTCGGGCCTCACCTGTGAAGGAGATTCTTGTTTGTGTGGCTCACGGAGGCCCTGGCGTTAGCGTCTCCAGTTTGTAAGCATTTGAAACCGTAGTGCAGAGCTTCCGTTGTGTCGTTTCTTGGGGTTCTTTAAAAGATGAATTTCTTTTTGAATATTTCATTGAAAGGTTTGTTACAGTTAACATTCATGGTGCTTTTAATTTTAAATTATTCTGCAGTTTTCCTGATTGATACCAGTTAATGCTATTGATTTGGTAAAACAGCGAATTCTTAGAGTTGATGGCAGTTATCATCTTATTCAGCATGAACACATGCTCTTTCATCTGTTTTATTTAATATAACCATGTTTAAGAATCTAAGGTACACTGTCTTTAAATTCATTTAAAAACGAAAAGTTCAACAGAAGACCTGTCTTTGTCCTCTGGACAGTTTGGAACTAACACAAGCGCATATTTCTCTCTGGTAGTTACAACCACAGCCTGGGGGGCGGGGGGAAGGCACCCTCACTTGGAGAAGTTGTTAGCTTTGCCTAAAAATGGCTCAAAAGGGTGGAGATAGGGACTTCCCTAGTGGCTAGGTCCAGTGGCTAAGACTCCACACGCCCAGTGCAGGGGGCCTGAGTTCAGTCCCAGGTCAGGAAACTAGATCCCACATGCCACAACTAAAACCAGATAAATAAAATAAAAATAAATATGAAAAAAAATGTAAAAGGGAAAAAAAAAAGATGGAGCTAGAAGATGGGACACCGGCCCACGAGAGTCGTTCTTTGTCCTGTCTGTAGGGTGATCACTCCTTCCCCAGGCGCTAACCTGGGAGACATGTCTGGTGGCACCTGCTTCAGGGACCACTGAGCCCCCGGCCTCTGCCCCCAGCAGGTGGGCCCCACCCAGAGCCCCTTTCCTGCCTGGGTTTCCTTGAAAGCTTCTCCTCTGACTACCCCGACCCCCCGGGGCAGAAGGCTGTCTGTGTCTTGCTTCCTCTGTCCCCGCCAGCTGGTGCACTGCTGGCGCGCAGTGTATTCCCTGTAAGGCTGCCAGATGAATGAGTGATCATCCGCAGAAATTAATTTAAGTAAAAAACTCAAAACACGTGGACTCATTTACTGAAGGTGTTTTGTCACTGCTGGAGCCTTCGCTTAAGGTGGAGAAGTCTTTTGAGAGGCGAGGGCCTGTATAATTAGAGGACGAGGAACAGAGCCAGCATCGTCCGTTCTGAGTTCTCTCCTGTCGGGGAAACTGCCAGGTCTTTTTTATGGGGGAGGAAGTCAGGGTTTGGGGACTTGCATTTGTTTCCCTCTGTCTCCATGAGAGCCCAGCAGGGTGCCCGCGCCCACCCTGGATCTGAACGAGGGCCTCGTGTGTACATGGCAGCCCAGGGCCCGTCAGAGGCACCTCCTCCTGTGTGGACCCCGCAGGCAGCTCAGGGAAGGGGAATACCATCCACGTCCCGGCCTGGTGGGTGCCTCCGAGGTCCCTCAGTCCCGCCAGCGGTCGTTTCCCTGGACAGCGCAGGCGCCCCTGCCCACATCTGGGCCCTGCTGCCCTGCCCGACCCTGTGTTTATCGTGGGTGTGCCCTCTCTGCTGGCGCCGGACGTCGGCTCTTGTTGCTCCTCGGAGCTCAGGAGCCCGTGCTGCGGGCTGGGTTGTGGCCAAGCGGGAGGCCAGCGCTTCCCGTGTGGCCCGTGCCGTGCGCTCTGCAGGGGCAAGTGCGTCCGTGTTCACAGGGCTTCCTGGGCGTCGGGCCAGCTGACACCCAGTGAGTGAGGTCCTGTGCCCCGAGGACCCTGCTTCTCGTCGGCTTGGTTTACTCCTTTGGGCCTTTTGGATGGGCCTGAGGGTCCGCTCCTCGGACAGGCCCTCAGGTCGTCCTGCTGCTCGTCCTCCCAGTGGACTTCGCCCGAGCCCAGCACTGCAGCCAGACACCAAGCCCCTCCCTTGGCCCCCGTCTCTCCTGCCCCCGCCCCGATGGGGGTGTCCTGCAGGACTTTGTGTCCTGCTGTGGTCTACCATTTGCATTTTGTCGAGTGTCCACCAGGGGCTTTGGGCCTGAGGGTCCGCTCCTCGGACAGGCCCTCAGGTCGTCCTGCTGCTTGTCCTCCCAGTGGACTTCGCCCGAGCCCAGCACTGCAGCCAGACACCAAGCCCCTCCCTTGGCCCCCGTTTCTCCTGCCCCCGATGGGGGTGTCCTGCAGGACTTTGTGTCCTGCTGTGGTCTACCATTTGCATTTTGTCGAGTGTCCACCAGGGGCTGAGAGGCCATCAGGAATGCCAGGGATCTGCGTGTTGGGCACCTGATACGCAGATTTCAGCATTTCTGTGAGTGGGGTTTTTCAGACAAGACAGACACAGACAGGCTAAAAGTGTTCAGAATGGTCCGAGTCCAGCCCTGGCTGCATTTGGAGGGAGCCCAGGGAAACTTGCTCGAAAGCGGAGGTGTGATTTTACACCTCTGGTCACTTCCCACCACCTGGTCGCATCACCATTCCCTTGGCCTTTCGTGCTGGTCTCGCTGGGTCTGTAACGCGGTCTGGGCTGCTCTGCCAGGCGGCTGGCTCACCTGCTGGCACTTCACACATGGAGCCTGGGCGAGCCTCGCTGCTCTGGAGATGGTGGGTTGTCTCCTGGGACACCAAGAAGGCCTGAGGCAAAAGCCCCGAAGCCCCAGTGGACCGTCCAACATGCACTCAGTGTCGGGCACTTTCCTTGTGCCTTCCTGGTGGGTCTCGTTCAGGTCCTGCTGCAGCGTGGACGATTCTGTTCGTAGGGAGTTCGTTCTGCCTGACCCTCGTCCACGGCACCCTGAAGTCTCTCGTGAAATGGCCTCAGTGGAGTGCTGCCTTTAATGTGAACCTATTTATGAAAACTCAACACAAGAAAAACAAGGATAAAATGAAACTGATTATTTTCCCAAACCAGTGTAAAGATCAATTTCAAAACTTCCAGGAAATCGCAAAAAAAAAAATCACAATGAGAAAACTAGAATAGACTCCATAAAAACAAGCTCTGGAACATATGAGTTAAGAAAAAACAAGTCTTTTCTTTCCAGTGTTGGGAAAGCGCAGCTCTTTGGTCTCATGCTTTTCCTTTAGTCTTGCGAACACTCCGCTCCCGCAGAGAATTTCACTCCTGACACTGCTGGTCACCAGGCATGTGGAGGATTTCCCCACAAGAGGCAATTCCTGCAGCACTGGGTGGGGCCGTCCTGCAATTTAGCTCAGTTCTGATACTATCTCCCCAGAGGAAACATCAGCTCTCACACAGCATCAGGTCTCACAGGCTTAAGGGTTGAGTCGAGCAAGAAGATGAGGGACTTCCCTGCTGGTCCAGTGGATAGGAATTTGCCTGCCAGTGCAGGGGACATGGGTCTGAAAAGAGTGCACGTGCCGCGGAGCAGCTGAGCCCGTGGGCCATGGCCACCGCGCCTGCGCTCGGCTGCAAGTGAAGCCACCGTGGTGTGAGGCCCATGCAGCCCAACTGGAGAGCAGCCCCCGCTCGCCACAGCTGGACGAAGCCCACGGGCAGCACCCAGGACCCGGCACAGCCAACAAGAGAATAAAGAAGCCGAGTGTTTCAAAAAGATGAGTGGCCTGGGAACAGATACAGAGGGTGCTGCGGAAAAGCTCCAAGTGCAGAAGCCCCTGATATGTGGAGTTGGGGGCCCCCCTCCTGGTGTGGGTGTGCTCACCAACCTGGACACCCTCCGAACCCCTACAGTTGGGGTTTGTGGAGGCTTCCTCATGTGAGCGTGATCAGTTACCAGCTCCACCTCCATCGAACCCCTCCTCCCTGGAGGATTCGGGTAGAGCTGAGAATTGCGCGCTTCTCCTGAGGCTTGTCTTGCTGGTGGTCCTCTCCCCACAGGAAGACCCCCCAGAGTCACCCGATTAGAGCTCAGGGCGCTCCTCATGCTCCCATCACAGGAGGGAGTGACAGGGTCTCGGGAGCTCTGTGCCAGGCACTGAGGGCAGAGACAAGCATTTGCTGTTACCTCACAGCATCAGAATATAAACCACACTTTAAAGAGAAACGAGAGACCAAGGCCGACCTCATGTGAGCCACAGAGTGTGGAGCTGGGAGCCAGGGGTCTGATGAGACTGAACATCAGAATGACTTCGGGACTGCCCATCCTGAGTCCCCCCGGACCACGTGGTGATGTTAATACCTACTTACAGCATTAATCACTCCAAAATCACTGCAGATGGTGCCTGCAGCCATGAAATTAAAAGATGCTTGCTCCTTGGGAGGAAAGCTATGAGCAACCTAGACAGCATACTAAAAAGCAGAGACATTACTCTGCTGACAAAGGTCCATCTAGTTAAAGGTATGGTTTTTCCAGTGGTCATGTAGGGATGTGAGTTGGACCATAAAGAAGGCTGACTGCTGAAGAATTGCTGCTTTTGAACTGTGGTGTTGGGGAAGACTCTCGAGGGTCCCTTGGACTACAAGGAGATCCAACCAGTCAATCCTAAAGGAAGCAAATCCTGAATGTTCATTGGAAGGACTGATGCTGAAGCTGAAGCTCTGATACTTTGGCCACCTGAAGTGAAGAACTGACTCCTTGGTGAAGACCCTAATGCTGGGAGGGCTTGGGGGCAGGAGGAGAAGGGGACGACAGAGGATGAGATGGCTGGATGGCATCACCGACTCAATGGACATGTGTTTGAGTGAACTCCAGGAGTTGGTGATGCACAGGGAGGCCTCGCATGCTGCAGTCCATGGGGTCGCACAGAGTCAGACACGACTGAGCGACTGAACTGAACCGAACAGCATTAATGATGAGGTTTAAACATGCCTTAACGTGTGATGGCTGACAATAAGTGTATTACTGCCAAAACAAACAAAAAAAAAAACGCTAAAGGATACAAGTGTAAAGTGTACACACAGACCCACAGCACCACCGCTGCACACACCACAGGAAGACTCTGAGGGAAAACTGAACCAAGTGTATCACTGAAGAGCGTCGCCAGAGAGAAACACCAGTGCATCCTGGTGGCCATCAGGGACCTGGCAGTGAGACTCAGTCTTCTCATCTGCAGCAAGTGGCACTCCTGAGTACTACTAGAAAGGGTCAGGGCACTCTCAAATGCTATTTCAGAGGTGCTGGGTCAGGCAGTACTCATAAGTGCCAGTAGACAAGATTGAGTGGCACTTCAGAATACTGACAGACAAGGACCAGGTGGTACTCTTCAGTACTGTTATAGAGACATGGGGTCGAGTGGTACATGTGAGCACTAATCGACAAGGCCAGGTGGTATTCCTGAGTACTGATAGACGAGGATCGGTTGGTACTGCCTGGTACTGATGGATACTCAAGGTCAGGTGGCACTCCTGAGTACTGATAGAGAGTCAGAGTCAGGTGATACCCCCAAGTACTGGTAGAGAAGGGTCAAATGGTACTCCCTGAGTACTGTAGAGATGCAGGGTCGGGGGTACTCCTCAGTACCCTTATAGATAGAAACAAAGATTAGGTGGTACCCTGGAGTACTGATGGAGACACACGGTCAGGTGGTACTCCCAAGTACTGATCGAGACAAGGGCCACGTGGTACTCTGAGTACTGATGGATACTCAAGGTCAGGTGGTACTCCCAACTCCTGATAGAGGCACAAGGTGAGGCAGTACTCCTGAATGCTGATAAATACTAAGAGTCGGGTGGTACTCTTGAGTACTATTATAGATAGAAACACGGTTGGCACTCTCAAGTACTGATAGGGAAGCGTTGGCTCCCAGTCTGTGGCCAGTGGGTGGCATGTGGTGGTCATTGTGTAGAGATGTTTTGGAAAACAACTTAGATTCTTCAAGGGTTATAGTGTTGTTTTGCTGTTCACAGCTGCTTTGTTCATCGCTTCTGTGGGAATAATCCTACATGTGGGGGATGCTAAGTGTTAGTTGCTCAGTCATGTCCGACTGTAGCCTGACGGGCTCTGTCCATGGGACTCTCCGTAAAGAATGCTGGAGTGGGTCACTGTTTCCTTCCCCAGGGGAGCTTCCTGGCCCAGGGACTGAACCCGCGTCTGTCCTGGCACTGCAAGCAGTCTTTGCCGTCTGAGCCACTGGGGAAGGCGGTGGGTGGGTGGTATTTACTCATAAGTGTTGGCCAACATCGTTTCTAACAAAAACAACAAAAGGAAATGTCTGAAACCGTCTCCCGATTGAGAACGGGCTTTCTGGAGTGGGCTCTGCTTACCTCGTGAAGCCTTTTCCCACCATTGCGAATGCTGTTTTCATTCTCTGGACGACAGGGACGACACCGTGTCTCTGATGGACGGATCCCATGTGCCCCGGTGTCTCACTGCAGCTCTGAGGGGCACAGATCAGATGCCAGCGCCCCTGAGACGGGGCGGTGGCTTTGGCCTTTATTAGCGTCTTTTCCCCGATTTGCTGGTTTTCTTTAACAGGGCTGTGAGCAACCACCACCACCACCAGAAAAGCGCAAAACACAAGATTTCAGCTTTAGTCCCGCCCTACCTCAGGAGGTAGCTATAGGCTAGGAAGAGCAGCACTGTCCCTCTGGCCCACCTGGCCAGGCCCCCGGCTGCCCTGCCCACTGCCCTTGCCTTGCCCACTCCCCGCCAGGCGGGCCGCATCGCTGTCACTCTCGTCCCTGACTCAGACACAGTTCTTCAGTTGGCACAAAACCTCTTCTGAGGCTCGCCTCGCTTTGCTGCCGTGAGAAAGAAACCACAGAGCTGCACCCCTAACTCAGGCCTCCTCTTACGGAAGACCATTAGGACTGCCTTCCGCAGGGGATTTGCGTTAGGTAGCGCTGGGTCTTTGCGCTGATTCTGTCTGCACTTTGAATGAAATGCAGTTGTATGAAATGTTCCTGGGAAGAAGCTCTCTCCCTCACCCCCTGGTCCCCCTCTTTCCCATGAGGCGCTCCCTGGTGCCGGCGGCATCCTGAGTGGGAACCACCCCTGCCCATCGCTGTCCCGCCTTCTCCAGCATGCAGTGCAGGGGGCCCTGGGCTAGAGCCTCCGGTCACTCACCCCACTCTCGCCCACGCAGGCGCCGTGGCCAGCACGGAAGTGAAGATGAAGCTGCAGGAGTTTGTCCTCAATAAAAAGAAGGCCTTGGCTCACCGGAACCTGAACCACTGCGTGCCCAGCGACCCTCGCTACTGGTACGGGTGAGTGGAGGGCCCCAGGCACGCGGGGTCCGTGGGAGACCGGAGGGGCATTCGGTTCTCCACCCGGGAGGGCGTGGGATTAGATGCTCCCTGAGCCAGCAGCAGACGTGGTCAGACCCGAGTGGGCCAGTGGTCAGGGCACATGGCTGTTGTCCAGATGCAGAGAGGGCTGCTCTTTAAACAAACATTAAAGGGAAACTCGTAGGGCAGTGTCTGACCATATTCTTGGCTTCTCATGCAATTTTTGGCCACAAAAGGCACCTGTTAAACCGGAACTCTGGTCTAAATCGCCCAATATGCACCTACTGAATTTCTGCCCAACATGTTATTGATTACTGGTCAAGTCAAAAGCACCTGTGGTCTTTTTATTGTTTTTATACTAAGAACCCTCCCAGAGCCTGCGTAACTGACAGAGACCACAAAGTGCCTGTTAGTGCTCAGAGGCCGACGAGCCTGGCAAAGAGGACTTGAACTTGGTGGCGGGATTGCTCGTGTGTTGGGTCTTTCCTCTGGGCCCGCATGTGGCTCTGAGGGGCTGGCCACCGACCCAGGCCAAGCTGGAAGTGCAGTGACAAAGTTCTGTGGCTTCAGACCATAGTCCGGGGGTGCCCCCTGGGTCTTTTAGCTTTGATATCGTTTGCTTCTCCTTTCAAGGGTGATTCTGTCCTGGAAGAAGCCTCATCGGCAGTTTTTTTAAGTGAAAATGGGATTATCATTCATTCATGGAGGGAAAGCATAGCTCTTCCTGGAGCCCCGAGATGGACAGCAGTCTTGCTAACATGCCGCCAGGTCACATAGAAATGAACGCATTTGTTTCAGTAGACTCGGCCTAAAGGGCGTTTTAGTTCTGAAGCCATCTCCACTCTGAGTGTCGCGGTCCCCGCAACACATGGCCGCTCCGGCTGCACCCGCACCCGCCGGCTGCGGGCTCAGCAGCGCCACCCCCCGCCCTCAGCCGCAACGGGAGCGGCCGCCCCGAAGAGCCGCGTGTGGCAGCCACGTGCCCCAAGCGCTGGACACTGGGGCCTGTGGGCAGTCCTGGGGCCGTGCTCCTGGGGCCCCCATGACGTGGCGGCGCTGATCCGTCGTCTCCCCACTAGTGACCACCCCCTGGGTTTTGTGCTGGGAAGGCTCTGTCCTCCTTTGTAGGGGGGGCTACCAGGCAAATGCCCTGCACTGTAGTAGGTGTGGCAGGGCAGGAAGAGAGGCGGGGTGGGGTTGGGGGGGGTCCAGGACCCCCGGGAGTAGCCTGTCGGGTAAACATGGGCAGTGTTCCTGGATCCTCCCTCGAGGGAGGTGATGTGATCTGCAGGCTAGGAAGCTTTTCAGCAGAGGCCCAGTTCTGAGAGCAGCAGGGGTCTTCAGAAGCAGTGCTAAGAAGGCAGTGGGCCCAGAGGAGGTTGTGGTGGGAGGAGGGTCATGGTTGACCATGCTAAAGGGTTGGATACGGCTCCCTGGTGGGCAGGGGGGCCCAGACTCGGAGGATGCTTGCTTGCCCCGGTCCAGTGCTTGGTGGGGAGATCCCTCTTTCCCTGAGCGTGCCCGCTGCAGTGGGGGAAGGACTCAACGTCAGTGGAGTAGAGGGAATGGGCCTGTTTGCCTTGGATTTGGTAGGCTTCTTGATTTGTCACACAAACCAAACCAAATCGTGGATCATGTTCACTTGCTGCATGATGGCAAGATGGAAAAACCCATCTTTATAGAGAAAAACCTCGCCTTGACCCCAGCTTCACTCCACCCCTGATGGTCAGCTCAGGTGTCATGGACCTGAACATAAAAGCTGCATTGTTAAAACTTCCAGAAGAAAATGTAGGAGAAAGTTTTCATGACGTTGGTGAAGAGGTAAGCAAGGAGATCTTTGAACAACAAAATCATCAACTATAAACCAAAAATGTAAACTTAATCAAAACTTAATACTTTCATCCTTTGAAAGTCACCCTTAAGAAAATAAAAAGGCAAGGCACAGACAGAAACAAAATATTCACAANAAGCAAGGAGATCTTTGAACAACAAAATCATCAACTATAAACCAAAAATGTAAACTTAATCAAAACTTAATACTTTCATCCTTTGAAAGTCACCCTTAAGAAAATAAAAAGGCAAGGCACAGACAGAAACAAAATATTCACAATGAATGTGAGCAACCAAGCCCTTGATCCAAAATATATAAAGAAGTCCTACAACTCAAAGAGCTTCCCTGGTGGCTCAGATGGTAAAGAATCTGCCTGCAGTGCAGGAGACCCCAGTTCGATCCCTGGGTTGGGCAGATCCCCTGAAGGGAATGGCAACCCACTCCAGTATTCTTGCCTGGAAAATTCCATGAACAGAGGAGCATGGCAGGCTACATCCTTGGAAGCACAAAGAGTCAAACACGACTGGGCGAGTAACACTTCACTTCACAACTCAGTAACAAAAAGATAAGCACCCTACTGAAAAAGTACAGGCCAAAGACAGGAGCCAATACCTCACAATGCTCCAGGAGTTGGTGATAGACAGGGAAGCCTGGCGTGCTGCAATCCATGGTGTCGCAAAGACTTGGACAGGACTGAGTGACTGATTACCTCACAAAATAAGATACAAATGGTCAGTAATTTCACGAAGATCATTAGTCACCCTGGAAATGCAGTGCACAGCGAGACGCCCCCTCACACACAGGGACGGCTGAAATTGAACAAACCCAGTTCCAGCTTTCCAGGTGGCTCAACCGTAAAGAATCCACCTGCCAGGAGATGCAAGAGACGAAGGTTCTATCCCTGGGTCAGAAAGATTCCCATGGAGGAGGAAATGGCAACCCACTCCAGTATTCTTGCCTATATGCCCACTCCATGACCCATGACCCATTCTCCTAGGTGTGTCCCTAAGAGCAGGTGAGGTCTTCCATCCGGGCAGTGACTTGTGTTCTGATGGTTACATCAATTCTGCTCATTATCTCCAAAGCACAGAAGTAGCTGAGTGTCCGCCAGCAGGTGATGGCAACACGGGCACCCGCTTTCTCATCTGCTCAGCAAGGCCCGGGGCGGCCTGCCCATACCTAGAAACATCAGGCTTTGGAGAAGACGCAGAGTCTCTGCCTTCAGATGCCATTTGCATGCGGTCCTAGAGTCGGCACAGCCAGTCTGTAGGGACAGGAAGCCAAGTGGCAGCAGCCGGGGCGGGGGCAGAGGGCCTCCCCGTGGAGGTGACTGTTCTGTGCTGTACTGGCGCGGTTCTACCATGTACCTGGGTCATAACCCCCAGCATTAGGCGTCCCAGAGGAGACCGTGCTGCCTGCCGTGGTAGCCGCCAGCCATGTGGGCTCTGGGCATCGAAATGGACTGTTCAGACAGAGACAAGCTGTGAACATCAGACACGCCGGCTGTGAAAAAAATGAGAGCTATCTCCTTAATACTTTTCAGTTGCAGTGATAGGATCTGGGGTGTATTGGGTTAAGAACACTGAATGTAATTTCACTGCTTTCTTTTTTGTTTCTGCTCATGTGGCCAAGAGAGAGTTTTAAATTGCACACGCTGCCTGTATTAGCAGCGTTGGACAGTGCTGGTGTGACCGATTATAAATGTTATTCACCTGCATAAACCTGAGGTCATGGGAAAGGCCAGTTGTTGGTAGAATTCAGTTAAATGGCTGAATTTACTAAATTACTTGGCAAATGGCTGAGTTTGTGTTCGGCTTTGTTCCGTATCACGGTCAGAGCAATGTTTAGGGAGAAAAAGCAGGCGTGTTTGTCTTCCATCTTCTTCACTGAGGACCTGTGGTCTTTAAGACACGGTACCCCTTCCATCAGCCAGGATCACAGCAGAGCTGCCCCAGGCGCTTCCTCCCAGCTGGGAGGGCAGGTCGAACACCTGGATGGTGATTCTGGTTGAAGCTGAGTGAGAAGAGCAGCTCCTCACGTCTGACCCCAGGGTACAAGGGGTGTGTATGGTGTGTGTGTGGTATGTATATGAGGTGTATCTGTGTGTATAGTGTGTGTTTGGGGGGGTGTCTATTTGTGTGTGTGTCTGTGTGTTCCTGTGTGTGTGTGTGTCTGTGTGGTGTGTGTGTCTGTGTGTGGTATGTGTATGAGGTGTATCTGTGTGTATAATGTGTGTGTGTGGTGTGTGTGTGTGTCTGTGTGTGTGGTATGTATAGGAGGTGTATCTGTGTGTATAGTGTGTGTGTCTGGTGTGTATGTCTGTGTGTGTGTGTGTCTGTG
>SJYR01000266.1:965364-999535 GCA_006410655.1 Kobus ellipsiprymnus | reverse complement strand
GAAGAAGCATGTTGAGACATAAGCTAAGTGCCCGGGACCCCTGGACCCTGCCCAGCGGTGACTCTAAGCGGGCAGTGGCTTTTAAGGAGGATCGAAGCGGCCCTGGGTCTTGCACTGGAGCGCTCAGGAGGGCAGGAGCCAGCGAAGCGAGCCTCTCCCCAAAGCTGTGCCCCCGGGCAGCCTGGCGGCCCTCCTGGTTGTGGAGGGCGGGGCTCTGCTCTCCGAGGCAGCAGGTGGAGCCCGGCCCTCGAGGGAAATGCCGGGCTTCATGGAGTGGGGGTGTGCGGCAGCTGCTTTTTCATGAACGTGAATTTGTCTTCATTCAAAGAATTTTGGTCAGTTCCGGACAGAGAAGCTTTGGAACAGCTTCTCCGCCCGGGTGGTGGGGTACAGGGAGCAGGGCTGGGGGCCCCTGCCACCCCATCCTAAGGACACCGGCGGGCCCCCTGTAGGCAGTGCGCCCCAGAGAGGACCTGGGGTCACCAGCCCCAAACAGGAGCTGGACACGAAGGGGGCACTTCCGCTCAGTGCCAGGACTTGACCCGCCTCCTGGGTGCAAGAAGGAGGGGCCCCGTCCCAGAGCTGGACCCCAGTGGGTGGCAGGGTCCACAGAGCCTGGCCCGGTCAGAGAGGCGTCTACAGGCGTGGCTGGGGTTCTGTGCAGGCTGGCAGCACGCTATTGGTGAGTGTGTGAGCGTGGCTTCTGCCCTGCAGTTTGAGTGCGTGGTTGTCCCCCGTCGCGTGCCGAGAAGGGCCGTGGCTCTCACCTAGAGAGCCTGCAGGCTCCACAGAAAGAGGAGTCTGTCGGGATCCGGGCCAGCCGCCCCCAGGCCTGTCCTCCACACCCCATCCTGGAGCTGGCGCTGCGATCAGCCCCGCCGCCGCCAGTCAGACGGGGCCCTGTGCAAGGAGAGACCCCGGGCGCCTGCCCCAGGAGGCCTGGGCCTGGTGGAAGTGGAACCCAGGGAGGTGGGGAGCTGGCTCTGAGCGGGTGGCTGGTGGTTCTGCAGCTCAGTGTGTCTCCCTCCTGCTTTGCTGCCCTGGGCTCCATGACAGATTCCTTAGGCTCTCCTGACCTCAGTTTCTCATCTGCAAAGTGGGTACGCTGAGTGCACAGCGCTTGTGCCCACCCTGGGGCAGGCGAGGACGTGAAGGACAGAGCTCCTGGCTGTCTGGCCAGGAGCTTCCGTGTGGCCCTGAGCTGCATGATAATCGGCAGCGGTACCCCCAGCCCCGCGTCCCCAGGACAGAAAAGAGGCCCCACCCCACGCTGCGTGGGCTGCGGAGGAGCTCGATAGAGACGCACTTGCAGTCTGTCGTCTAAAACGGCAGCCCTGGCACATTAGTAACAGTCGTAAGGCCGGGGTTCTGAGGGGGAGTTTAAACCCCTTAGGGGAACAGAGTGCAGCGCAGCGTCCTGCGTCTTTCTCAAAGCGCCGATTTTCAAACACTTGTCGCTGCTGATTCTAAATCATTCACCTCTATCCGTGCGTTTAGCTCCCGGGGGGCTCAGGCAGTAAAGAGTCCGCCGGCACTGCAGGAGACCTGGGTTTGATCCCTGGGTCGGGAAGATCCCCTGGAGGAGGGCATGACAACCCACTCCAGTATTCTTGCCTGGAGAATCCCATGGATGGAGCAGCTTGGCGGACTGCAGTCCATGGGGCCGTGAAGAGTCGGACACGACTGAGCAGCCGACACACTGGCTCAGCTAATCCCACGGTGACCCGCCTTCCCTCCATCTCTACGGGCAGTTTGGGGCGAGTGAACCTCAGGACACTGTCAGCGACGGCTGCTCCCGGGGGGTCCTCTCTGGGCCCTGGGGACAGAGTCTGTGTCTGCGGGAGCCGTGTGTCTGTGGCGGACTCAGGACTGTGGCCCCGGAGCGGGTACTCGTGCTCAGGCCTTGCCCAGCCACAGGGCAGAGGGCTGGGGGCCCTGGGGCTCCTGGCGCTGAGGCAGGAGGACACGTGCGCACTCCCAGGCAGGGCCCCGAGCCCGGGCAGCGGCCGGCCCCCTGCGCATCTCCACGGTGGTTACAGAGCCCGCTGGTCGGGCACTCCCCAGGCGCCCAGCCCTGAGCTGTGCTGAGGCAGGGGACAGGCCACCACTGTCCACCTGCTCCGGTCCTGCAGGAGGAGGGGGCTGCAGAGACCAGGCCCAGGGTGGACCTGTGGGGCCCCGGGGAAGGGGGCCTGGCCCGTGGAGGGCAGGGCTGGCTTTTTACCCCAACGAACAAGAGAGGACCGAGGCCCCCCCGTCGGGTTTGCACAGAAGCCCTGGCCCGATGGCTGCCTCTGGGCCTCAGGGTCCCTCTCCGCAGCCCCCAGCCCGGTGGGGTCCCCGCCGCCAGGGAGGGCCTGCCTGGGCTGAGACAGTGGACGGTGTCTGGTGGAGAGCCGGGGTATCTGGTCACTGAGACCCCGTGACACGTCGGTGAGTGTACACAGCTCGCACTGCAGTCGTCCCCTTCCTACTCGTCCTAGCCGTGAGGAGCGTGGCTCGAGGTTGCCAGGGATGCTCGTGGCACGCCTCTCTGCAGTTTGGGAAGGGCGGGTCGCCTCGTGATCCGTCTGTTTCTGATGTGGTTTGTGGACCGGGGGCAGCCTGCTGGCCTGGGCAGCTGTGGCCACGGCCCGCACTGCACACCGCTGTGCCTGGCTGTGCTTCCTGTGGGGCTGGGCGGGGCTGGGGGGGTCGGGGTTAGAGGCCCTGCACCCCTGGCGCAGGACAAGGCACTTTCTTAGCTTTCCGGGCGGGGTAAAGGGGGTCGACCCCGCAGTGCCCGGCCGTGCCGGCCCAAGCTCCCAGCCCTCGGGGGGCTTTTGGTGCTACTGTCTTCCCTCAACTTTGTGCTTGTGGCAAAGTGGGTGTGAATATGTTCAGAGGGTTTTCATAAAGGCTTTGTTGTGCTTTACCAAAGAAACTTCCAGAGATGACGCTTGTGGTTAAGTATTAATACTAGGCAGTGTCTATGTGGAAAAGGACCTCACTGTCCATCAAACCTGGACTCCTCTTCGCATGAGAAGTGCCCAGTGAGACCTGGACTTATCTTGTCCAGATGTGCCCAATTCATACCTGAGTTTGGCGGCTGCCTGAAATACGCTATCAAAATGATTGGTGTAAACACCAGTCTTAAACACCATGTAGAGTGCTTTTTTTTTTTTTTTAAATTAAAAAATCACAAAAGGAATGCATCGGTTCGGTTCAGTCGCTCAGTTGTGTCCAACTCTTTGCAACCCCATGGACTGCAGCACACCAGGCCTCCCTGTCTATCACCAAATCCCTGAGCTTACTCAAACTCATGGCCATCGAGTCAGAGATGCCATCCAACCATCTCATCCTCTATCATCCCCTTCTCCTTCTGCCTTCAGTGTTTCCCAGCATCAGGGTCTTTTTCCAAGAAGTCAGTTCTTAGCATCAGGTAACCAAAGTATTGGAGCTTCAGTATCAGCATCAATCCTTCCAATGACTATTCAGGGTTGATTTCCTTTTGGATGGATTGGTTGGATCTCCTTGCACTCCAAGGGACTCTCAAGAATCTTCTCCAACACCACAGTTCAAAAGCATCAATTCTGTGGCACTCAGCTTTCTTTATAATTCAATTCTCATATCCATACATGACCACTGGAAAAACCATAGTGTTGACTAGACGGACCTTTGATGGCAAAGTAATGTCTCTGCTTTTTAATATGCTGTCTGGATTGGTCATAACTTTTCTCCCAAGGAGCAAGCGTCTTTTAATTTCATGGCTGCAGTCACCATCTGCAGTGATTTTGAAGCCCAAGAAAATAAAGTCTCTCACTGTTTCCATTGTTTCCCCATCTATTTGCCGTGAAGTGATGGGACCAGATGCCATGATCTTAGTTTTCTGAATGTTGAATTTTAAGCCAACTTTTTGACTTTTTGACTCTCCGCTTTCATCAAGAGGCTCTTTAGTTTTTCACTTTCTGCCATAAGGGTGGTGTCATCTGTGTATCTGAGGTGATTGATATTTCTCCTGGCAATGTTGATTCCAGCTTGTACTTCATCCAGCCCAGCATTTCTCATGATGTACTCTGCATATAAGTTAAATAAGCAGGATGACAATATACAGCCTTGATGTACTCTTTTTCCCGATTTGGAACCAGTTTGTTCCATGTCCAGTTCTAACTTGCTTCCTGACCTGCATATAGGTTTCTCAGGAGGCAGGTCAGGTGGTCTGGTATTTCCATCTCTTTCAGAATTTTCCACAGTTTGTTGTGATCCACACAGTCAAAGGCTTTGGTATAGTCAATAAAGCAGAAATAGATGTTTTCCTGGAACTCTCTCGCTTTTTCAATGATCCAACAGATGTTGGCAATTTGAGCTCTGGTTCCTCTGCCTTTTCTAAATTCAGCTTGAGCATCTAGAAGTTCACAGTTCATGTACTGCTGAAGCCTGGCTTGGAGAATTTTGAGCATTACTTTACTAGCATGTGAGATGAGTGCAACTGTGTGGTAGTTTGAGCATTCTTTGGCATTGCCTTTCTTTGGGATTGGAATGAAAACTGACCTTTTCCAGTCCTGTGGCCACTGCTGAGTGTTCCAAACTTGCTGGCATATTGAGTGCAGCACTTTCACAGCATCATCTTTCAGGATTTGAAATAGCTCCACTGGAATTCCATCACCTCCACTAGCTTTGTTCGTAGTGATGCTTTCTAAGGCCCACTTGACTTCTCATTCCAGGATGTCTGGCTCTAGATTAGTGATCACACCATCATGATTATTTGGGTCGTGAAGATCTTTTTTGTACAGTTCTTCTGTGTATTCTTGCCACCTCTTAATATCTTCTGCTTCTGTTAGGTCCATACCATTTCTATCCTTTATCGAGCCCATCTTTGCATGAAATGTTCCCTTGGTATCTCTGATTTTCTTGAAGAGATCTCTAGTCTTTCCCATTCTATTGTTTTCCTCTATTTCTTTGCATTGATCACTGAGGAAGGCTTTCTTATCTCTCCTTGCTATTCTTTGGAACTCTGCATTTCATGGGTATATTTTTCCTTTTCTCCTTAGCCTTCTGCGTCTTTTCTCAGCTCTGACAACCTCAATAAGGCCTCCTCTGACAACCATTTTGCCTTTTTGCATTTCTTTTTCTTGGGGATGGTCTTGATCCCTGTCTCCTGTACAATGTCACAAACCTCCATCCATAGTCTTTCAGGCACTCTGTCTATCAGATCTAATCCCTTGAATCTATTTGTCACTTCCACTGTATAATCGTAAGGGATTTGATTTAGGTCATACCTGAATGGTCTAGCAGTTTTCCCTACTTTTTTCAACTTAAGTCTGAATTCCAACAAGTTAAAACATAAGTCAGATGCATGCATCCTGCGTGTGACCTCCAGAAACAGCTCCTGTGTCTGGTTTGGTGCCCACAGCGCAGACGTGATCTATGCCGACGTGTGTGTGTTGGGGGGCGGGGGGGGGGGGCGCTGTGTGTGTGCGGGTGTTGCACGTGGACTGTCTCTTTGTCAAGAAAACGCCTGCTTTGCGCTTTCGCTGTGGCTCCACTTTTCAGCTACCATTATATCTGGGGAACCACTCCATTCAACACGTAGGGTCAACACCTTTCCTATATTATCTCAATTCACAATTATTGTAGCAGTGGTAACTGTTTTCTAGCTTTTAGTTCTGCCCTCAAATGTGGGGGCCTATAGTCACTCTGCAGGATCGACTCCTGAGTTAGAAAGCGTGTGCAGAGCCTACAACGCCCAGCGTGCTGCGCCACACCCTCCGCTCGTGAGAGGCCCTCGTCCCCCTTCACTCACGCGATGCCTCCACAGGTCACCCCAGCCAGCCTGATGGGTGCCAAAGCCGTGACCTCTCTGCCTTTTCAAAGAGCAGTTCTGTCCCCATCAGGGACGTGCATGTCTGTTCCTTCCTGTCATCCCTGCTCGGGAGCAAGCTGAGCACCGCGTTGCAGAGCCGCTGGGCCTCACTCCCGGGGCCCAGTGTGGCCCATGCCCCTGAGCCTGGCAGCATGCGTGCTGGCCAGGCAGTGTCTTCCTTGTGCGACCCTGTGCCCAGCATCTGCCGCCACGCCGGGCACGCAGGGACGGTCCCTAATTTCGGCGTTTAGTGGCAGCTTCCCCGTATGCTTTTCTCTCGGCCGGCTTTTCTTTCTTGTTGCTTTATATGTTAATATGCATCCTGCATCTGTCACATGCTACAAAAAATTGTATTCCAGCCTGTCCTCCGTCTTTCTAGAAAAAAAGAAGTCACTCAGTTGTGTCTGACTCTTTGCAACCCCAGGCACCATACAGTCCATGGAATTCTCCAGGCCAGAACACTGGAGTGGGTAGCCATTCCCTTCTCCAGGGGATCTTCCCAACCCAGGGATCAAACCCAGGTCTCCCGCGTTGCAGGCGGATTCTTTACCAGCTGAGCCACCGGGGAAGCCCTTGTCTTTGTAGAGTTCTCTCTTTATTGTTACCAGAGTAAGTGTCCATAAGCCACAGAGCCCCACAAGGCTCCCTCCAGGAGCAGCTGGCCCAGCCCGCCCAGCCCTGTGTCATGGCGACAGTGCACAGAAAGGGCACGTAAACCGTCCGTGACCTTGGCTGCATCCCCGTGCGTGTGTGACTTCCCTGTATCCTGAGGTTGAGGGTTTGTTTCATTTGCTTAGTTTTCTGTCTGCCTGTGTCTTTTAAATTGAGGTATAGTTGATGTACAATATTATACAGCTTTCAAGTGGACAATTTTTTTAAGTTGTATTCCATTTGTAGTTATTATAAAATATCAGCTCTGCTCTGGGTATCTCCCTGTCCCTGCTTTTAATTCAGCCCCACAATTTGGCAGACGGAGGAGGCTGTCCTCCAGGGCAGGCAGTCCAGAGGCTCTGCTCCAGGCCCTGATGCCCTCTGCGGCCTCCCGGCCTCTTCCCTGGACTCCACCTGCTCCCAGGTCTCGTCCCCTCCTCCACATTGGTTGTGTAGCTCCTCCGAGCTTTCTGAGAAGCTGTGTGTGGAACATGACTCTCTGGAGCCCTTGCCTGCTGGCAGGTGCCTTTATCCTGGCTCCCGAGTGATGGATAGTGTGGCTAGGTCCAGAGTCACCTTCCTTCAGGCCTTTCAGGCCCTGTCTTACCCTGCAAATGACCGGAGCCTGACCCTGCTCACAAGGCTGACCCTTGGGCCCCGAAGCTGTGAGACCTCCCGAGACGCCCCTGTCAGGACCGGGCCGCCGATAGGGGCCCCCACACTGGAGCGGGGGCCGTGCTGTCCTTCCTGGGTCTCGGGCAGACTCCTCCCCAGGACGGACATGTGGCTGTAGCAACCTTGTGCAGGCTCAGCTGGCATCTTGCGGGGAGAGGGGTTGTGCCTGTTGATCTCACGGGGGAGCTGGGCTTTTATTTTTCTTTTCAAATCATGGTAAAGTAGGAAGCTCAGCATAGAAATAGAAATAAGTGAAACGTGAAGCTTCAGTTCTCAAAAATGTAAAACCAGTACTAAACATTAAAAAACACAGAGGCGGGCCCTGTCGCTGGCAGGGATGGCTGTTCCATTACTGGGTCCTTTTCCTCTTTGGACGCGAACATCCTGCTGGGGAACCATCCAGACAAACGCTGCAGAGCAGAGGGCGTCTCCCTGGGACCCGGGTCTCCGGAGCAGGCTGCGCCTCTGGCGAGGCTGCCACCGTGCTCGCACCTCACACCTCATTTCTCTGGGAAGCACCCTTCAGGCGGGTGCTCCTGCCTCCTCCCAGGACCCGCCTTTACCTCCCAGCGCCCCCCAGGGTCACCCCACTGCCGGCACCCCCGGCCCTGCCCCCAGGCTCCCCAGAGGATGGAGTCACAGTGGCCATGAGACGCACCTGCGGCCTCATTCTTATAACCCCAGCCAGCCTACTTCCAGCTCTGAGGGGAAGTCTGGTCCTGTTGCTTGTTGCTCTAGAGAGCGGCAAACTTCCTGTTCCAGAAGGATTAAAATCAGCAGGGCTGCTGATTACAAACAAAAACAAGAGGTAAAAGAAACGCGCCAGTTTGCAGACCCACAGGGAGCGGAAGCTCGAATGAACTCATAAAGCCTCCAAAGGCAGGAGTCTGGTGGTGAGCTCACCGCTGCCACGGGCTCCCAAGCTGCCAGCCCGCGGGGCTGACTCGGGTGTCCAGAGGCCGCAGGGAGGGCCCCGCTGAGTGAGGCTGCCCCCTTCCCAAGGCAGCCACGCTGACGTGGGACTGGCCTGGTCCAGGGTGCGGTCTGCGCTCGGGGTGCAGAGGCCAGACCGCTGCGGGTTTGCAAAGGGCTCCATTCGCACAAGCAGGGCTGTTACCAAAAGCAACTGGAACACCTGTGCTGAGGGGTCAGGCGACACGGAGGGGAACGGCAGGCAGGTGGCTAACCCTCTCAGCAGGTGGGCTGGCCTTAGCACCTCTCAGTGGCTGGGATCTGAGCGGGCAGCCGGCCTGGGCTGTTACACGTGGGGGAATCTTTGATTTGCAGGTGAGTGAGGACATGTGTAATGCAGAAGTCGTGGAAAACCGCCCCCGGTCACCTTGACCCCAGTTGTGTCTGCCTGCCGGTAATAACGTCTCCTTTTCCTGCAGCTTCTGAACCCAACCTGAAATTACGCTCCAGGCTAAAGCAGAAAGTGGCTGAGAGACGGAGCAGCCCCCTGCTGCGCAGGAAAGATGGGCCAGTGGTCACGGCTCTGAAAAAGCGCCCCTTGGATGTCACAGGTACTTTGAGTGTGAACCCCACCGCCTGCCCGCCGATCTCAGAGAGGCCAGCCTGCACCCTCTCCCTTTAGTAGGGAAACCTGCATCTCTTCGCATCCACACCCCCCGCCTCCGAGTACCGAGGGCAGTGCCAGCCCCCGGAACTGAGTCCAAGGGCCCCAGGTGACCCCAGAGGCGCTCAGAGCCCTGTTCCTGGGCAGCATGTCCAGCCCCCAGCCTGGACCCACAGGGCAGCTGAGAGTAATCAGGCCCCCGGACATCCCGGAAGACGGTCAGGAATTCTAAGTGGAGAGTTCTCTGGAGCTGGGGTGTTTAACGGCTCCCGCCCTGTTGGTGGTGAGCCCAGGTCTCTTACCTGCCCCTGCCCATTAAGCGGCAGAGTCTTCCTGGGAAGGAGGCGGGAGCTTGGGAGTCTCCGCGCGGGATCCACGAGCTGCTCTCGGCCCCCACCTAGTGGCCGGCGCGCGGAAGCACACCCACTGGGCTGAGGCCCTTCCTGGTGGTCCCAAGGACACAGCCCACTTCCTGGGGCTGTGGGGTCAGGAGGGCATGCGCCGCTCTCGAGGGGCACCCCTCCTCCGGAGGGTGCAACCCTCGTGCAGAGGGCGCACAGCCCCTGTTCCTGGAATCACAGCACAGAGGGGTTGCCTAGGTGGCCTGGAAACAGGCGGGGAGGGCCCATGAGCACCAAGGACAGGGTTTGATGGAGACCCGCGGCTCTCTGGGACGCCCCCCAGGAAGCAGGGGTTCCTGGGCACCGTGGGAGGGGCCTCAACTCTGAGTGCAGGGTCTGGGGTGAGCTGAGCACCCTCAGCCCTGCCCTGCGGCCAGGGTGGAGCCTGCCAGAAGTCCGGTCTGAGGCCGAGGGCCTGGGGCCCGGTGGTTCTGATAGAGCCCAGGCCGCCCTCACCGCGGGTTCCGTGCAGACTCGGGCCTCGTGAGAGGCAGGGCGCGTGTCCCCACCCCACCCCCCCACGAACCGAGGCCTAGTCTCTTCGGAGGGCAGCGGCCCCACTGGTCAGGCCTGGCCACTTCTGTCCTGGGGCTGGCTCTGGCCTTCGCGCCCTCAGCCTGTGAGGTCAGGACCAGGCTGGGCACTGCAATGAGCCGCGTCGCCACCTCCCAGCAGCTTCCCTTCTGACTCCAGAGACCAGGGCGCCACACGGGCTGGGAACACACGGCCTGCGGCACCTGCTGGGTGCTGGGCAGCATCGCCCAGAGAGGGCGCCGTGCGGGAAGCAGGACAGGCGGGCGGTGGGGGCCCCTGGGCCAGGGGGAGCTCGAAGGAGGGGCATAGGCCACACGGAGATGGGGGTGGGTTTCCGCTCCAGCACAGCCCTGGGGGGCTGGGGCGGGTGGTGCAGAATGCTCTGAGCAGAGCTGGCTTTCCAGAAGACGGAAAGATAAGGAGCTCTGGGGCAGGGTGGGGTCGCCTCCCCTGAGGTCCTGGGGAAGAGAGGGCCACGGCGTCCCAGACGTGGCCCCTCTGGCCTGTACAGGGAGGCCAGGAGGGACGGAGGTGAGGGCACGGCCAGTGGCAGCCCTCAGATGCTCATGAGATGGGTCGGGGCGTGGCCGCATCACACCCCGTGTGCCTAATCCCTCATCAGAGCTGTGCCTGGCAGGGCAAGCAGACAGGAGAAGCAGCCACCCCTCTGACCCTGTGCAGAGAAATGCCGTTAACCTCTGAGTTTATTTCCTTCCAGTCCTTTCTGTGTGGGTCTGGCCTGTACCCTGTGTACACTCGATTCCTTTTCCACTCGGTATTAGTCACAACACTCTTGCGCCTTTGATGATATTCCACCGTGTTGATGCAAATGATACCATGGTGATTGTGCATTCATATTTACTTTCTTAGACCAGATTCCTTGAGCTGAAGATGGGTGAAAAGTTGGAGAGATCACATATAATTTTTATTGCCCCCAAAAGTTGTCCTGGTTTCCCACACACTCTGAAGGGTTTACTGCCGACGGTGCTGGGCGGGCCTGTTTAAAGGAGGGCCTGAGAGGAGGCTCTGTGTGGCCGGGGGCAGGCTGACAGCAGGGCTGGTGCCTAGGCAGGGGGATGCCCGTGGTGGGTGGGGGTCCAGCCCTGTCTTCACACGTGGCCTGGAACACCTGCCAGCCCAGCTGGCCTTCCCCGCTGCCCCCGTTCAGGGAGGCATGTGTGAGCGCGACTAACTTGGTGGAGGCCAGGCTCTGGACCCGGGGGGTGTGGAACCAGGGCCTGGGTTCACCATCAGTGCACTGGGGAGACGAGGGGTCCCGGGGGGCCTCGAGTGGACAGAGGCACATGCTGCCAGGGTGTTCCCGGGGGGACGGCTGCTCGGTGGCGAGGACTCGAGTGCTCACGGTCCCCTGGGTGGAGGGGTCATGCATGTGCATGGGATCGGGTCTCCTTCTCCATGAGAGCTGGGCCTGCACTGGGGAGACGAGGGGTCCCCGGGGGCCTCGAGTGGACAGAGGCACATGCTGCCAGGGTGTTCCCGGGGGGACGGCTGCTCGGTGGCGAGGACTCGAGTGCTCACGGTCCCCTGGGTGGAGGGGTCATGCATGTGCATGGGATCGGGTCTCCTTCTCCATGAGAGCTGGGCCTGCGGGAGTGGGCCCTGCCATCCATCCGCGTGGCACCCTCGGCCTCCTCACCGTTGCCCCGACTTCAGCTGGAACCAGGTCTCAGCGTCCTCCGGGCCCCACTGGCAGCTCTGTGGGCTCGCGCTCCTGGGCCAGGCCTCAGTGGCAGGCAGGGGCCGCGGAGAAGATTTGCCCTGGAAGGTGCCAGTTGAGCCCCTTTGGGATCCAGCTTCAGGAGATGGACCAGGCTTCCCCTCCGCGTGCCTGCAAGTCCAGGTCGGGGTAGAATGTTAAGTCATCAGAGGTCCCGTGGTCAGTGCGCTTGGGGCAGGCAGTGAAGTGAAAGTCGCTCAGCCATGTCCAGCTCTCTGCGACCCCGTGGACCATACAGTCCATAGAATTCTCCAGGCCAGAAGACTGGAGTGGGTAGCCTTTCCCCTCTCCAGGGGATCTTTTGCTTGGGGCAGGCAGTAAAGTGAAAGTCGCTCAGCCATGTCCAGCTCTCTGCGACCCCATGGACCATACAGTCCATAGAATTCTCCAGGCCAGAAGACTGGAGTGGGTAGCCTTTCCCCTCTCCAGGGGATCTTCCCGACCCATGGAGCAAACCCAGGTCTCCCGCATTGCAGGCAGATTCTTTACCAGCTGAGCCAACGAGGGAAGCCCAAGAATCCTGGAGTGGGTCACTTAGCCCTTCTCCAGAGGATCTTCCTGACCCAGGAATTGAACTGGAGTCTCCTGCATTGCAGGCAGATTCTTTACCAGCTGAGTTATCAGGGAAGCAGGCACTCGGGAGGGAAAGGCAGACAGCTCAGGCTGGTTCCCTCTGAGAGGCTGTACCTGGAGGTGCCAGTGTTCGATACCATCCAGCCAGACGAGAACTCAGAAAGGCAAGACACACCCTCCTGTTTCCATAGAGAGTCACGGGCTTCCCGTCACGTGTTTGCACACGCAGCAGTAGTGGCTTCTTCGGCAGTGAGGGTGGGGGGACCGGGTGGGACACACCATCCTCAGCCCCGGCCACGGTGGGTGAGATGGGGCCACACAGGCCATCACAGCTGCTTGGGGACTGTCCGAGACGCATTGTCAGATAACCTGGTCAGTCACAGAGGCCACCAGCTGAGCTTTTCCCAGGAAGTCTGAAAAACTCAAGGACTGGCTCAAAGCAGACGTTGACAGAGGAGGCCGTGTACGTGAGCACAGCGCACTTGACCTTCCCCTGTTCACAGGCGTTTGGCCTCTGTGCTTTCTCATCTCTTGTTGTTACAGTATTAACGATTGTTCAGGGCTTGTTTTTCTGGTGTTTATGATCACTTACAAAAGAAGAGTAAAATTGACAGTGTGTGCTCAGCTCAGGAGGTTCCAGGGGCGCGTCTGGGGTCGCAGGTTTGTGGCGGTCTCGCGTCGACAGCACAGCCAGGAGCGGGGAATTGGCTCCATGGCCCCTGGGTGGGGACTGTGGTCCCGTCCTTTCCCCCGTCGGCCAGCTCAGAGCAGAGGGCCACCACAGCGGGAGGCCAGCCCAGCTCACACCTCGGGGTCCTCGCTGGGACCGGGGTCAGGCTCACGAGTGTCTCTCCCTCCTAGACTCGGCGTGCAGCAGTGCCCCAGGCTCTGCACCCAGCTCGCCCAACAACAGCTCCGGGAACGTGAGCACGGAGAACGGGATCGCACCCGCCGTCCCCAGCATCCCGGCCGAGGTCAGTACGTGGCACGCTCGTCCGCAGGGTGGTGTCCAGGCACCCTTCCGTCTTGACCGTCGGGGCAGCGTTTCTCCGAGGCATCTCAGGACTTCCGAGCCTCAGACCACGGCGGGCGGTGCCCCTCACCTCTGCCTGGCAGACCTCAGCTGTGCTGCAGGTTGAGAGGCCGCTCCTGGAGACCCCTCCTGGGGCTGCCTCAGCCAGGTGAGGGGTCCTCAGGGCCGGCTGCAGGCCGCACCCTTGAGCAGACCTGGGTCAGGGCAATGTTCCAGAACCTTCACTCCATGCTCTCATTTTCCTCCTTCTTCACTTTGCTCCCCCGGCTCATGCCACAAGTGTCTGGAGCTCCCACCTTGTGCCAGCGCTGTGGCCCCCGCTCAGGGCCAGTTTCCGCTTGACTGGGGAGGGCGGATGCTGGCCGCAAGGGGAGCCGGCTGCACACCCCACTTCCCGGGGCTGAGCCGGCTGTGCCGTGCGCTTCCTGCTTGGATGGTCCTCCTAACTGCGAGGTTCTTGGGAGGTTTTTTTTTAAGTTCCTTCCAACTTACAGGAGGCTGTCATTTGTCAAACACAGTAATTTGCTCTCTTCCTTAAATGTTTAGAAATGAGTCCTGCCCCTCCAGAGGGCTAACAGGTTTTGGTTGGAGTACACAGGCCCACGTGTCCACTCCATTTTCAGTTTTTAGACACTTAAGATTAAAAAGCAGATTTTTAGGAACTGAGTTGGTTTTATACTGCTGCCTCTTGCTTGTTAATCCCCCTTTATTCTTTTCCTTGTGCATCTTTATTACCTGTGCACTTCAGGCTCCCTGTTTAAAGACTTGTTTAGATTAAGAGTTTTCACAATCCTTCTCTGTGAGGCTGAGGTCATAGCTGAGATCTGTCTGTTATCAGCCTTAGAACTTGGCCTAGAAACTGCTTCCCAGAATGAGCTGTAAAGGCTGCATGTGGCTTGTCAGTCGTGCTCACAGATCCTGGTTTTATTTCAATGGGTAGTCACCTAATGGTTTCTACTGTAGAGATGCCCTATTTGAGTGGATGCCAGTTGAAGTTGCATGTTAATTTTTACAAATTGCATTTTCATGTAAATTAAGCTACTGGAAACTAATAGAAGATGTCAAAGGATTTGCAAGAAACAAAGATTGCAGTTCGCGTGCTTTATGTTAGATATTTACTGTAATCGCAGGGCTAGCCGTTGCAAATGTGGTCACAGTTGGATGTCCTTCGTGGGTTTCAGTCTAGTTAGGCCTGGACAGTTCCCTGAGTGCTTCTGTAATCTCGAGGCCAGGGCTGGCCACTCCTCTTCCTCCTCTCGTCCAGAGGCGGCCAGGGGTCCTCACGCAGGAGGGGGGCCACTGGCCCAGTTCTGCAGCCCCTTTCCCTGCTGGACTGAGGGATGCTCAGCATTGTCCTTACACGGGGGGAGCAGGGCTCCCCGACCCTGGACAGCCTCTCCCCAGGGAGGGAGCTTCATGCGATGCTGAAGGCCAGGTGGGATCTGGGGACGTCGGTGGGGCTGCTGCCCTGGCCCCGGCCTTCCTGGGCAGCTGAGGGCATGCCACAGGGCAGGTGTCGATGGCCAGCACCAGAAACGCGGACCAGTCAGACAATTCCCAGAAGGCTGCTTGGCTTCTAAAAGTAAAGCAGGTTTGGTTTGTTTTTTTTTTTAAAAAAGGCCTTGGTTATAAAGAGGAAACGACAACTTTCAAGCATTCAGTGTTTGCTTGTTTTATTCCTGGACAATGATAATACAGTAGAATCATGCTTTCCTTGGCAAGCTCAGTCACTTTCTCTAAATCAGAGCTTGCTGATTTTTTTAAAACCAGAAAAAGAGCTACTTTTAAAGTCACCCGTTAGTCATTACTGTACCATTTACTATGTGAACAGAGTAAAGTGATGCAGCCTTCACTAGGAGAGACGCACTAACCTCCTCCCAAGTGGCCCTTCCTACGGTGCCCTCGGAGCACAAGCGTGTGTGAGTTTCCACTGAGACCGTGCGTGTGACACCAGGAAGCCACCCAGGGACTGCTGTCCGGCACGGGACTCCAGCACACACACCCTGAGGTGGTCAGCGCTCCGCCCTCGGATGGACCGAGGGGTGCCTGGCAGACCTCAGCTGTGCTGCAGGTTGAGAGGCCGCTCCTGGAGACCCCTCCTGGGGCTGCCTCAGCCAGGTGAGGGGTCCTCAGGGCCGGCTGCAGGCCGCACCCTTGAGCAGACCTGGGTCAGGGCAATGTTCCAGAACCTTCACTCCATGCTCTCATTTTCCTCCTTCTTCACTTTGCTCCCCCGGCTCATGCCACAAGTGTCTGGAGCTCCCACCTTGTGCCAGCGCTGTGGCCCCCGCTCAGGGCCAGTTTCCGCTTGACTGGGGAGGGCGGATGCTGGCCGCAAGGGGAGCCGGCTGCACACCCCACTTCCCGGGGCTGAGCCGGCTGTGCCGTGCGCTTCCTGCTTGGATGGTCCTCCTAACTGCGAGGTTCTTGGGAGGTTTTTTTTTAAGTTCCTTCCAACTTACAGGAGGCTGTCATTTGTCAAACACAGTAATTTGCTCTCTTCCTTAAATGTTTAGAAATGAGTCCTGCCCCTCCAGAGGGCTAACAGGTTTTGGTTGGAGTACACAGGCCCACGTGTCCACTCCATTTTCAGTTTTTAGACACTTAAGATTAAAAAGCAGATTTTTAGGAACTGAGTTGGTTTTATACTGCTGCCTCTTGCTTGTTAATCCCCCTTTATTCTTTTCCTTGTGCATCTTTATTACCTGTGCACTTCAGGCTCCCTGTTTAAAGACTTGTTTAGATTAAGAGTTTTCACAATCCTTCTCTGTGAGGCTGAGGTCATAGCTGAGATCTGTCTGTTATCAGCCTTAGAACTTGGCCTAGAAACTGCTTCCCAGAATGAGCTGTAAAGGCTGCATGTGGCTTGTCAGTCGTGCTCACAGATCCTGGTTTTATTTCAATGGGTAGTCACCTAATGGTTTCTACTGTAGAGATGCCCTATTTGAGTGGATGCCAGTTGAAGTTGCATGTTAATTTTTACAAATTGCATTTTCATGTAAATTAAGCTACTGGAAACTAATAGAAGATGTCAAAGGATTTGCAAGAAACAAAGATTGCAGTTCGCGTGCTTTATGTTAGATATTTACTGTAATCGCAGGGCTAGCCCTTGCAAATGTGGTCACAGTTGGATGTCCTTCGTGGGTTTCAGTCTAGTTAGGCCTGGACAGTTCCCTGAGTGCTTCTGTAATCTCGAGGCCAGGGCTGGCCACTCCTCTTCCTCCTCTCGTCCAGAGGCGGCCAGGGGTCCTCACGCAGGAGGGGGGCCACTGGCCCAGTTCTGCAGCCCCTTTCCCTGCTGGACTGAGGGATGCTCAGCATTGTCCTTACACGGGGGGAGCAGGGCTCCCCGACCCTGGACAGCCTCTCCCCAGGGAGGGAGCTTCATGCGATGCTGAAGGCCAGGTGGGATCTGGGGACGTCGGTGGGGCTGCTGCCCTGGCCCCGGCCTTCCTGGGCAGCTGAGGGCATGCCACAGGGCAGGTGTCGATGGCCAGCACCAGAAACGCGGACCAGTCAGACAATTCCCAGAAGGCTGCTTGGCTTCTAAAAGTAAAGCAGGTTTGGTTTGTTTTTTTTTTTAAAAAAGGCCTTGGTTATAAAGAGGAAACGACAACTTTCAAGCATTCAGTGTTTGCTTGTTTTATTCCTGGACAATGATAATACAGTAGAATCATGCTTTCCTTGGCAAGCTCAGTCACTTTCTCTAAATCAGAGCTTGCTGATTTTTTTAAAACCAGAAAAAGAGCTACTTTTAAAGTCACCCGTTAGTCATTACTGTACCATTTACTATGTGAACAGAGTAAAGTGATGCAGCCTTCACTAGGAGAGACGCACTAACCTCCTCCCAAGTGGCCCTTCCTACGGTGCCCTCGGAGCACAAGCGTGTGTGAGTTTCCACTGAGACCGTGCGTGTGACACCAGGAAGCCACCCAGGGACTGCTGTCCGGCACGGGACTCCAGCACACACACCCTGAGGTGGTCAGCGCTCCGCCCTCGGATGGACCGAGGGGTGCTTCCCGGCCGGGGCTGCAGTCCCGCCCTCGTTCACAGTAACTTTCAGCTCATATTCTTTCTAACTGTGCCAGTGAAAGCTTAAAGCAGGCAAAATGTTTCTCAGCCTTAATTATATAATGTTGTGAGAAGAGCCAGGAGAAGACTGGTTGTAAGTCCATCGTTAGTGTCACTTTCTTCTTCTGAGAGGGGGCAGCGTGAATACGACAGTATCCTTTCTGCCAGCAGCCTCCATTCTAGAGCAAAACGGCAGGGAACACGACAGTGATTCAAGGCCTCGGAGACTGGCACTTAGGCACACGTGGTAAATAAGATTCCAAGGCATCAACAGGATTTTTCCGACCTAAGTGTCCCCGTGGATGACTGTGTCCTTGTGTGTGAACACGCCTCATGGGTTTACCCTCTGACTGTCTGTAGGGCCCTGTGAACGCTGCTGTAGCCAAGCCCATCTGTGTCCAGCTTGCTCTCCCAAGAGCATGTCCTGCGAGTGGAGTGGGGTTTAGGATTAAAGGCTAGGTCTGTTTTTAAGACTTTTGACATGGATGGCCAGACTGTCCTGTAGAAAGAGCAGGCCGATGCGGTCCAGCCCACAGTGTGGCTGTGTTTCTCTGGGTCAAGACGCTGTTGTCATGCTGAACTATCTTTGCCAACTGCGTAGGCTTTTTAACGTTTTTTTAGATCTTTTTTTTAGATTACTGCTGATGTGTTTTTTCAAATGAGTCTCTCCTCCATCCTGCTCTTCTCTGTTGCTTCTCACTCAGTGTTTGATGGCCTTTGTCTGTACTGCAGTCGCCAACCTTGCCATCACTGTTATTTGCCTTTTATGTGAAGGCATTTTTCTATAATCTACACTTCCCTCTCTGGTTCCTACCTCTCTCATTTTTGGAAAGACCCGAAGACTACATTTTTAAGTATATTATCCTAGGTTTATTCTGATAGTTTTACAGTGTTGTGTGGATTGAACAAGAGCAAACAAGAGAGGGACAGGTCGTGAATCAGAGTTGATGGCTTTGCAATGCCATGTCTGCCTCCAAGCTGTCCTTGTTCACATGTCTCTGTCCTGGGGACCTCAGCCTGCCCTGGAGGGTTTCTCTCGTCGCTTCCTGTGGCCCAGGCTGGCAGGCCTGGCCGTGCAGCCTGCGTGATGCCCGTGTGCTCTGTCCGCAGACCAGCCTGGCACACAGACTCGTGGCGCGAGAGGGCTCGGTGGGCCCGCTGCCCCTCTACACGTCACCATCCCTGCCCAACATCACGCTGGGGCTGCCCGCCACCGGCCCCTCCACGGTAAGTGGGCGCCCCTGGGGTCTGCGAGGTGGTGGTGCGGGGCAGCCGCCCCCCCAGGCCCCTGACCCGGGCACCTGGCTGTGCCTGTCTGTCCAGGGGGCAGCCAGCCAGCAGGAGGCCGAGAGACTGGCCCTCCCCGCCCTGCAGCAGCGCATCTCCCTCTTCCCCGGCACCCACCTCGCCCCCTACCTGGGCACAGCGCCCCTGGAGCGTGACACAGGGGCCGCCCCTGGCTCCCTCCTGCAGCACGTGGTCCTCCTGGAGCAGCCACCTGCACAGACGCCCCTCGTCACAGGTGAGTGGGCCGCATCGGCCCGTCCTGGGCTCCCTGGGGGAGGGCGAGTGACCTGTCCCCCAGAATTCCTGCACCCAAGCCCTCCCACGCCAGGCTGTGGCCGGAGAGACCGAGTCCACTCACAGAGCCAGGGGCGTGGAAGCCAGAGCGTCAGACACACCTTCTGGTTGATTTCCCAAGAGCAGCTTGCCAGCTCCCTGGCGTGTCTGCCCTTTGGGTGCTCAGGGTGTGATGGAGCACAGAGCTGGCCCTGCTGGGCAGCGAATTCCTATCAGCAGCAGCTTTTTTTTTAAAAACATGCCCCATCTAATGGGTGGTTATGTTTAGAAAAAAAAAAATTAGGGCTTTCCTGGTGGCTCAGATGGTAAAGATTCTGCCTGCAATGCAGGAGACCCAGGTTCAATCCCTGGGTCGGGCAGATCCCCTGGAGGAGGGCATGGCAACCCACTCCAGAATTCTTGCCTAGAGAATCCCATGGACAGAGGAGCCTGGCGGGCTACAGTACATGGGGTCACAAAGAGTCAGACGTGATTGAGTGACTCACACACACACAGATTTGCTATAAGATTTGCAGAGCAACAGCAGTGTAAGGGTGTTTCTTTCCAAGTGACAGAGTGCTCAGGGCTCGCTGTGAAATGAGGGGGCCCTGCTGCAGAGCTGACCTCCCAGGTCCAGGCACCATCCAGCTGGGTCTTTAGCTCCCTCCCCAGGTGTTTGGCAGGCCGACAGAGCCCCAGTATCAGTATCAGGAGGGAGCCCCCTCAGCTGCTGGTTGCTCTGGTGGTGACGTTTGGTTCTCAGCGTTCGCCCTTGCTCTCTCCCTTACTTCCCAGCTGGCCTGTCTGTCCTTCCCAGCGCCATGTGGGCCCTTCCCTGCCCCACTCCCTGTTCCCGGGCCTCCCTGGGGTCGCCTTACACTCCTGCAGGTACGCCAGGAAGCCCTCCCCAGGTCCAGAGCTGTGGCCATTCACCTTGACACTGGAAGTTGTGGTTTTTTCACTTTCCTTCTCTTTTCACTTTTTATTTTGTGTTAGGGTATAGCCAATTAACAAACAATACTTCCCTGGTGGCTCAGACACTAAAATGTCTGCCTGCAATGCAGGAGACCCAGATTTAGTCCATGGGTCAGGGAGATTCCCCTGGAGAAGGGAATGGCAACCCACTCCAGTGTTCTTGCTTAGAAAAATCCCATGGACAGAGGAGCCTTGGCGGGCTGCAGTCCATAGGGTCACAGAGTCGGACTCAACTGAGCAACTGAGGCTTTCACTTTCACAGTGAAAATCTCGCTTTCATTGCTAACAAACAGTGCGGTGACAGTTCAGGTGGGCAGTGGAGGGACCCAGCCACTCATGCACACGTCTGCGCTCCCTCAAGCCCGCCTCCCACCAGGCCGCCACGCCACTCGGAGCGGAGCTCCGTGTGCTGCTCAGCAGGTCTGTTAGTCCCCCGTTTTAAACTCAGTGGTGCGTATGCATCCACCCCAAACCCCCCAACGACCCCTGCCCCCGTCCCTCCCCTGGACAGTGACCGGTAAAAGCGGGGGCCGGCTGTGGCTTCTCCAGCCCACGTGTGATTCGCCACGTTCTCATGTGGCCACTGGCTGAGGCGTGATAGGAACGGGGACCATTCCACCAGCACGGGGAGCACAGACAGCTCCGGCCTGGCGCACGGCCACCGTCCCACGCTGCGCTCGGGGTGCAGGCTCGCCCGGTGCTGACGAGGCCCACGTCGCCTGCACGCCCGGCCTCAGGGCCCTTCCTCCACGTCAGGCCCAGTTCGGGGGCCTCCCAGGCGCTCAGCGCAGGCAATTTCTCTGCGCACCTCCATCCCCCGGAGCGCAGACACCAAGTTACCTTGCGCAGCCCCTCCCGGCACCCCCTCAGCGTCTGATGCCGGAAGGGGCACAGCAGAAACCTCTGCGGTGGCACCTGGTGCCAGGCAGTGTCTGAGCCATGTCAGGAAGGGTCGGGCTCGCACTGCAGGCTGGCTTCTGGTAGGTTCTCTGAGGTTCCCAGGGCCACAGACCCGCCTGCTTGCTGGTGGTCACTGTGGACAGATGGTGTCAGAGCTAGGGCCACATCATTCCACAAAGTCTGACCGTGTGGGAGGAGCAGCCGGCCCGGGTCCGTCGGGGAGCAGGCATGCAGGTGTGAGTTCCACGTGGCGCCCGCTCAGAGTGGCTCCCACAGCCTGGGTCCTCGCCGCTGCAAGAGGCTCCTGACAGCCGGTGATCGTGTGCTCCGGTCTTTTACTGAAAAGAGCCCGGTGCCCCAGAGAGTCCACAGGTTGAACTCTGAGCAGCTGATCAAAGTGGGGTGTGCAGGTTGACACGCCCCAGCTCTAAAGACTCTTTAAGTTGGGCAGTAGGTGTGTAAGGGCTCAGGCCACAGGAGTCACCTGTCTCACGTGGATTTCACGTGAGAATCCACGTGGACTGAACAGGATCCCCAGTGCCAAGGCCAGCGCGGCTGAACCAGGCCCAGAACACCGGGCGATGCGGCTTTTCAACTTCTCTTTTTCTTTAACCCCCATAACTGGTAGGGGCATCTGTGCGGCACCTTGTTTGCAGATTTGCTTACTGTTAGTGCAGGTGAAGGAAACCTTCAGCCCAGGTGTCCGTGGAAGGGCTGGGTGCTCACCAGGAGCTCCTGTCCCATTGTCGTCTTTACCTCCTGCTCCAGAGAGGACCTCTGAGGAGGCTGGCCCACCCGGTCCCCGGGAGGAGCCGCTCGGCACCGGCCACCCTCAGGTCCCTTCACTGGGGCTGGACAAGGGTAGCCACAGGCCGCCAGGGCCCTGCTGTCCAGCCAGCCTCCGCGGGCCAGCTGGTCACTAGGACAGAATTGGATCCTAATGTGCTGGGCCCTCTTGCTTGGAAGTTTCACAGCACATACCGAAAACCAACCAGTCTCCAGTTACCATCAAAACCTCCTGTGAATGGTCTGAGGGGTCATCTTCCAGTTCTGAACCAGAAACTTCTGAACTCAAGTGTGGCCTGAGTCCACGTTGGACCAGGTATGGGGTCTTTCTCCTGGAAGGTCAGATGTCCAGTTTTAAGGGGTGCTGATCATGACACTTTGCTCAAGTGTGGGGGGCCCACAGCTTTACCCCACCCCTGGAAGCACTAGAGCCTAATCTGGAGTGAAGGGGATGGAGGTGAGAGGTGAGGGGAGGGTGGGGAACCAGACTAGGGTCCAGCCTGAACAGCCGGGGCTCCGTGTAGACACAGGCTCCCCCGGCATTGGGGACTGGAAGTCAGGCCTCTCCACTGCCAGCCGCCCGTACCCTATAGGGATAGGCCTGTGTCCTCAGGTTGGTGTCTTCCTGGCCAAGGCGGGCTTCTGGGCCAGCATCAAGTGGCTGGAGCCCCAGTCGCAGGGAGGGGTCCCTGGAGCACCCAGAGTCCCCGCCTTTCCAACTCACTTGGGGTCCTGGTTCCCTAACCTGGGTCACAGCAGACACTGGACCTCTGGAATTAAAGCGTCTCTAAAACTGAGAGACGCTTCCCTGCGGATATGATGCATGGCCAGCCCAGTGCCCCAGCGCAGGGCCCTGCAGCCCTGCCACCTGTGACACCCTCATTCTCGGGGCCAGGAAGCCTTAGAAACAAGTGATGTCTTCTGAGAGGACGCCTTTCAGGGACTCAGTGGACTTTTAGTGCCGTAAGTGCAGCATCCAGTGGCCGACATCCTTCTTCCTCCATGAAACGATTTGCGTGCTGAGTCACTTAGGGCTTCCCCGGTCACTCAGCTGGTAAAAAACCCACCTGCAGTGTGAGAGACCTGGGTTTGATCCCTGGATTGGGAAGGTCCCCTGGAGAAGGGAAAGGCTACCCACTGCAGTGTTCTGCCCTAGAGAATCCCGGGGACTGCGTAGGCTCAGTGACTCTCACAGTTGTGTTCGAGTCTCTGCCACCTCATGGCCTGCAGCCCCCCAGGCTCCTCTGTCCATGGATTCTCCAGGCAAGAACACTGGAGTGGGCTGCCATGCCCTCCTCCAGGGGATCTTCCCAACCCAGGGACTGAACCCACGTCTCTTATGTCTTCTGCGTTGGCAGGAGGGTTCTTTACCACTACTGCCACCTAGGAAGCTGGTGAAATGATTTAATCCCCCATAATACCCAGACCAAGTGAAAGAAAGTGAAAGTGAAGTCACTCAGTTGTGTCCAACTCTTTGCGACCCCATGGTATGTAGCCCACCAGGCTCCTCCATCCATGGGATTCTCCAGGCAAGAATACTGGAGTGGGTTGCCATTGCCTACTCCAGGGGATCTTCCCAACCCAGGGATCGAACCTGGATCTCCTGCATTGCGGGCAGACTCTTTACTGTCTGAGCTACCAGGCCAACAACTGATGAAAGACCTTCTCTACGCAGATGCTGTGTTTCTGTTTGTTTCTAACTTTTCTATCAGCAGAAAACCCAGGACAGAACTGGTTCTACCTCTTGAGTTATTCACTTTAGTTTACTAGCCAAGCAGATCATAAGGTTTAAGATAACTTATCTTTCCAGAAAACTGTTTGGGTTGGATAAAAAGTGATGGTGGTTTAGGGAACTGTGACTGGCTAACTTTTTGAAAAGGTAGTGAAGGACTATTTTGCTAGAGTTGCCCCCCCACCGCCAGGAGTCAGCGCTGGGCGGCTGAGAGCTGGCATGGCCTGTGCACCTGTGGTTTTCCTGGTCGGATGCCCTGATCTGGGGTCACAGGCAGCCTGAGTGATGTGGTTTAGTTTCTCCAGCTCTGGTGCCGGGGGACGGATACTCAGGTGGCCTGGGAAGGGTCTGTTACACCCTTTTGCCTGTGGTACCAGGGAAAATGGTAAACTGTCTAAGCCCACAATTTGTAAAAGAAAAAGTACTGACGGTTGAAAGGAATATAGAAGAACATTCCACCTCCTGGTTCACATGAGGAGGTTGTATTCTGAAGCAAGATTCAAACACAGATTCAAACATACCCTCTTCTGTCCACACACATTCTTAATTTAAACACTCAGCCCAGACATGGTGCGGGCCGAGCTGCCCTTCTCCTGGGCAGCAGGTGACAGCCTTTCCCAGAAATTTGCAGAGATTTTGACAACATGCATCAGAATTTTTTTCAAGGGTTGATGCCCTCTTTGTGTATAAAATCAATGTCTTGAGACCCTTAAAATGGTTTGGTTCATAAGGGCAGGTGTCTTCCTTCCACCTGGGTTTCTGAGGCTGTCAGGAAGGCACCCACTCGCTGGTCTTCCAGAACTTTCTGGAGCCACCAGACCCTGGCCCCTTCCTGAGCCAGGCCCCTCTGAGGGCGCCTGTGCCAGGGCTGCCCACTTACGACCTGGACCTGGGTATGGGGGGACCAGATGACCGGCCGCTGCCCCTAAGTCCAGGCCTCGGGTGGTCAGCGTGCTGGAGCAGGCCTGGCTGGCTTCGGGGAGGCGGTGGCGGCCGGCCTCCGTCTCGGACTCACCAGGCCTCAGCCCTCCCTTCTGTTCCCCCCCCTCCCTTCTGTTCCCCCCCTCCCCGTGCTCTCTCCAGACCGCTACCTTGCAGGCCTGGGCGCGCTGCCCCTGCACGCGCAGCCCCTGGTAGGGGCGGAGCGCGTGGCGCCCTCGGTGCACAAGCTGCGTCAGCACCGCCCCCTGGGCCGCACGCAGTCGGCGCCGCTGCCCCAGAGCGCGCAGGCGCTGCAGCACCTGGTCATCCAGCAGCAGCACCAGCAGTTCCTGGAGAAGCACAAGCAGCACTTCCAGCAGCCGCAGCTGCACCTCAACAAGGTGAGGCGCAGGGCGGGGCCAGGCGGCGTGGGGGCGGGGCTGGGGCTGCGGCCGGCGGGGACACACGGGCAGGGAGCAGCTTGTCCCGTTGGTGGCATGAAGGAGGCAGGAGTGGGGTGGGCTATGTTCCCGCAGCGTCTGTGTCCCTGGGTGGCTTATTCTCCTTGCCCCTCACGGGTCTCTGGGGTTTCTTAAGGGGATTTATCCTCTTAAGCAAACTCCCAGCAGAGAGTCCCAGCGGAGAGTCCCGCGCAGAGGCACAGGGCCCCCGAAGCACAGGCTCCAGGCCCCTGGACACTGGCGCTCTGCCCGCCCATTGCAGCAACCTCAGCCAAGGGGCTCCTGCCCAGAGGTCTGCGTCCCTCCATCCAACATCTGGTCGGTCACTCCCGATCTGGTTTCAGCAGCAAGCAGCACCGAGGTCAGTGTGGCCCTCCCTGCTGGTTACTGAAGCAAGGGCAGCAGTTTCAAATAACTGGTTCCAAATGCTAACATTGGAAGCAAAGCCCTTTTGTGATAGAGAATGAGAGGAACTACTCTGGAAAGCTGTCCAGCTGTTCCTCCAAAGTTTAAACGCAAGCCATCACATTGCCTGGCAGCTCCCGTCCTGGGAGAACTGGGGGCCCTGAACAAACAGCAAGCTGCCCCACACCAGGCCCTACTGCCCGCCCAAGCGCTTGGACACAGGCTCAGCACCCCTCTGCCTGGCGGGCTCCCCTACCAGATGGCACAGGGCAGGGTCAGGAGTGGGTGGGGCGGCTGAAGGCAGCCCCGAGGGGCAGGAAAGGCACCTTTAAGGTGGGCAAGATGGATGCCGAAGTGTCAAAGGCACTCTGTGTCACCTTTCTGATGCCGACTATCTTCTTTATTGTGTTATGCCTTTCTCTGAGTGATAGGGTAAGAGAGTGGAAAGACGGGAACACCCGTTCACGTGTGGTATGTTCTCCAACAGAGAGACAGACGTGGCTGATCTCTCTGGATTTCCCTCCGTGATTGACTTGCTGTCACGAGCGACAGCTGATTGAAGTGTTTATGCACTGATCTCCCAGAGGGTGTGGGGAGCTGGCAGTCGTACCCAGCACTGCCAGCACCGACATTTCTGCCCTCCGTCTTCCGGGCCCATGGCCTGAAGGCTCCTGAGCCGAGGCCCGCAGCCCCACCCCCAGCCCTGGCTGCAGTGCGTCAGGGTCTCAGCCATTCCTCGCATGGGCTACGGCTCCTCAGCTCAGTTGTGAACATGAACACTAGGTCCCAATTGTTTGGGCATCTAATGGTGAGCGTGTCCAGTAATCTTAAACCCTGGCCTGCTCACCAGTTTGGTTTGGGCCCTGAACCAGTCTGGCTTTTAGAAGCTTGTTGTTCCAAACATGGAGTTGCCTCCATTCTCGTTTAGTTGGTGAGAGGGTGCTCCTGAGGTCCAGGAGGCCTTGGGGAGACAGAGCGGGTCTGCGTGTGCTGTTTGCTGCTGGGTCACCGCGGTCGTTCCCAAGGTCACGCGTGCCCACTCAGAGCTGACCTCCTGGCAGGGCCTGGGGCAGCCCCAGCTCCTCCAGGATCAGACACGGCTTCTCCAAGTCCCCTGGGAGGAGCCCTGTCTCCGTTTCCCGTCTGCCTGCTTCTCCTAACCATCATTTCCAGCCCTGGCCCATTGCCCGACCCCTTGCTCTGATCCCCCTTCCCAGGACAGCCCCTCACAGGTCGCCCAGAGTTTGGGTCTCAGCCTCTCTGCAGCAGGCCTGGGTCCCGTGGCCCTCCCGCCCCAACCTCCCTCCATGCAGCTGTCCTCAGGCTTACTCTGGAAAGCTGTCCAGCTGTTCCTCCAAAGTTTAAACGCAAGCCATCACATTGCCTGGCAGCTCCCGTCCTGGGAGAACTGGGGGCCCTGAACAAACAGCAAGCTGCCCCACACCAGGCCCTACTGCCCGCCCAAGCGCTTGGACACAGGCTCAGCACCCCTCTGCCTGGCGGGCTCCCCTACCAGATGGCACAGGGCAGGGTCAGGAGTGGGTGGGGCGGCTGAAGGCAGCCCCGAGGGGCAGGAAAGGCACCTTTAAGGTGGGCAAGATGGATGCCGAAGTGTCAAAGGCACTCTGTGTCACCTTTCTGATGCCGACTATCTTCTTTATTGTGTTATGCCTTTCTCTGAGTGATAGGGTAAGAGAGTGGAAAGACGGGAACACCCGTTCACGTGTGGTATGTTCTCCAACAGAGAGACAGACGTGGCTGATCTCTCTGGATTTCCCTCCGTGATTGACTTGCTGTCACGAGCGACAGCTGACTGAAGTGTTTATGCACTGATCTCCCAGAGGGTGTGGGGGGCTGGCAGTCGTACCCAGCACTGCCAGCACCGACATTTCTGCCCTCCGTCTTCCGGGCCCGTGGCCTGAAGGCTCCTGAGCCGAGGCCCGCAGCCCCACCCCCAGCCCTGGCTGCAGTGCGTCAGGGTCTCAGCCATTCCTCGCATGGGCTACGGCTCCTCAGCTCAGTTGTGAACATGAACACTAGGTCCCAATTGTTTGGGCATCTAATGGTGAGCGTGTCCAGTAATCTTAAACCCTGGCCTGCTCACCAGTTTGGTTTGGGCCCTGAACCAGTCTGGCTTTTAGAAGCTTGTTGTTCCAAACATGGAGTTGCCTCCATTCTCGTTTAGTTGGTGAGAGGGTGCTCCTGAGGTCCAGGAGGCCTTGGGGAGACAGAGCGGGTCTGCGTGTGCTGTTTGCTGCTGGGTCACCGCGGTCGTTCCCAAGGTCACGCGTGCCCACTCAGAGCTGACCTCCTGGCAGGGCCTGGGGCAGCCCCAGCTCCTCCAGGATCAGACACGGCTTCTCCAAGTCCCCTGGGAGGAGCCCTGTCTCCGTTTCCCGTCTGCCTGCTTCTCCTAACCATCATTTCCAGCCCTGGCCCATTGCCCGACCCCTTGCTCTGATCCCCCTTCCCAGGACAGCCCCTCACAGGTCGCCCAGAGTTTGGGTCTCAGCCTCTCTGCAGCAGGCCTGGGTCCCGTGGCCCTCCCGCCCCAACCTCCCTCCATGCAGCTGTCCTCAGGCGCCTGGCCTAGAATCCCTGGGGTCCCCCGGCGCACCTGGACCAGCCCCTCTGCTGACCTTCTGTCCCCTCCCGGCTGAGCCCCCAAAGGGTCATTTCTCTGCAGGCAGTCCCCTGACCCCACCCGTTCTCAGCCTGACTCTTTATCTTCCCACAGCAGAGAGGAGCTTGCCTCCCGCTCTGAGACAGCACCTGCCTCCCAGACCGTCGTCTGGAGGCTTAAGTCTGTGGTGCTGGGGGCTCCCGTCCCCATGTCCCCACTGCTGTCCACGCCCCATCCCCGTGTCCTCTTCCCTGACCCCCATGCAGTGCCCACAGCCTGTTCCCTCACGGCCTCACCCTGGAGCACATCACAGGGGCCTTGCCCGCTCCGACTCTCCCCCGTCCTTGTTCTCTCCCCATCACTCTGCTGCGACGTCTACTCACCAGTCTGTCCCCCAGCCACCTTCCCAGGCCCTGCGCTCCCCAAACCTCCCATCAACCCCAGCCTGTTACCTGTTGGGCTCTGCCTCAGACGCTGAGGGGCGACAGAAATGCGAGCGCTTTGGCCCCGCGGACTGTAAAGCCGAGGCTCCTGATGCCACCTGCTGAGGCTTCCAGCCCCTGTGGACCTGGGGGCCCAGGAGAGGCCCAGCACCCTCTGCTGGTGGAGATGGGTCCTCCTGCCCCCAGCCTGGTCAGGGAGTGGGACTCTGTCCAGGCACAAAGCTCATAGTGGGGCCTCACCAGCTCCAGGTATGTGGGAAGCAGATGAGATGGACAGATCCCCAAATCTTCAAAGACAGATTTTCAGAACACTTTTTTGGATGAACCGCTGTGAGAAGTCAGTCAGATCACCAGATGTAAGGTTGGAGGATTGTTTACTCGAAATGGTTCGGAGCCTGTCTGCCCCCTGCCCACCTCGCGGCTTTGTCCCCACTCACACCCCTCACCTTCCGCTGAGCACGGACCTGCTCCCGGAGCTGTGTCCTCCGTGTTCCAGCTGGATTGGAACTTCCTGAGGATATGCTGCCTTGGGGCGGATGTAGAGAGGGGCTGGGCTTGCCTTTCACAGCGTGCTTCCTTTGCAGAGCTTAGCACAGCAGCTTAGGGGACGGTCACTAGAACAAGTCCCTAGCCCAATGGGAACTGTTCACTTGGCAGAGCAAGCCAGCTGCCCCAGAGGGTGTCAGTGGGTCCGTCCACACCTGGGGCCTGGCCCTGGGGCCCGCGGTACAGCTGGCCCCGGCTGCTCACCGCGCATGCAGCCCAGTCCTCCCCTCATGGGCCAGGCTATGCTTGTCCAGGTGTGGATCAGGGAGCAGCTGCTTCCAGAAAGACTTTTTAAAACACAAGTGCTCAGGACTAAAACTTGAGGCTTCTTGGAAGCCCTTGCTTTCCTTCTAGAAACAGTCAGGACGTGGGGAAGGGTCTGTCCATCCTGGCAGGGCGGGGCTCTTGCGCGTGGAAGTTCAGCAGGGATGGGGCGTGGTGTGCCAGCTGCGGGCTCAGGGCCAGCGGCATGGGTGAGCACACTCAGAGGCCGCCTGTCCCCGTGGTGCCTGGCTGTGAGCTGCTGGGGTGGCGGGTGTGGTGACTGAGAAGGAAGGAGGGTGCACCCCCCCAGCCCCACTTCACACCCAGGTATGGACATGGGTCAGCACCTTGTGATTGTGGTGAGTGACTGCATTGCAATTCACTGTGCCTGGCAAACAGGCACATGACAGCAGGTGCCACGCTAGGCTGTGTTTTATCTCAGCACCACGGACAGCGCCTGGGGTGGGTGGGTGTGGGTGTCTGTGTCTGTCTGTGTCTGTGTGCACACGTGTGCACCACGAACAGCTCCTGGAGTGTGTGTGTGTGTGTGTCTGTGTCTGGGTGTGTGTGCACACGCATGCACCACGAACAGCTCCTGGAGTGTGTGTGTCTGTGTGTGTGCACACGTGTGCACCACGAACAGCTCCTGGAGTGTGTGTGTGTGTGTCTGTGTGTGTGCACATGCATGCACCACGAACAGCTCCTGGAGTGTGTGTCTGTGTGTACATACCCGGCACACGTGTGTATGTGTGCGTGCGTGCATGCATGCATGTGTGTGTGTGTGTATGAGTCTTTGTGTTTGTGTGTCTACATGTCCTCTACCTCAGCCCAGGGTGACAGCGTCTTTGGGCGGTCAGCCCCATTGTTCCTGAGACGTGGGCTCAGTGTGTGTCTGTGTGTCTGTGTCCTGTCCTGCCTCAGCCCAGGGTGACAGTGTCCTCGGACGGTAAGCTCCGCTTATCCTGAGACGTGGGCTCTGTGTGTGTCCTGCCTCAGCCCAGGTCAGCCCTGCTGATCCCGAGACGTGGGTTCTGTGACCACCCCCTTCCTGTCCCAGCACCTCCCTCACCCCCATCCCGCCACGCTCCACCCGGTAACCCTCTGTTACAGATGATCCCCAAACCCAGCGAGCCAGCCCGGCAGCCCGAGAGCCACCCCGAGGAGACGGAGGAGGAGCTGCGGGAGCACCAGGCACTCCTGGAGGAGCCCTTCCTGGACCGGCTCCCAGGGCAGAAGGAGGCCCACGCGCTGGCCGGGGTGCAGGTGAAGCAGGAGCCCATCGAGAGTGACGACGAGGAGACGGAGCCCCCACGGGAGGTGGACCCTGGCCAGCGGCCGCCCACGGAGCAGGAGCTGCTCTTCAGACAGGTGCCCGCAGAGTTGGGGGGGGCGGGCAGCAGGGGGTGAACAAGGCCCCAAGAGTAAGGCCAAGGTCTTCATCCTCCACACCTGCCGGTCCAGGCCCCCAGCTTTCCCTCCTGATACGGGAGGCAGATGTGACGTGAGCCCTGCTTTGCAGGTATCACCCCCAGAGACACTGGCCCTCTGTCCACTGTGTGTATTTATGCACCTGCTTTCAGCTGAACAAGCCCCAGACTCCCTAGGGATGGTTCCTCTTCAGGCCCAAAGGCTGCAGATTAACGCAAATCCAAATGCTGGTGGGTTCAGCACAGAAGGGGAAGAGGGAGGCTGACTTAATCATCGATCAAGAAGGTTTGCAGCATCCGGTCAGAAGCCAGGACCTTTGGGCCCAAGAAGACACTAGTGACCAGCCTGACAGATCCAGAAAAGCAGCCTGGTCTGGGCACCCAGAGCCAGTGAGGTTCCCTGGCACTGACAGTTAACAGACTCCTAAGAGACTGATGAATATATCCAATGAATGATTCATTAACTTACAGTGAAGAATAAAATGGCCGGGATGAGAAAACACTGGGACAGCCAGCTAAGCCAGTCGAAACCCCGTGTTAGAGGCCTGAGTGCCCCCAGGGAGCGGTCTTGTTCCTGAGAAGCTGGGCCAGGGCATCCGAGAGGTCGACTCTAAAATCTAATGGTGTCCTTCATTGTGGAGCTCAGCACCTGGGGTGTGGGGCCCTGGCTCACCCAACCCTCCCCGTGGGCCCAGTGCTGGCTGCCCAGGCAGACTCCTCCTCCCCCGACAGCCCAGGGGGTGCCTGCCCCACTGCCCCTGGGGCCAGGGTGGGAGGTGACACCAAGGCTCAGCTCAGCGCTTCGGTTTCCCGGGAGCCCCTCTTGGGTAGCAGGCCAGCCTTTTCCCCGGCTCCACATTTAAAGGCAGGGCCACAGATGGCTGGCGGTCACTTTCGCTAGTTCTCATTCAGAGGGCAGCCTGTCTCACGTCTCAGCCAGTGTTAGCGCTAAACCCCTGCTCTTCAAGGGGCCCTGGAGCCAGTGCTAATGACAGCAAGGAGGGCAGGGCAGTGGAAGCCACTGTCCCCACCGCCGTGTGGACTCCTGCAGTGTGAGCGCGCCAGGCGGGCCGTCCGGGCGGCGGGCCTCGTTCCTGCGCCGGGGGCTTAGGTCAGGGCCTCGCCCGTTCACAGAGGCGGCGGCCTCCTCTTACAACTGGAGTTCAGCGTGCTCTTACTGCGCTGGTGTGGAACCGGGAGGCAGTTTTTTAGGGCTGCTGTCTTGCCAATGATAAGGTGGTCGGCGTCTCTTAGGGGAATTATCCCTGGGCTCTGAGCCTGAGGCAGTGGTCAGAGGCGCTGGGTGTCTGGCTCTTGGGAGAACCGCAAGCAGAGCTCATCTCGGGGAAATGCGGAGGCACGCACAGCAGTCTGCAGAGTCGTCTTGAGACGGGCACCTGCTCCGGGGGCGTCAGGTGTCACGTCTGGAGAGGCCGTGGGAGGAAGCACCTGCGAAGGGAGGCCCAAGGCAGGGGCGGCGGCCTGCTCCTCACCCCCCTGCAGGGCGGGCTCTGAAGTAGGGTGTCCTGCCCTTCCCTCCTCGGCCGTGCGGGGAGGAGACCCCCCAGGTCCCCACAGAAGCAGCCGTGCTCCTGGCAGGGCCGGGCAGGCCCCCCACCCATCCCACCACCTCTCCCCAGGCTCCATCCGCCTCCCTGGGCAAAACCGGACCCGCCCCGAGTCCCTGCCTTTACACCCCAGAGTCCACCCCCCCGCCAGCACCCTCTGCCTGGGTACTGCCACCTCGCCCCCAAGGTGTCACCTCCTCAAGGAGCCCTCCACGGCCCCCAGGCTGCCCAGGGACCCCATCAGCCCTGAGCAGGCTTTTCCGCTGACAGTCTATCTCCCCATGGGGATGTCCAGACTCAGCAGGGCCCTCGGCCGCCGCCTCACTGGCTGCCCTCCTGGCCCAGAGGGCAGGCTTCTCCCCAGTAGCCTGGCACGAGGCTCTGCACTGGGAACCCGGGGGCGGTGGGTGGAGGGTCTGGGAGAGAGGGGCCCCCGTAGTCCTACAGCCGGGGATGGGAGACGCCGGGAAGCAACAGAGCGGCTCCTTTCCTCCGCCCCCAGCAAGCCCTCCTCCTGGAGCAGCAGCGGATCCACCAGCTGAGGAACTACCAGGCGTCCATGGAGGCTGCTGGCATCCCCGTGTCCTTCGGCGGGCACCGGCCCCTGTCCCGGGCACAGTCCTCCCCCGCGTCCGCCACCTTCCCCATGTCTGTGCAAGAGCCCCCAGCCAAGCCGAGGTTCACCACAGGTACCGTGGGGCGGGGTGTTGGGGGCCGGGAGAGGGCGAGGGCCCCATCAGGGGAGCCGCGGCTGCAGGTGCGAGGGAGGTGCCACGCAGGGCCTTCGGGGCCAGAGGGTGAGGCTCAGACTGGGCGAGGCTCCCAGGTTGTGCCCAGCCTCACACCCACCTGACCTTCTGCCTGAGGCTCAGCCCCAGGCTGGGGGCACCAGACAGAGAGAGGTCACCAGGGTCTGTCCTGGCCGAGAAGCCCGTCTCCTCTTCCCCAGAGAAGCATGGCCTCAGAGAACTGCCCATCCCTGGGCCTGCCCGCACCAGGCAGCTTCCCGCCCAGGGTCGGCGGGGTCACCACATAGCCCTCCTTGTCGGTCCTGTCCTTGGACTGAGGCTCCGCCCAGGGCCCTGCCCATGAGGCCCGGGCGACACCTGGAGTGTGCAGGTGGAGTGGTGCAGGGCGCAGCTGGCCCAGACGCTCACTTCCGCTCCTGGACAGCCCACGGCCCTGCTCCTGCCTGCGGTCTCCCCCACCCACGACCTCCCAACCCTGCAGAAGTCTCTCCACCTAAAAGCATTCCCTGGGAGTCAGGGCGGAGGTCTGCAGCCGAGTGCAGCGTCTGCTGGGGTCGAGGCTCCCAGGGGCTCCGGGTCGGCCCCTGCCACCGGCCCCCACCCAGCCTGGGACGGAGGACCCCAGGACAGTGCCTCACCCTGTCCTCTGCTAATGCGTCAGGTGTTTCTTCCCAAGGACACACTCAGGACAGGTTATCTAAATGCAGTTCCATTTCATCCCGTGCCATCAGATCTCACCGAACAGTTTCTCTGTATGCTGTAACGTGCAAACGTGGCTATGTTCTCCTTGTCAGATTTTGGAAGGAGACTGATCATATTCAGAGAAGAGTTTCGTAGTCAGTTTCCAGAAGTTAAATTCCTGCTTTGCAGTGAGAAAACCAGAGAACTGCAAGGTGTCACAAGTAGTCAGCAGGTGACTCTTTAAGAGTGAGTCCTTGGCATCGGCTGAGCTGGGCCCGTGCTTAGAAGGCACAGCTCGGATGACGCCAGGACCCCAGTGGAGACACTCTTAAGTCATGTGTGCCCCCTGGGTGCTTGGGGGTCCCCACGAGGGAGCCCGCGGGCCAACATGATGTCACCACGAGTGTCCTGGCCAGCAAGCCCTGCCCGGTTGCTGTTTCCCAGTTTCTCTTCGTTATTCCTTTTTGACAAACTTATGGAATAGTGCATAGTCCTTGAACGAAAGCACACACAGTAGAAACCCTGAGAGGATAGTGGTGGCCCCGACCCCACCCCCGGGGGAGCCACTGTCAGCGTCAGGTCACACGTCCAGGGTTGTGTCCACGCATAGCCAGACAGACAGGTAGACACAGACACGACGTATTTTACGAAGCCAGGACTCTGCGGGGCCCACACTGCTGTGGGCCACTCTGGGCCTCTTCTCGCGTGCACACGCATCTCCCCAGCGTCCTGGCCACTCCCCGCTCGCTCTGCTGCCGTTCCCCGTCTGCGAAAGGGACACGGGTGGCTTCACCTTGAAGTTCCCGCCTCGCACCCCATGAGCAGCAGCACGCGGCTGTGTCTCCGTAATGCCATCGGGTGGGGCCCGTGTCCTGGTGCTGTGCACACACGCGCGCACCTGCCGTCCACGTGAACAGGCGTGTGCGTCTGTGTTTCCGTCAGTCTGCTCCTGTCCTGCTGCTCTGTTATTGGAAGGCTGCGCCCCACCCTCCCCCGCCCCACTGTCTAGCCTAATTTCAAATGCATTTGCGTCCCT
>SJYR01000266.1:945660-962651 GCA_006410655.1 Kobus ellipsiprymnus | reverse complement strand
CACAGGCTGAGGGGGCAGACCCGGGGTGAAGAGACACAGGCTGAGGGGGACCCGGGGTGAAGAGACACAGGCTGAGGGGATAGACCTGGGGTGAAGAGACGAAGGCTGAGAGGACGGACCCGGGGTGAAGAGACACAGGCTGAGGGGCACCCGGGGTGAAGAGACACAGGCTGAGGGGACGGACCCGGGGTGAAGAGACACAGGCTGAGGGGACGGACCCGGGGTGAAGAGCCACAGGCTGAGGGGACAGACCCGGGGTGAAGAGACGAAGGCTGAGAGGACGGATCCGGGGTGAAGAGACACAGGCTGAGGGGGAAGACCCGGGGTGAAGAGACACAGGCTGAGGGGGACCCGGGGTGAAGAGAAACAGGCTGAGGGGACAGACCCAGGGTGAAGAGACATAGGCTGAAGGGGGGACCTGAGGTGAAGAGACAAAGGCTGAGGGGGACCCGGGGTGAAGAGAAACAGGCTGAGGGGACAGACCCGGGGTGAGAGACACAGGCTGAGGGGACAGACCCGGGGTGAAGAGGCATAGGCTGAGGGGACAGACCCGGGGTGAAGAGACATAGGCTGAGGGGACAGACCCGGGGTGAAGAGACATAGGCTGAGGGGGGATGAGGGGACAGACCCGGGGTGAAGAGACGAAGGCTGAGAGGACGGATCCGGGGTGAAGAGACACAGGCTGAGGGGGATCAGGGGTGAAGAGACACAGGCTGAGAGGGACCCAGGGTGAAGAGACATAGGGTGAGGGGGGGGGACCCAGGGTGAAGAGACACAGGCTGAGGGCACCCTGGGGTGAGAGAGACAGGCTGAGGGGATGTCCTGGGGTGAGAGACGCAGGCTGGTGGGAACCAGGGGTGAAAAGACACAGGCTGAGGGGACAGACCCGGGGTGAAGAGACACAGGCTGAGGCGGAACCCAGGGTGTGAGACACAGGCTGAGGGGACGGACTCCAGGTGAAGAGACACAGGCTGAGGGGACGGACCCGGGGTAAAGAGACACAGGCTGAGGGAGGACCGATCCGGGGTGGAGGGGTGCTTCCTTGCAGCATTATGCTTGGAGGCCAGGCCCGCCCCCCGCACTCTTGGGAGCACTCACCATACAAGGCATCTCCTGGTCCATAGGACATGGCTGTGGAACTTGACCCGAGGCAGGGGAGGTTAGGGGACATGCTGTGCCATGACTTCCTGAGACCCCCAAGCCTCCAGCCAGCACCCCCACTCTTTGGGTTGGCTCCGCTCTTTGAGCCACTCAGTGTGGAAGGTCATGGTGTGGGTGGGTCAGCTTTCCTGCCACCTTATACCCCTTCACGCTGGAAGCCAGGCTGCGAATGTCTTGGCCACAGCCTACTGATCTTGGGCTCCCTGTCCTTGGCCCCTGGTCAGCAGGCAGGTGTCTCTGGGAGCCTGTCGTACTGTTAGGAATGGTTCCAGGGCCCCCTGGGGGTTTCCATGGGAGTGCAGCTCCTGGTCCACCTCTGCACAGGGTGCGTCTGGCCCAGAGAGCCCAAGCCCTCCCCCTGCAACCTGGAATCCAGTTGGTTCCCCCCGCATTACTCCGACTCAGAAAGTGTAAGGTGTCGACCAGAATGTTGCTTCACAAACTAGCCTGCTTCTAAAAGGTTAAGTAAACGTAGCTCAACTCAAGAATGATGTTCATGGTAATTTCTGGGGAACATCTGAAAATACACATAGATCTGAGGAATATCCAAAGTGAAGAAGCATGCAGACGGACACAGCCCAGGGTGTCAGGCTGGTTACAGGCCGCCTTCCCCTCCAGGAACGCTCTCGATACCCGGAGAGCTGGGGTCTGGCCTCATGAGAGCTGAGCGCAGCCCCACGTATGAGGCGGTTTCCGTCTATTTTAAGACCAGACAGTTGGAAAGCAAAATAACAAATTGATGCCAAATCATTGACGTGACAGTGAAGCCTAAAGCGTTGAAGGCTGGAATTATCTTTTTTTTTTTTCTAAAATGTCTAAGCTGTAATTAAAGTATACACCCTCTAAAATATTTCCCAAATATTTTTCAAATATCATGGGTGGTGTTTGCTTTTGATTTCACAACAACCAAGTCGCACTGTGCTCATGCGCACGTGAAACCCCGCTCCGTCTCGGGTGCTGGTTTGCTGCTGTGGCTGACCGCGGCGGCCTCCCGTCCCCTCTTGTCCCGCAGTGCATCCGCGGACGTAAGGCCACGCTGGAGGAGCTGCAGACGGTGCACTCGGAGACGCACGCCCTGCTCTACGGCACGAACCCCCTCAACAGGCAGAAACTGGACAGTAAGAAACTTCTAGGTATTTCAAGGCCTTCTTTACCTTTACCGCGAGGCTGCTCCCAGCCCGGCCCGCACCTGAGGCCCCGCCGTCCCGCCCTCGGGGCCCTGGCTGGTGGCCGAGTGTCGCCCACCGGGCTGTGTCTGGGCAGTGGGGGCAGAGGCGGCCCTTCTCCGTGGTGCCCGAGCCAGGCTGTCAGGTGAGGGTCTGAGGAGGAACCCGCCCTTGGCGTTCACGTGGGCGCTTGGCTTCCTGCTCTGCATTGGGCATGCTGGGGAGCAAACGGGCTGAGCACCGCTGGTTTCGCAGAATCTCGACTAGCTGAGTTGTGACGAGCGAGGCTGGTCGGGGCCCACAGCCACCACCCCGCCACCCCTTTCTGGGCCTGGAGTCCACCTGGGGACACTTGTCCAGGCTCCCAGGGGGACGGCGGTGGCCTGAGCCTTTCCTGGGGCCCAGGGCTTCATCTGGAGCAGACAGCCCCCCAGATGAAGTGACGGGATCTGGGCCTGATGGAAAGAACTCCTTCCCCCTAGGGAGGTGGTCAGGATCCCCATAAGGCAGGTGGGGCTGACAGACAGGTGGGGTGCCCAGGCTCACAAGGGCAGAGCCCCCCATCAGAACACTTCCTGGACAATTTCCGCCCACTACCACCACCACCACTTCCTAACCATCTTGAGCCAGGACAGTCGCCAACCTGGGTTTCCCTACCTGTCCCAGCCCCTTGGGGTGAGACGCCCCTCATCTCCCTTGAGCCAAGGCAGGCAGAGAGAGTCCCGGAACCAGACTCTCAGGTCCCGCTGGGGTTGGGGGAAATGGGCCAAGCCCTGTTTGCTCTCATTTCCAAGGTGGACGTGGAGAGGGTTGGCCTTGTGTCTGGCCCTCGCTGCATGGGTATCACCCCACTCCCCAGGGACCCTGCAGTGCGGCCCCACCATCTCCCTGTGTGCCCACGGGCCGCTTCACCCCCTCGTGCACGCGGAGGACACATTTTTCCTGCTGGGCGCCTTGTGGGTGCTGAGTGCTTGGAAAGCACATAGCTGGAGGCGGGGTACAATAGGAAATGTGCTCGGGTCTGGGCAGGGGACTGTGTGCAGTGGCTGGGCTTTTAGACGTCAGAATCCACCACACTTGGGAGACGGGAGGGGGCTTGAGGCATGGAGCTGGGCGGCACATGCCAGGAAGTGGGTCCAGAGCTGGCCCCAGGGACAGACACCCCCACCTCTGCCCACTGTCAGCCAAGTGACAGGGACTGCAGAGACCCTGGCCCCAAGGTGCAGGCAGGCAGGACTCAGGGGACAAGGCCACAGGGCCTGAGAGGTCTCCATCATGTCCCCTTGGCAGCCCTGTAGCCCCAGACAGGCAGGGGCCCCCTGGGCTGGGACAGACTCAGGCCCAGAGGAGGTGAGGCCACTGGCCCTCCCTCCCTCTGTCCTGGGCTCCTGGCACGCTGACCTTTACCCCCTGGCAGAGATGGGGGACCTCCTTCAGGGTCCATCTGCCCAGAGGGAGCTGACAATGGGGCACGCCAACACATAGCGCCCCGAGATCCTCGACAGTGGTGATGACGGTGCCTGAGCCCGCCGTGTCCCTGGACCTTCCACCAGCTTCACACCCTCACCCTCAGCCAAAGCAGAAGGTCAGGGGTTGCGGGCACCTAGAAAGGTGCTCACCTCTGGGAGGCCAGACTTCTAGGAGTTGCCACAGAAGCCAAGACTGGCCTTAGAATCGTTGGAGGGGAGGCACCATGTCCATAGAACGCGAGCAAAGACAAGACAACAGGAGAAAAATAAAAACATTCGGGGGGAGTAATCTGAAACATGGTCTCGGAAATTGAGTTCTGGGCTGGACTGGACAGGGAGTCGAGGAACTTGACCAGAGCTGAACACCAGGCAGCCTGAGAAGAGAAGAAATCCGAGGAGCGTCCCTAGTGTGCCGGCCCGGGAGCTTCCGGAGGATGTGGAGAGGAATGGCAAGCACTGGGGGGCCACGCGAGGGTCCCAGGGTGGGAGGACCCTGCAGCGAGCACCCTGGAAAGTCTCAGAGCATGGGGGCCAGACGCGAGCATGCTGCTGCCTCCCAGGAAGAGGACCAGGGCTGCTGGGAGCCAGGACGAAGTCAGGCCACGGCTGCAGGGCAAGGCCTGGCCAGCTCCAGGGAAGGCTCTTTCCAGTCTGAAGTCTCCAGCCAGCCAGGCTCAGGCACACTGTCCAGACATGCCCCTTGCCCCAGGACTGGACTTGTGAGTTCAGGGTGCCAGCATGGTGGGTAAGGGCCTCTGCCTGGTTCACGGCCAATGCCGCCTCATGATGGGAAGGGTGGGGAGCTCTCTCTTTATGAAGAGCACTGAGCCCACTCATGAAGACTCTGTCTTCACGGCTTAAAGGCCCTGCCAAAGGCCCCGCCTCCCAGTGTCACACTAGGGTCAAAGTTCAACTTGTGAATCTGGGGACACATACTGGACCAAGCACAGAGGCCAGCCCTGGAGAATGAATGCTACCCCGCTGGGTTTCCACACAAGAAACCAGAAGGAGCTGTGCAGGTTCACTTGGCCCAAAGCTGGGCAGGGTCCTGGTCCCCGTGGAGGGGCACCCTGCTGTTCCCTCTCCCTCAGCTGAGGCCCTGTGCGGTGCAGACTGGATACAGACTCTTCAGTGTGGACGGCATCCTCCACTTGGCCCCTGAAGCACGTCTGTGTCCTCTGAGCTTGGGGGGGGGTGTCCAGGCCCCACACCCAGAGTCATTGGGGGGAGGGGAGGGCAGGGTGGTCCAAGCTGGCCACTCCTAGGAAGGGGAGGACAGGGGACATCGAGGAGCCCAGAAGCCAGCCTGTCGCACTGGAAGTGGCATGGATATGAGCCGAAACATCTAGAAATGAGACGGCACCAGCTGGGGGCCCAGAGGAGAGGGCCTGCCCTGAGGCTGAGTGGGGCTTGGTAAGGAGGAGCCCCCAAAGACAAGGACGGTGCAGCTGGGGCACAAAGTCAGTGGCCACGGAGGGCGGCCTGGAGCCGGCCAAGTGCAAGGTCTGCAGCCTGGCCCTGGATCCTAGGGGCAGCTCAGCTCCTTCCCGCATGGAGCCCCGCTCCTGGAACGCTCTCCAGCACAGGTGGGGCTGCCTGTGGGTCCCGTGACAGCACTGGGGCTGCAGTCCCAGTAACCCCGACTTCTGGGGGGCCTCAGGCCAGAGAGTGGTCGGACTACCCCTGAACACAGCCCGCAGCCTGCAAGCCCACTCATGTCCTTTTCTGACCAGCGCGGGTCTTCCTAGCTCACCCTGATGCTCCACGTCCACCCTCTTGGTCAGCCCACCCCTTTTGCGTGCCCATCTGCCAGGCATGTGACGCTTGAGGGACAGGAGACTGGGTGATGGGGGACTGGTCCCCATGCTGGGGTGCAGGTGGACTCAAATCCCCCACCAGGAGGATGGATGAGGTTTTCAAACTGGTTCCAAAGTTTAAGGCAGGTGATGAGAAATGAGAGATGCCTGAACAGGGATCACTGGGGGAGAGTAAACGGGGCGGGACGGTGAGCCGGGACTGTAGCTTCCTGCCCCCACGGGGGCCCTCCTCAGTACATCCAGTACCGCTCTCCTTGGAGGCCCTCTGCTGCTGTGGTGTCTTTGTTGAAGTGTTCCTCCATCATCTCAGCCCCAGTCCCTGCCCTCGGCAGCTGTGTGAGCATGCTTAGTGTTTCTTTTACGAGCCAAGGGTATCATCACACACACACACGTATTGTGTGTGTTCCATTTACATTAATGACAGTATAGCCCGTTCTGTTTCCTCTTTCTCTGCTGCGCTCTGTGTTGTGACGTGTGCTTGCTTGGCCGTGACTCTGTGTTGTGACGTTCGCCCGCGTGGCCATGAGGATGCCCCAGGCAGATAGCGTCTCACTGCTTGAGACCTGTTTACATGTCTGGTGACTGTCCTGCCATCAGGACATCTTTCTGAGTATCCCAACCTGGTGGTGACTGGTGACCTCTGATGATGATAACGGTGCCCCAACACTGCCCTGTGATCTCCCTGCCTGTTTCGGTTGAATCCACACATTTCTAAGCCACAGGCAAAAAGACCTGTGTTGTTAGTGCGGAGCGGTGACACGGCTTGGCAAGACTGATGTAGGGAGCTGCCTGGTCACCGCCTTCTCACGGCAGCGACCTGGGGAGGGAGCCTGGTCTGGTGGCTGACAAGCTGGGGAGGGAGCCTGGTCTGGTAGCTGAGGCTCACGGGTGCGGTAGGAGATGCAGCCATGCCTGCAGCCTCACAGGGAAGGGGGCTGGAGGCCGTGTGGCTCTGACAAGGGGCAGTTTGGGAACTGCAGTCCAGAGCCTCAGTGGCAGGCGATGGGGGAGTCCCTGACCTGGAGGAGAGCAGTGCGCACAGACAGGACAGATCCACCATCTCGTGGGGCAGGGAGGGTCCCCAGCATGGTCCCGGCCAGGAGCCCGGATGAGGTGGGCACAGGCCTCGCCTCCCTTTGGGGAAGGGGCACCTTCTAGGCTGGTCGTCATCCTGCACCCGGTTCAAACCGAGGAGGAAGACGGTCCCTGGCCTTGTCCCTGGGCGGGGACAGTCCGAGCCTCATGGACCCTGCACAGGCCTTCCTGGACAGCCAGCCCCACGGCTGTGTGGTTTCTTAGCTGGGCACATCCCAGTGAATCTGGAACACTCCTGCATAGGGTGGGGACCCTGTCATGATTCGCGTTCCACGTCTAAAGGGCTCCCCCGGGACGGGGCAGGGGCCGGCGATAATCCCAAGCCTCCTGCTCACTGCTGGGGAGGGCGGCAGCCAGAGCTCAGGGCAGGAGCTCTGGACGCTGCCGCTCAGGTGGTTCCCCGCCAGGTTCCCCACGGGGCTCCCTGCCCCTTGAGGAGCAGCTGGCGCCCTGGGGAAGGTGGGATCTCTCTCCGGGGCTGGGCCTGCTCAGCCCGGGACCCTCTGCTAGCCAGGTGTCGCCCTGGCAGCCACACGTGCCCCCTCGGTGGACACATTGCGTCCCCACTAGTGCCTGGCGACCCTGCCACCTGACCGGGGCTCTCTTCTCCCCGCAGGCTCACTAACGTCTGTGTTCGTCAGGCTGCCCTGCGGTGGTGTCGGGGTAAGTGTTTCTTTAATGTGTAAATAACGTCCTGTTTGTTCTCGGGGTCCTGGTGGTCACAGAAACCGCCGCCCCACTCCGAAGAGCAGGTAATTGCTGCCAGGTGTTTTCCATAAACAGGGTCCACGGGGCGGGTCGCCCCACCGTGCACACGTGCGGCTTCAAAGGCCCCATGAGCCTGTGAGCGTTTTGATGGTGGGTCTGGGGCACCATCCTCCGGGGAAGGGCGTCTGGCAGCGGGGCTGGCTTCAGGAAACGGGATCTGGTGTGCGGCCCGTCTCATCCGACCCACCCAGCCACGGTCCCCCTGGTCCGGCTCAGCTCGCGAATCCCATCACCACATGGGAGCGTGTCGATCCCGATCAGAGCCGAGCTCCAGCCCGAAGCCCCCGATGCCGCTCTGACTGTGGGCACGAGATTTATGGGCCATGAGAGGCGGGCAGAGCCGTGCCCCTGGGGTCGAGCCCTTGAGCAGAGGTGTGCGGGCAGACACATGGGAGAACTAGGCTCTGTTTCACCCGGGCTCTCCCTGCCGGTAGTGGGGGCGCTGAACCCATCTGGGCGCTCAGCTGACCCCCAGCAAAGCCAGAGCTTCTCCTTCATCCAGGGGGGTCTGCCCCCCAACCCACCGGCCTCTGGATGAGGAAGGGTGCGGGCAAGGCGAGTGTGCTGGGTTCAGGGGTCAGAGCAGCCCCCTCCCAGCCAGCCTGCTGGCCGTGGAGCTCCACGGCCTGTCCTGGTCCCAGAGAGGCCAGAGGCTGCAGTGGACGCAAAGGCGTCCCGGCTGGAACCGCGCAGCGGTCAAAGGTCCGTGTAATGACAGATCGCACAGCGGAGCCCAGGTCTGGATTCTGTTATGGAAATGAAACAAAATTGTTTTCTTCCTGAGTCTTTACAAAAATTGCTGCTTTGAAAATTATCCCGTCAGAAAGAGAATAAACGGCATTTATTCATACCACCACCAGGCCCTCCTAGAGTTATTGTATTTTGTATTGTAAATAGGCTGCAATCTCTTAATTCGGGGCAAATTTTTGGCCAGACTTGAAAAGGTTTGGATCTGCAGTGCCCTGCAGCTGCTCCGCGCAAGGCAGGATTTATAATCCGCAAATGAAAGCGAAATGGGGCCTGGGGCCTGGGGCCTTGAGACAGGCGACCCCTTCCCGGTGTGAAATCCGGGTCCCACCCCACCACGGCGGGCTGTGGCACCCACCTCCACATCTGGGCGCAGAAACGCTCAGGAGCATAGAGACCTGTACAGTCTGACCAAGAGGAGCCAGGGCAAGAGGGGAGTCCATCAGAGTAATCAGGGGAGTACGAGCCATGCAGTGTCTAAAGGGACTGTTCACTCCTGACTGTTTGCTGTAACTACTCCTAACAGGAGGGCTTCCCTAGTGGGTCAGATGGAAAGAATCCGCCTGCAATGCAGGAGACCCAGCTTGTGTCTTTAGGTCGGGAAGATCCCCTGGAGGAGGGCATGGCAACCCACTCCAGGATCCTTGCCTGGAGAATCCCATGGACAGAGGGGCCTGGTGGCTACAGTCCTTGGGGTCGCACAGAGTCGGACACGACTGAGCGACTGACGCAAATAGGCAGGCAGAAGGTCAAGGTGCCCGTCCTCCCGCCAGGCTCAGCAGGGCCTTGCCTCGCCGCTGGTGCAGCCACAGCCCTCCTGGGCCTCAGTGTCTCCTTCCAGACCCGAAGGCCAGCCCCCGGGGTGTCGGGGTGGCCACGGAGACCCCAGGGACCCAGGTGTGGCTGGGAGGGTGTGGGTCAGCTGTGGAGACAAGGAAGGAAAGGGTCGCTCAAGTGAACATCCAGGGTGTGTAATGCAGGTTTTTCTTGTTTTACATTTTCCCCCCCCAAAACCAAGTTAACAGCAACTTCTGCTTCGCTCTCCTTCCGATTTTTGCATTTCCCTTCCAGCCCTGCCCTGGCTAAAGGGGGCAGGTCCTGGGGGCCCACAGCCCACCCAGAAGGGCCACCCCAAGTGTCCGTTTGAAACCTCCGTGTGAGGTCTCCCCAGCTGTCCTCCCGTCCACCTTCGCTGTGGGGAACTGTGGAGGAATCGGGCGGTGGGCCCTGTTTCCCCCGCCTCCGCCACTCCCGCGTGTGGCGGTCACCCTGAGTGGGGCCACCTCTGCGGTGTCGCCCTCCCAGCGCCCTCCCTGGAGCCTCGTTCTTCTGGAACTCGGGCTCCAAGCCCTCTATCCCAATGGGTCCACGGGGAGCTGCTGGCCAGCAGCTGGAGGACCCGAGGCAGTGCAGGTCACCTTCAGTTTCTCGGGCGGCAGTGGCAGCCTAGGGTCTTACAGTGGGGCTGGGGGTCTGTCCCTTACTCTGGACACAATGTTATGTATGGGAGCTTCTGGACCCTCGAGACAAGAGCAGAGCACAAAGACCCTTCACTGAACACGGAGAGTCAGTCCATTTGCCCCCCTGGCTCTAGTTACTTAGCCAAAAGCCCAAGTTATTGCATTTGGAGGAGAAAGAATCTGAGTAGTTTTTTTGCCCAAACCACCCCTGAGTATCAGGAACGGTACTCTTCCGAACTGAAGCACACGCCTGGGACTCCCATGCCCTTCCTAGAGAGGGCTCTGGGAAGCCTGAGTGACAAGCCTGTCCACCTGGAGCGGAGTCTGCAGGGCCCGTGAGAACCTGCTGCTCACGACAATCCCTTCCAAGCCCTGAACGCTCAGGGCCCAGACACAGGGGCTGAGCTGCAGGTGAGGGTCTGGCACCCAACCCCCGCCAGGGTCGGCGCCCAGGCCCTGATCATTACGTGGGATGGATGGGTTTCTTTCAATGAAGTCTTGAGGCTTCATCTTCAAAGCAAGATGATTTAAAATACATTTACGAGCGGTTCGAGCTATTTCCTGAGGAGCGTTATTCCGTGCGGGCTCTTCTTTTCAATGACCAAACCGCTATGTTCTTTAAATAGCTTCCAAATGTCAGAAGAACGCTCTGCACTTAGTCCGGTCTCCGCGGCATTAATATTCAACGTTCAAAGACAGGCTTCTGTTCTAAATAATGGTGTGCTGTTATTCATCGCAGTAGCCTCTCAACTAGAATATTGGGGACCAGTTATTTCAGCTCAAGAATCAGTTCAATAAAGTCGACATGAGAGCCGGCCTTCCCAGAGGCTGGGCTGCGGATCTTGCCAACCCAGGGATCAAACCCCAGTCTCCCACATTGCAGACGAATTTGTTGACCGCTTGAGCCACCAGCAAAGCAGGAGGTGCAGGTTCGATCCCTGGGTTGGGAAGATTCCCTGGAGAAGGAAATGGCAACCTGCTCTTCTTGCCTGGGAAATCCTATGGACAGAGGAGCCTGGCATGCTGCAGTCCATAGAAGTCGGACACGACTGAACAGCAAACAGCTAACTCTAACCCTTCTTAACATTTGCTTTTGCTGACTATGAGTGTAACTCAGCTGCAGTTGCAGTTTAAAAAAAGAGGTTGGGAGAGCTAGGTAACCTTGACATCACGACTCTTAGCTCGGAGTAACTTGGAGCCACTGAGAAAAGAAACAACTCCTCAGAAAGCAGTGAGAACGTAGGTGTGCTATTTTGGGTGCATTTGCCATTCTTTTCCTGTTTAGTATTTTTTGGCGTGTCTTCAAAAAAAAAAAAAGTAAGCTGGAATGTGAGCCATGTTCTGTAATTAGTCAGGGAGAGACGAGACCCTCCAGTTTCAGAGGCAGAGCACAGGGGCCCTGGCAGGGCGGGGGCGGTGTGGCCCTCGGGGCGCCAGGCTCACCGCAGGCGCACTCTCTCCACAGGTGGACAGTGACACCATATGGAACGAGGTGCACTCGTCGGGGGCCGCCCGCCTGGCTGTGGGCTGCGTGGTGGACCTGGTCTTCAAGGTGGCCACGGGGGAGCTGAAGGTCAGTGAGGGCCCGCAGCAGGGGCTTGGGGTGGTGGGGAGAGTGCCCGGGGAGGGGGCAGCCGACCGCCTCTGCCCCCCGCTTCTGCAGGGCACCCGGCGGCTGCGAGGGGGCGGGGCGCCCAGGTCTGTCCCTGCCGTGGACCTGCAGGGGACCCCGCCCCTTGTGAGAACGCACACAGCCGCGCAGCAGTTCTCAGCGAGCCGATCCTGGAGCCCCGCCCTCTCACGGTGGCTGAAAGACCAGGAGGGCTTTTGTCCGCAGGAGTTGTGTCATCCACGGCTGACTAGTCATCAGAGATTGAAAAAGGAAGCTTTGTAAATATTTGTTAATTTAAAACGAATAGTACATCTGGCTTCGTGGCTCAGCTGGGATCGTCACACCCGCTTCTGCATCCGTGGCTGGCAACACGCGGCCTGGGTTGAAGCACACGAAGGCAGTGCAGCCTGGCATAGTGCAGGGTGAGGGGAGGGGGTCCTCGGGACTGGAGGTCTGCGTCCCTGACCCTACACCCCGGTTCAGCGAGGGGCACTGTCCTGAAGATGTGTTGCCATGTAGACCCTGAAACACACCAGCGGCCTCTGTCCTGCTTTATGAGGGGCCCCGCACGCCGAGCGCGTCGTTGATCCTGACTTTGCACGGTGCTCGGTTGTCCAGAGATGAGGGGTCAGGGAGGGCCCCAGACCCTTCGGTCGCGTCTTACTAGGCAGTGTTCACTGCAGCCCACGCCCTGGGAACCGTGCCTGTCAACCTCCCATCTCGTCAGGAGGGTCTCCTCCGCACAGGGAAGAGCTGGTTTTCCAGAGCTCTCGTTTTCACCAGAAAGCTCAGACCCCACGCTAACCACAGTCTTGTTCTCCCCAAGATGACAGCCCTGCCGGGCTGGCCACACACCCCCATCTCTGCACAGGCGTTAAAGAGACGGCCAGGTTTAACGATGCTGATAAGTTTCACTGCTTCCTCGGGGCGCTGGCATGGAGCTGCCATTCCCCTGGGAACCTGTGCGCCCCCCCCCGACCACTGCACCTGCCGCTGGTCAGCTCTCAGCTATATGGGAGCAGGCACAGAGCCTTGGGGGTACTGGAGAGGCCCGGGGTGTGGGGTCCTGTCCAGGGACGGGGAGATGGTTGGGCGGTGCCGAGGGGGGCTCCCACCAAGTGCACCCCAGCCCAGTCTCCTCAGCAGTCTGGGCACACTTCCCATGCCTGGCCAGCGTGGTCCATGGCCCTGGGGCCTCCGTTGCAGCCCTTGACCACACAGCTTCCTGGGCTGGCGAGACTGGGCGTGCTGGTCTAAACCGTCTTTATTACAGCGGCTGCAGGATGGTTTGCAGATGGTCCTTTTAAAGCATAAGTGATTCCGGGGCCTGGAGCGGGCAGCCTGCAGCTCTTCTCCAGCCTGTCGACTTTGCTCACAGGCGATCGTGGTCCTTTTTTTGCACTGCCCGCTCCCCGGGGAGCTGAGCTGCAGAGGCAGCTGGGAAGCTGCATTACAGCCCAGCTGGGGTGCAACCAAGCCCCGTCAGATTCATTGGCTCCAGCGTTCCCGTCCAGTACTCCCTGATGGTTATAATCTGAGCAGGGCCACAGGTGCCCCTTCCCCTCCTTCCCAGACTCCCCGGCTCGGCAGCCCACAGCCTAGCCAAGACTGTTATGGATGGAAAGTCAGAAGTGAGCTGACCTTTTGTTTCAGTGGTCTGTGATGACAGCAGGCCTCACAGAAGGGACCTGGGTGTCTCCGAACCGCTCACAGGGAGCCATGGGTCCTGCCCGCGTCTGCACCCGGGGGCAGCTGGAAACCATGCAGACTCTGCCTGTGCTCAAGGGCAGTCTGTGCTCTTTTTCTTACTGACCTGAAACCAATCTTCTGTCCATCTCTCCCCGCTGGTGTCGTGCCTAGAACGGCTTTGCTGTGGTCCGCCCTCCAGGACACCACGCAGAGGAGAGCACGCCCATGTAAGTGGACAGGTGGTCGCTCACGGGCGAGGGACACACGACTGTCTCTACACCCTTCCCGTGTGCCGGGCCAGCAGGATGTGCAGCTGGAGTTGGCCATGACTCTGGAAAGACGCGGGGTGGGGTGGCGGGGGCACAGAGGGGAGGCCGAGGGTGCAGAAGTGAGTCCAGAGGCGCCACCTCCTTGTCTAGCCCAGGAACAAGCCCGGGAAAGGGAACGTCAGCTGCCCCAGGAGGAGTTCAGGGGGCGCGTCCTTGTTTTAGACCTCGGGCCTGCTCACGTGTGGCCTTCCAGCCGACCTGCTCATGCTCTGGTACCATGAGGCTCAGGTCGCCAGGCCACAACCACAGTGGTCAGCTGTCCAGCCTGTGTTTTGGGTTGTGGAGCTGGCCGAGGTGGCGGGGGGTGGCATGTGGACTCAGGGTCCATCCCTGTCCAGGAGAAGCCCCCCGCAGGAGTCACAGGACTTGACCCCACAAGTTGTGCCCAAAGTGGACACAGGAAACCCTCAGCGAGTGCCATATGGGCTTCTACCCGGGGCCTGAGACAGAAGACTCAGGGTTGGGGTCATCAGGATGAGGCGACGGGTGGAGCCGGGAAGGCTGAGCGCCGGCCTGTCGCTGGTGAGGCACACACGTGCAGACAGAGCCGCTGGGAGAAGCAGGAAACACGCAGGCAGGGAGCTACCTTGACCCCAGTGGAGGCGTCGGGACCCGGCTGCAGGAAGGGCCCTTGCTGTGGAGGGAGCTGTCGCCACCCGCGTGCGTCCCTCCCTGGCCCAGGACAGTCCGCGTGACCCAGCAGCGGGTGCTGACCGACTGGGTATCTGCTCTGAGGTCACCTTTCTAATCTGAGTCTGGCTTGCCACATATTCTAGAGAGTGGGCTCAGGGGGACCCGGATGGAGCCTAGAGGAGTCTTGTCCCTGAAGGCTCTCTTGGGTTCCCAGAGGCCAGCAAGGCAGGAGAGGCTACGGGTGCTTGGTACCCCTTCCAGACAGCCGGCCTGCACCCCCAAAACAAGCCCACCCCGGCTTCTCAGCTTCTGTGGCAGTTCAGGTTTAGGAGATTTTCATTTTTACTCGACTCACTTTCTTAGCTTGTTTTTCCTGTCCTCTCGAAGCCTCTCTAGAATCATTGTATACATCCTAGAACACGGAAAGATAAGCGGGGAGCAAGTAAAACAGTAACTTCTGAGTTCCGTGGGCCTTCGTGCCTCTTGGGAGGCTGGTCAGTGCATGTCCCAGGAGGTGTCCCGGAACACGAAGTGAAATGGACTCTGTCACCCTGAGAGCATGGATGGGCTGTGTGCAGGGTCCATGCGTGTGTGTGTGTGTGCGCGCGCACACGTGTGTCTCCATGATCAGTGTCAGTTAAGGTGTCCAGATTGCATCATCAGAAGCCGTGGTTCACCAGACTTCTTAGACCCTCGGGATTCTCGAGTGTTCTCACGCAAGCTGTGTACAAACTAATCAGAGCCCACGTTTTCTCTCCGTTTCTCCTGATCCTCCCCTCCAGGGGGTTCTGCTACTTCAACTCCGTGGCCATCGCTGCCAAGCTTCTCCAGCAAAGGCTGAGCGTGAGCAAGACCCTCGTGGTGGACTGGGTGAGTTGGGTCGTGGGGTGCTGCCAGCTCGTCCCTACCCCATCCGGCCTCCAGCAGACAGAGGGGAGGCAGGCTTTCCCACCTCCGCTGACGACTGGATTTGTGGACCTGCACTTTGTAGAAACTCCCTCAAAGATGCAGAAAGTAAAACCCCAAACCTGAGGAGTGTGCTAGCTCCTACCAGCCCGTTCTGTCGGTGACCGTGGTTCTGAAGTGTCCAGAGATAGGCTGGTGGTTGAGGACAGCAGCTAGAGGGTGGTCTTGCCAAACCTTGTAGGAAGGTGGGGGCAGGCGGGGCTCGTAGGCCCTTGGCACTGACGGGGGCCTGGCCACCCTGCCCCGGCCAGCCCGGCCGCCTGCCTCCCTGTCACTCCTGGTTCTGCCGGTGACCCAGTTTTTACCAGTTTAACCCACTGTCCTATTTCCCACATGACGGGCCACTTCTGACAGTGCCCTGCCTCACACAATCTATGAAAAACGCTGTGGAATAACTGAATTCCAGAAGTAGGAGGTGGGTACTCAAGGTGTTCACTTTATTATTGTTTACCAAGCCATAGATGGCAAGGGGAGGGGAGAAAATTCCCTTTGGATTTTATTATCCATTTCATGATGTTTTTAGTTAAAAAAAGTCAGGTACCTCAGGCGGGATTATCCTTTATGCTGCAGAGTTCCTCCTGGGTTTGGAAAAAGTAAAACCAGAACACAGCCCGGGACACCCCAAGCTCCGGGCAGCAGGCGCTGGTCAGAGGTCCTTGGTGCCAGGGCTGCTGACCCTGGTCCTCACATGCCCAGTGCCTGCTCTGTTCAGCCCAGGGAGCCCCTCATCAGCCCCCCATGGGGAGCAGTCAGAGATGCTGGGGGTGTGAAGCCCCTGGAGAAGGTGGGCACTCGCCGGCTGCCATCCAGGTCTGCGCGGGAGGCTCTGCTGTGGCCGCCATCTGCGGCCAGTGGCACCTGCCCCGCCCTCACCCTCGGGCCTCAGTGGAGGCCAGCTGGTCCCCTGCTTCCAGCTGTCCTTCTGCGTTTTCTCCAATGAACTCAGACAGCATTCATGCGCGGATTCTCAGCAGTTCCTGGGCTGAAAACCACGGCTCGTCTGTAGCCCGCAGCTCACGCACTGGCCGCCAGCCACCCCCACTTGTGTGGCTTGTCACCCCACTCGGGGTCTGGCACCCTGGTGTCCTGGGCCTGCCCCCAGCTCCTGGCAGAGCCAGGCCTGAGCCCATGCTCCCAAGTGAGCAGCCATGGGAGCCACAGGCTGGCAGGAAGGGCGTTTACTCCAGCAGTGACAGTGCTGCCAAGCTCCTCCCCACCAGCCCCTGACCCCCGGGGTTGGGGCAAGACACTGATCAAATGACTCTGCCTGGAAACGGCAGCCCCCGGGGCAGCGAGACGCCCTGCAAACCTGCTGCAGGCCGTGCCCTGAGGGCCCCGAGCCGGGGGGCTCATCCCCGCTGGGCGGGAGGTGCTGGCGCTGAGCACCCCCTGCCCCACAGGACGTGCACCACGGGAATGGGACCCAGCAGGCCTTCTACAGCGACCCCCGCGTGCTCTACATCTCCCTGCACCGCTACGACGACGGCAACTTCTTCCCGGGCAGCGGCGCGCCCGATGAGGTGAGCGGGGCTCCGTCCGTGGGCGCAGCCCATGAGCAGAGGGGGCCCGGCGTGACTGGGGGCGGCTGTCAGCCCGGATCCCTCACGTGTGCCCCCTCGGGCCACGTCTGGTCCGTGTGCAGACAGCATCCTGGGAACACTGGTTCTAGCCTGGGCGGGCCGAGGGCTTGGGCCGGTGAGTGCAGGCGCCCTCGCCCTCAGGAGAGGCTGCTGTACAGTCACCACGTGTGTCCAGGGCAGTGGCCCTCTCGCCAGTCAAGTGCCCATGGTGAGCTCCCGAATGACCCCCGAGACTCCAGTGAAGGTCCCTGCTCTGAGCGGAGAAGCCCGACAGTGGGGAATCCCGTCCAAGGAGATGGGCCCGCCCACCTCGGGGTCTCGTCCTAGAAGGGACATCGGGGCAGACGGCCAGCTCGCAGCGGTCCCCGCAGCCCTTCACGGTGTGGCCCCTCCCTCAGGCAGGGTGCACAGCCCCCACACTCTGCACGTGCACAGGAACGGGGTTCCTGCTTCTGAAATCTCCCCGTCTTGAAAGGCAGAGTGTTGGGGGAGGGTGGGT
>SJYR01000266.1:923598-943719 GCA_006410655.1 Kobus ellipsiprymnus | reverse complement strand
TGTGTGTGTGTGTGTGTGTGTGAGATGTTCCTGTGTCTGTGTGTGTTTGTCTGTGTGTGTTTATCTGTGTGTGTGTAATGTGCCTGTGTCTGTGTGTGTGGGCGTGCGTGCCTGTGCACATGGGCATGTGCGTGGAGGCATGCGTGGATGTGAGCACAGCTGTGTTGCGCCTGCAGCTGGGATCCTAGTGAAGGCCAGGCCGTCAGAGCTTAACTGAGGGCCCTCCCTGCCGCCCGCCCTGGGCTGGGCTCTGGGTGGGGTGGCTGTAGGGGTCACACGGCCCCTCTCAGTGTCTGCACCCCGGCCTCAGGGGTGGCTCTCTGGGTCTTGTGATGCAAAGGCCGGGCCCCAAGCATGGCTCCACCGGCATGAGGCCCCATCTCCTGCCACTCGGTTCCCGCAAACAGCGGCTCAAACGATGAGCTGCTCAGACAGTGAGAGCAGCCGGGTCAGACAGGACCCCATCGCCTCCTCAGAAGGCCCGCGGGGTCGCCACCCGGACCACTCTCTCCTCCAATCTCAGTGGCTTAATGCTGTTGTTTCCTCTTCCTCTTGGTAAGATGTAATGCAATCGTGGCATTGTCCCCCCCCTTACTTAGGGGAGAAGGACTCCCCCCAAATGGACACCACATCTGAAAACCGCTCACGTACACAGTTAAATGTCAGCATCAGGAAATCAAAACTGGCCTTCACTGTGGAAGCCATCACCGCCAGCCCCCGGATGCCCTCCAGCCACCTACATTTTGTCACGCCCCATCCCAAGAACTGGCCCTCCTCAGGGGATTCCTGGGGAATAAAAGCATCTGGACTCGACCCTGAGAGGCATGAATACAGCCCAGTGACCTCTGATGCCTCAGGGGACCCAGCATGGCTGAATTCTGGTGGAGGCTGTCTTTAAACTACGGGTTAAGGTGATAAAAACGGCGGATCCCCTCTTCCTTTGGACCAGGTTCCGACTGAACTGACCTCCAAGGCTGTCTCGGGGTGCTGGGCACGCTGATGGGGTGGAAAAGCGGGCAGGAGGCGGGTCCTGGGGGTCACCCCCTCCCTGCCCGCCAACGTTATGATGGACCCCTCACCCCGAGTTGCTGTTGATGTCCCGTTTTAATCTGCCAAGTGTGTACATGGTGATGCCCTATCAAGTGAACTTTTTAAAGCTCAAATAGCCTCTTTGAAAAGGAAAATTGTTTCAGGGTTTTTTTTCTTTTATTGATTTTAATGTAAAATAGCACTTTGAAGTTTACAATTTATGGTTTCCTGGGCATCGATCTGAGTGGGGAAGGAGGGTCGGAAGCCGTTTCCCCTCCTCTGCCCGCTCCCCAGGGGCCTGGACAACGCTCACCCCATGCCTTCCAGGCGGCACCTTCTGCTGAGACCCACGCCTGCCTCATTGCATTTCAGGAGATCAAGCTCGAGATGAAGAAGAGATAAGAAAATTGCCCCTAATGAAAGCCAGAGGCAGCAGCACTTTCTCCTGGGCCTGAGACTCTGGGAGAAAAGGGGACCTTAATTCAAACCAGCCAGGCCAGCAGCTTTGAAGTCTGCTGAGCAGCGGAGGCCTCCAGGCCAGGAGATGCTGGTGTACTTTTCTTAACCCCTCACTTCCCTGCCGCCTGGCAGCGCGGGGTGCAGGGGCCGGGACTGCTGCTGCCCTCAGAGCGCTGTGTGGGTTTAAAGGCCATGTTATAAAGGTGCTCAGGGATGATGGAGCCGGACCATCCCGGAGATGGTGGAGCCAGGACTGCTCCTGCTCTCAGAGCGCCATGTCGGGGGAAAGGCCGTGTTATAAAAGTTATCAGAGATGCTGGTGAAACTGCCTGTTTGCCAATGCAAGCCTCCATCTCTCTCTGAGTGAGGTCGGCCTCTATTCTGAGCAGCTGGGCAGGTTCGTTTCATTACCCAACCTTTGAAGCCCTGCAGGAAGGTTGAGGGCCTTTTGTTTCTTCCATGTTTTTCTGTTTTAAAGACACTGGTTGGTTGTTTTGAGCTAAACTGTATGTAAAGCTTGACCCTCTGAAATACGTGCGAACGTCCAGTCCTGGGCGCTGGCTTCGTTCACGATAGCGTGTCTGCTCCGGGGCGACTGTCCCTGAGGGCCCGGCCCCTGGGGGCCGTGAACACACCTGCCTGGATCCCTCTGGCGGCCACTGTAGCTCTTCAGGGGCATCCAGGTCTTCTCCTCGGCAGAGCATTATCCGAGGACATTTTTACTGCAGTGATCTTAGAAGCAGAAGATAGAAGTAAAACCTCGGAGTTGAGCGATGCAGCGTTTAGCCCGCAGTCGCTGCGCCCGTGTACCGGTGGGGGTTGCACGTGCCTGTCCTCGTGGGTGGCAGGACCCCGGGTGAGGTGGGCCTGTGCCGATGGCATGTGGCATCCTCCTGCCCTCAGGTGGGGGCCTCGTGGTGTCAGGGTGGCGGACGCGCCCACGGCCAGTCATGGAGCCTTCAAGCACAAGGCTTCCTGGGGGCTGACGGGCGGGGAGCCCAGGGCCGGGAGCTGGGCGAGGTGCCCTCCTGTTGCCCAGGAGCCTGCCGGGGGTGGGGAGGAGGGACGTCCGCACCTTGGCAGATGGAGGCTGGCGAGCAGAGAGCAAAGAGGCCAAGCCTCGAGGACGCAGCTCTGGTGGGGGGTGGGGGGAGCAGGGCCTGTGCAGGGAGACGGCAGCAGGGGCGGCCTTCGGCGGCTTTCAGCCTGGCCGAGGCCACGGCGTCACTGCTGGGTGGCCCGGCCTGGGCAGTCACATTCCCGTCATCACTGTCTTCCTTCCCATCCTGACTCTCAGCAGAGCTCAGGTACTTGATAGCAGGTGCTGGGCCCCTGGCCTGTGGTCCTGGTGGAGGGGGCAGGGTTTTGAGAGGATGTGGGCCCCCAAAGCAGGGGCTCAGAGGCCGGGCTCCCAAAGCAGGGGAACTCAGAGGCTGGGAACCCCAGGGCAGGAGCTCAGAGGCCAGGCCCCCCTGAGCAGGTGTACAGAATTCCAGATCCCAAAGGGCACATACCTCCCCTTGCAGAGCAAACGAAAGGAAGTTTTTGATGATCAAAACACCCGTCACTGAAATCGTGCTGTTGGGCTCCCAGCAGCATCCTCTTGTAAAACCGGGTCTGGATTCAGGACTCAGCCACGGTCAGCGTCCTCTGCCTGGCGCCTCCAGCCAGTGAGCACTCTCCTGGCTGGAGACATGAACTGTGGAACCAGCAGAAACACGGGGGTGAGCGTGAACAAGGAAGCCTGTGGGGCGAAGGCTCCAGGGGCCAGCTTGCGTGGACAGTGCTTCCAGGGCATTCAGAGGGTCAGAAGGGAGCCAGGGGCAGCGTAGCAGCCGGAACCCTGGTTCCAGCCAAGGCCCTGGAACCAGTGGGCACAGCCCCGAACACAGCGCCGCAGCCCACTGGCCACCAGGTCGTCTTCCCCCAGCTGGCGTTGACTGCCAGTCTGGTGGATTTGTGCGGGCCCCAGTTGGGTGGTGTATCGAGAAGTCATTTCTTTTTTAGAAATTGGAGCCAGCTGTTGAATCAGCTCGTGCATTTAGATTTCATTGTGGGTTGGGAGTTGGCATGTTGGCACAGCAGTCTGGCCGTGCGAGGCTACAGTGCGGCTGATAAGACATGATTCTGGGAGCTGCAGGGCCCCCGTAGCATCCCCGGGCACTGCCACCTTCGTGGAGCCGCCAGGCTGTCCCAAGCAGGAATAGGCCCATCAGCGACGTCCACCTTGTCGTCTGGCCTGCCGAGCCCTGGCGCCCAGCCTGGCTTTTCCCTGTGGAAACCTGGCTGCAGGTGTGGACTGGCCAGCAAGCAAAGGATGGAAGGGTGGGCAGAGCGTGTGTCCAGGGTGGAGGCGCTGGGCCGGGTCCCAGGCGTCACGGGCCAGGAGCTCAGCTGCGCGGGTGGTTCACGTGTTTGCATCCTGCCCCGCTGGGCGCGGAGGCCCCGGCACCTCCGCTGCTCGTCCCTGTTGCCATCTCCCCCCAGCTTTCCCACGTCCAGAGCTGCACCTGGCCTCCTCCTCTCTCAGGGTCTTCTCCCTGAAAGCGGACGATTGGTGGTCTGCTGCCCTGGGAGGCTCCTGGCCCTCAACGCTGGCCTTGGTTGTCCCCCCAAAGGTCGCCAAGGACCCCTAGACCCACTCACCTTAGAGCAGCAGTTTGAGGGAAGGCCTTCAACGGATATTTCAGTTCAGTTCAGTTCAGTCGCTCAGTCGTGTTCGACTCTATTTAGATCTTGTTATTTTCAGACTAAACCACTCATTAAAACATCATCCTAGAAATAAAATGTCAGGCAGTTTCCCATTTTCTTTGCAGCACCTGTTAACTGGTCACGGGCTGGCAGCTTGCTTCTGGCACCAGGGTCCCAGGCAGGGTGATGCTAGGAGGTCCAGTAGGCAGGCTGGCAGGCAGTCAGTAGTGACACGTCCAGCCCTCTCCTACCCATGAGGAAGCCGAGTCCTGTCAAGGGGAGACGACATTTCTCGGGGCTTAGGGCACACTAAAAATGTGTGCTGCACACCCACTCAGCACATGCCGGGCAAACAGCACCATTTCAGATTTTCATACTGTAGCAAGCAAGCATTCGGGATTACAGTGTCAACTGTCCCAGTCAGGAAGAGGAAAGGAGGGTGTGCACACGGACATCCGCTTTCCTAGGCGCTCAGACTCCAGGCTGGACGGTGTGCCAACCCCGCTCCCCAGACCCTGCACACACGTATGCACACACCACTTACCCACACCCACATGCCAACACGTGGGATCAGCCGTGCTTTACAACTTGTTATGATTGGCTTTGGGGCGAAGCCACACACCAAGCACAGACACCAGGGACTCTCTCGGTATTCACCTCCTTTAATGATTTTCACAGGGCTGTTTTTTTTTAATTTTGTGGGGGGATTAGAAATGAAATCGTTCCGCGATACTTCAAAGCAGAGCAGCAGAGCACCCACATGCACTTGCTTCAAAACGTCTGCTGGAGCTCTCTGAATGAGCCAGCGTCTGCTTGAAATGTCTGTGGTTTTCATTGAAACACCGTGCCGGCTTTAAAATCCCTACCAAGATTGCGGCCGAAGCCGGTCTCCCGCCCAAAGACAAAGTTTATGTGACAAGAACTTCATTAAAAATAATTGAAAACCAGCCTCGCTAGAATGATGAGGGCTTGTGCAGAGGGGCCCACCGGGTGCTCGCAGGGGGGGAAGGGTGGCCTGTGCCTTTGTGGGGACAGACAGCTGCCAGGCGTGGAGGGAGAGCAGACGGCTCTTCCTGGATTCCAAAGCGGCACCCCCCTGCCCACCAGCCTGGACCAGGAATTTCCACACAAGCCCCACGGTCTGCTCTCATGCCTGTGCTGTGTTTAGAAGACCGGGCTCATAGACTTCCCTGGCGTGCAGCAGTTAAGGCTCTGCGCTTCCAGCGCAGGGGACACCGGTCTGTCCCCTCGTCAGGGAACTAAGATCCCACATGCCGTGTGGTGCAGCCAGAAAAAGAGACCGTGCTCTCTCTACGTCGCATCTCCAGTTCCTGTGAGCTCTCGTCCCACTGGCGCTGATAAGCATTCAGAGCTGGGGCTGGCATCACGCGTGCAGCAACTTTAGCAGAGTCAGAATGGCAGGAGCCTGGGGCAGGGCTGGTGGATGGCAGCCCAGGGACCAAGTCCCACCTTGTGTTTTTTAAGTCAAGTGGCCCAAAATGGAAGTGTCTGCTCCCTTGCCCTCAGCAGGAATGCTCTCAGCCCCCGGTCTGAACCACACACAGTGTTGCTGGGCTCTGAGGGGTGGCCTCCGAGGCCCAGAGCCTGAGTCCTTGAGAGCACTTCCGTCAGCTCTGCAGAGGCTGTTCAGGAGTAAACTGAACTTGGCACGGCCTCAGAGGAAAGAATAGAAGCGGCGAGCTGCTGAAAGGCCCACCTGGCCTGTGACTCCCTGGTTCCAGAAGGGCGTTTCCTGGTGGACAAAGGGCCAGGGTGAGGTCGGTGAGTCTTGGTGGTAGACGCTCCCAGCACCTGACCCGTCGCAGGTGGACATCCCTTGGGACGCCCCCGGGCCGTGCGTGGTCGCGGGAGTCCGGCCGGGCCTCCTGGCTCTTCCCCGCGGATCCTGCAGCGCGGGGGCCAGTCTCACCCGTGTGTGGCTCTCCGGGGTTCTCGGCCGCCCCCACCTGAAATCAGAGGGACCTCAACAGGACTGCGGCCCAGGGTAGTTCCTAGCTGGAGAAGTATTTAATACTGAGGATTCTGTTTCTTATGGACATGGGTTTGGGTAAACTCCGGGAGTTGGTGATGGACAGGGAGGCCTGGCGTGCTGCAGTCCACGGGGTCGCAAAGAATCGGACACGACTGAGCAACTGACTGAATTGAACTGAACTGATTCTGTTTCTTTGGCCAAAGGTGTCACCTTCCAGAGTTGACTTTGCTGGAGTAAACGGTGATTTCATGTCATCCTGATGAGAGCCTGTGGGATTGCAGGGGATGCCCCGTGGCCATGATCTTCCCTGTGGCCCGGCCCATGGCCATGATGCTCCTTGGGGTCCGCCCCGTGCCCATGTGCTTCCTGGGGCCTGGCCCGTGCCCATGGTGCCCTCTGGGGCCCATCCCATAAGGGGCGGGGACCACTGGTCATGCCCAGCACACTGAGCCCCCTCATGCAATCTTCTGAAGACCTGGTAGGGGCAGGGTGTGTCTCAGAGGTGAGGAGCTGGGCAGGAGGAAGACAGAAAGTCGGGGTAATTTCCAGACCCATGAGGCTGGCTCCAGGTCAGATGCTGGACGGATGGGAGTCTTCCCAGTCTCAGCAGGAAGCGAGATTTCCAGGCTGAGCCGTACGCTCAGGCTGCGAGCTCCTGAGGCAGTTGTGTTAACAGGAGCTTCCCCCCACTTTTCTTGCCGTTTCCCGGATGTAACTTAGCCCCTGACCTCCTCAGTATCTGTTTATACTTCTGACCAGTTGGTTCTCTTAAACTGGAGCATCGGTTTTCCCCTTAGGAATCCTAAGTGTTGAATTTCTTTCTAATTAACCTTACACATCCCTCCTGCACCCCAGCAGCAGGTCATTTGGTCCATCACAGCGGACGGCGTGGCCTTGGGCTGGGGTCATGGAAGCCCAGCGTAGGGGCTCCGGGACGCCATCACCAGCTCAGGCACCCGGCCCCGGGTCCCCAGTGCTGGGTGGTGCCCCGGAAGCCCCAGCAGCCAGCGACGGTGGCCACCCTGGGCTGACGCAGCGTCTCCCCCTCTGCCCCGTGCAGGACTGTGGTCATGCCGATCGCCAGCGAGTTCGCCCCAGACGTGGTGCTGGTGTCCTCAGGCTTCGACGCCGTGGAGGGCCACCCCACGCCCCTCGGAGGCTACAACCTTTCCGCCAAATGTAAGTCAGGTTTGCGGGCGGCCAGGTGTCAGATGCGCGCTGTGCACACCAGGCTTCCCCTCCGGTGGCCGTGGAAGGAGCATCCACCCCAAAACCCCAAAGACATCTTACTGAAACCACGACACTGGCTCCCCAGAGAGCACGAGGCCTGCAGCAGGCACGTAGCCAGAGGCCAGCAAGCCTGGGGCCCGCCCGCGGCCACTGTCAGCTGGGGCCAGGTCCCCCTCCTCCTGAGGGCTGTCGTCCCACGCCGGGCCTGTGGGGGAGCTGGCCCTAAATGCTGTGAAGACAGAAAGAGCCAAGAGCAGACTCACTCCAGTCAGGGGAGGAGAGACTTGTGTGTCCTCTCTGTCTCAGCAACTCACACAGGTGACAGCACCCCCCACCCCAGCTCCAGCCACAGAGAGGCCTGGATGCCCCGACCCTGACCAGCGACCTGGGGGTTGCAGTGTCTGGGTGCCTGGGGTTCCAGGGGGACAGGGGAGGCTTGTCAGGGGAGCCTGTCCCCCGCCCCCATGTGGGGAGAGCATGGTGCAGTGAAGAAGCCCAGCCACAGCACAGCCTCGCAGAGCCCGCCTGCCCAGCCGGGGGCCGAGAGGCTGAGTCCAGGCAGACAGGGCACCAGCGGCCTCCATGCCCAGCGTGGGGGCCACGCCTGAGTGCTTCCTGGGGCCCTCGCAGTCCCCTCCAAGCCAGCATCACTGTTGCCAGAGGAGGGGAAACTGAGGCTGGGGGTCCCCAGGGCCTCACCGGCACCTGCAGCTGCCCGGGGGCAGAGTCCAGCCTCGGGCCCGCTCTGCCGAGCGCCAGCCTCTGCAGACGGATGGGGTCAGCCGGCCTGGCTCCCCGAGGAGGGGCTTTCCCGTTCCCCGTGGGGAGGGCATTACACTGCAGCGCAGGGACCGTGGCTGCTGAAGAAGGCCGATGGGAACACAGGAGGGCCCTGGAGGGGTGCGGCAGTGACACGCGCAGGGGCGCAGTGCGCGGGGGCCCTGGCAGCGACGCGCGCGAGCCTGTTGCCACACCTGTGCCCGGCACTCAGCCGGCGGGAACGCCCTGGGCTCTGGGACGGGCGTGGCCGAGCCCCGGCAGCTGCCCTGCCCGTCACCCTCCTGCCTCCCGGCTTCTGCGGTTCCGCAGGCGAGATGGGGGCTCCCCCGGGGCTCCTCCCTGCCCCCGAATGAGATGATTTGCAGCATTATAAAATCAAAGCCCCAAAACCGTAATTCCTACTCCCACGGAGATCAAAAAGAATCCCAAGCAGAAACCCTCCAGTGAATTTATCACAAGCCAACCTGACTTTCATTAGGTGTCTCACTCGGAGCGCCAGCCTCGGGGCCTCGGTAAGGCGATGTGATGTGCCCCTGGCCGCTTTCGTCTGCTGCCAGGCGCCGGCACCATGGCCTGGCTTCGCCCACCACTTGCCTCTCCCGTGTCCTTCTGTTTATACTTCTGACCAGTTGGTTCTCTTAAACTGGAGCATCGGTTTTCCCCTTAGGAATCCTAAGTGTTGAATTTCTTTCTAATTAACCTTACACATCCCTCCTGCACCCCAGCAGCAGGTCATTTGGTCCATCACAGCGGACGGCGTGGCCTTGGGCTGGGGTCATGGAAGCCCAGCGTAGGGGCTCCGGGACGCCATCACCAGCTCAGGCACCCGGCCCCGGGTCCCCAGTGCTGGGTGGTGCCCCGGAAGCCCCAGCAGCCAGCGACGGTGGCCACCCTGGGCTGACGCAGCGTCTCCCCCTCTGCCCCGTGCAGGACTGTGGTCATGCCGATCGCCAGCGAGTTCGCCCCAGACGTGGTGCTGGTGTCCTCAGGCTTCGACGCCGTGGAGGGCCACCCCACGCCCCTCGGAGGCTACAACCTTTCCGCCAAATGTAAGTCAGGTTTGCGGGCGGCCAGGTGTCAGATGCGCGCTGTGCACACCAGGCTTCCCCTCCGGTGGCCGTGGAAGGAGCATCCACCCCAAAACCCCAAAGACATCTTACTGAAACCACGACACTGGCTCCCCAGAGAGCACGAGGCCTGCAGCAGGCACGTAGCCAGAGGCCAGCAAGCCTGGGGCCCGCCCGCGGCCACTGTCAGCTGGGGCCAGGTCCCCCTCCTCCTGAGGGCTGTCGTCCCACGCCGGGCCTGTGGGGGAGCTGGCCCTAAATGCTGTGAAGACAGAAAGAGCCAAGAGCAGACTCACTCCAGTCAGGGGAGGAGAGACTTGTGTGTCCTCTCTGTCTCAGCAACTCACACAGGTGACAGCACCCCCCACCCCAGCTCCAGCCACAGAGAGGCCTGGATGCCCCGACCCTGACCAGCGACCTGGGGGTTGCAGTGTCTGGGTGCCTGGGGTTCCAGGGGGACAGGGGAGGCTTGTCAGGGGAGCCTGTCCCCCGCCCCCATGTGGGGAGAGCATGGTGCAGTGAAGAAGCCCAGCCACAGCACAGCCTCGCAGAGCCCGCCTGCCCAGCCGGGGGCCGAGAGGCTGAGTCCAGGCAGACAGGGCACCAGCGGCCTCCATGCCCAGCGTGGGGGCCACGCCTGAGTGCTTCCTGGGGCCCTCGCAGTCCCCTCCAAGCCAGCATCACTGTTGCCAGAGGAGGGGAAACTGAGGCTGGGGGTCCCCAGGGCCTCACCGGCACCTGCAGCTGCCCGGGGGCAGAGTCCAGCCTCGGGCCCGCTCTGCCGAGCGCCAGCCTCTGCAGACGGATGGGGTCAGCCGGCCTGGCTCCCCGAGGAGGGGCTTTCCCGTTCCCCGTGGGGAGGGCATTGCACTGCAGCGCAGGGACCGTGGCTGCTGAAGAAGGCCGATGGGAACACAGGAGGGCCCTGGAGGGGTGCGGCAGTGACACGCGCAGGGGCGCAGTGCGCGGGGGCCCTGGCAGCGACGCGCGCGAGCCTGTTGCCACACCTGTGCCCGGCACTCAGCCGGCGGGAACGCCCTGGGCTCTGGGACGGGCGTGGCCGAGCCCCGGCAGCTGCCCTGCCCGTCACCCTCCTGCCTCCCGGCTTCTGCGGTTCCGCAGGCGAGATGGGGGCTCCCCCGGGGCTCCTCCCTGCCCCCGAATGAGATGATTTGCAGCATTATAAAATCAAAGCCCCAAAACCGTAATTCCTACTCCCACGGAGATCAAAAAGAATCCCAAGCAGAAACCCTCCAGTGAATTTATCACAAGCCAACCTGACTTTCATTAGGTGTCTCACTCGGAGCGCCAGCCTCGGGGCCTCGGTAAGGCGATGTGATGTGCCCCTGGCCGCTTTCGTCTGCTGCCAGGCGCCGGCACCATGGCCTGGCTTCGCCCACCACTTGCCTCTCCCGTGTCCCCCACAGGTTTCGGGTACCTGACGAAGCAGCTGATGGGCCTGGCCGGCGGCCGGGTTGTCCTGGCGCTGGAGGGGGGTCACGATCTCACAGCCATCTGCGATGCCTCGGAAGCCTGCGTCTCTGCTCTGCTGGGGAATGAGGTAGGAGGGCCCTGCCCTGCCCCACTGTCCTGCGGCCTGCACACCTGCCACTCACATCTGAGAGGAGGCTTGCCCACCCGGCAGGACTGTCTGGTTGTGGCCGGAAGTGGGTGGGCAAAGGGACAGTTAGAAGCCATGTCTCCTGAGCAGACGGCTCAGCGTCCGTCTTTTAAAGGCACCCACCTGGATGCGGGGCTCGCACGGGACGCCTTTACCTGGTCTCCTCCTCGTGGGTGGCCGGTCCTCTGGGATGTCCTGAAGCAGGTCCTGGGGAGGTGTCCACGCCATCTCGGGCTGGGGCGCGGGCCCGGGTCCCTGTGGCTCTCCTGCTGCTCTGACCCTCGGGCGATGCCCAGGACTGGGTTCAGCAGCCCAGCCTGACAGTGGGGCTCAGAGGGCACTTTTCAGGGTTCCATGGAGGGAGGCCCGCTGGAAGGAAGCTTTCCAGGCTAAAATGCCATCAGGCCGGGATGCTCACGTCCACTGGCACTCCTGGTGGACAAAGCCACCCGGCCGCCGGTGGGGGAGGGCGGGGGTGGGGATACCGCCTGGGTCGGTTCTGAGCATCTGAAGTTCATGACAGACACCCACTCTGTAGCTTCCACCTCGGATTTTGGAACCGTGCTCTTCCTGAAGCTTTAAATGCATCCACGGCCTTGGACATGAGGCCTCCTGACCCCATCAGGGAAGCATAGGTGGCTCCCACGCCCACCACACAGCTTTCTCTGGCTGCTTTTCCCACAGCATTGCCGGGAGGGGCCAAGGAAAGAGCCGCTGGTGTTTGGGCAGCACGGCCAAGTGGCCCGGGTCGCCAGCCGGCCCATGGCAGAGCAAGGCCCAGGGTCCACACTCCCCAGACACAGAGGGTCTCGTGGGGGCCTTAGGGAGGTGCAGGCCCGCCTGGCGACACCTGGAGGCTGCTCCCCTCCCCAGGACCCATCACACAAAATGGGGCTTCTCCACGTTCACAGAGTGCGCAGACCCTCTCTCAGTAGGGTCAGGGTTACCTGGTGCCCCATGGGGGTGCCTGAGCCCCGCCCCTGGACAGGGGTGTCCTTCCTGGAGTAGCAGCTCCCAACAGCCGGGCCCAGGGGCTCACAGGGGGCATCTGAGACTCCTGGCAGGGAGGGAAAGAGGCAGAATCGCAGGGCAGCTCCCTGTAAGGCCTGCTTGCGGTGCTCCTTGGCCCGGGGTTGTGCTCCACGACCTGGGCTTGTGCTCCCTGAATCGGGCACATGCTCCTGGCCCAGGCACGTGCTCCCTGGCCCAGGCTCATGCTCCCTGCCCCAGGGTTGTGCTCCCTGACCCGGACTTATGCTCCTGGCCCAGCGCATGCTCCCTGGCTGTCTGCTGGGACAGGCCACTGGCTGGCAACAGGGGTGGAGGTGGTAAGCTTGGATGGGCAGGCACCGGGGAGGGCTCTGTTTCCTCCTGGCAACCTGTGCGTGTCCTGGATGGTGTCCATTGTAACCTAAGTCACACCTGGGTCCAGGGGCCTGCTGGAATCTCCCGTCTGGTCAGCTTGTTAGCAACACGTGTGAATGTTCTCTGGCAAACCCCCACCTGCTTTTGCTTTCCAAAGTGTGCAGGGCTCTTCACCTCTCCTCTCTTGCCATAACGTGATCTCCCCACCCCTTTTACTAGGAGAAGGCAGCTGATTTATATATTCAAGCCATCTTGAGGGCTTTTGATTCTGAGAGCCAGCTATTTTAAAACAGCAGCAGAGGACTCGGCTTTCAGCTCAGCTGCTTGTGCTTTTCGGACAAAGTGTTCCTTTGGTGAAACACATCAAAAAGCAGGAAGCCCTAGTTTTATCGAGGTCTCTTAAAAATCTTTTTAATGCCAGAAAGTTAGAGGGAGCCTCACCCCTCGGCCTTTGATGAGGCTGATGCCAGGCGCAGGGACAGCTTGCTCCTGGGCTGGGGAAGCTGACTGCGCAGCCGGTGTTGCCCGTCCATGGGGGTCAGCAGAGGGGCACACACGGGGCTGGGCCTGGAGGGCTGCCCCACCCCAAGAGCCATCAAACTGACTACTGAACTGAAGCTGTGTGAACTGACTATTAAACATGAAGCCGTCATATTGACTAGTTTCAGCTTCACGCCATCTGCAGCCCTTGGGGGTGGTGACAGTGAGATGTCACTTACGGGAGCTGGGTGGGTGGTGTGCAGCTGCAGCCCAGGGCGGGGCCCCGGGCAGGTGGGGAGTCACTTCCCCTGTCACAGGTCGCCCCCAAGGGGAGGCTTCTTTGGGGCCCATTTTCTATTTAGCCATGTGGCTTCTGGGGGTCACAGGGCACCGTCTCATTGAGCCCAAGTCCAAGACCCCGCGCAGGAGGTGGTGGGGGATCAAGTGGCCGGCAGCCACAGTAGTGTCCCTCCCTTGTCCCGCTGCACTGCCTCGCCAGGGCACAGAGTGAGGCGCCCCCGGGGGGCTAGAAGCGGTGGGTGGACGCAGGAGACACAGGGTTGACTGAGCCTGCTGTCAGCTTCCAGCCCGCCAGCTGCGGTTCACCTGTGCTCACCTCACCAAAGCAGCCGCACGCAGGCCGTGAGGATGGAGCAGGCTGTCCCCTAGTCATGTTTCCAGGACACGGCTTGCACTGGGTCGGGGAGGTGGGCCGCGTGTCCGAGCTGTGCCCCCAGCGGGCCCATCAGCTCCCAACCCTCCCCTGGAGAAGTGGCCCTGCACCCTATGCGGGCAAGAGGGGACCCGCCCCGGAGCTCCTGGGCCTCCTGCTGTGGGGGAATGGGGAATGGGGACCTGAGCCCGAGGAGGGTAGCAGAACCCATCTCGGGGGCCCCGGGAGCGTCCCGCCATCCTGGGTGCACACCTTCCGCTTCCTGTCAATGGAGCCTTATTCTTTTAACCTTTGTCCAAAGGAGTTGTGGTTTTTTTGGTGCCATGTGGTTCATTTTCACTAGTGTTTAAAAACTGTTGAAAACCAGCCGTGTCCTCCAAGCCTCTGCGCCGTCACTAGGAGGCTCAGGAAACGCCATGTGGCTGGCCCCGGATAATCGCTGAGTCCGGCCCTGTCGCCAGATGCAGTCCACACGCTGAGGCTGCAGAGCCTGAGCAGACAGACAGACGTGCAGGCCCTCCTGCGGGGGAGGGGACCCCACCCACAGCCCAGCCCCTGAAGGACACCGAGGAGGGGATGGCCCAGGAGGGCTCAGCGCTGGCCCTGGCAGGAGCGTGCTTCCCTGAGGCCCCTGGAGGAGCTCCGCCAGCAGGTGGGAACCTCGGTCAGAGGTGACTGCAGGTGGCCTCCAGCCCCTCCCCGGGGGAGCCAGCAGGGAGGCTGGGGCTGGGCCTGAGGGTGGAGGACTCGGGAGAGGAGGCCAACCAGAAACCCATCTCTGGAAGCAGTCCTGGAGAGGCTGAGAGAGAAGGGAAGACGCAGGAGAGCACGCTGGGGTGGCCCCCGGGCCCCCATGGCTCTGAGTCTTGCAGAGACCTCTGCCCATGGGGAGAGGGGATTGAGATGGGGAGAAGGGATCGCAGAGCCAGCCTTTGGGCACGGGTTGGAGTGGGGCAGAGAGACGTGGGGCACGTCGTCTGTCTCCTTGGGAAGAACGCGGGGGCCAGGGCACCTGCCAGGGTGGCCCGGCGTCTGAACCCAGGTGCAGCTGTGAGGGTCAGGACCGTCACAGGCTGGGCGGATGGCGGCGGGGCGGCTCCCGGACGGCGGGACAGGGCGTGAGCCCCTGAGGATGGGTTGGGGGCCTGGGCTCCGTCATCTCTCGTGTTTCCGGCGGGCTCAGAGATGCCCACCAAAGTGCAGTTTCGTTTTCTGGAAAACACACGCTGTGACCTGGGTTCGGCCAAGATTTCGTAAGGACTGTTTTCCTTGGTGCTGTAACCTCTCTGGTTTCTGCTCACTCAGGGTGTGGTGTGAGCTCTTGTAAACTGCAGAGTAGAAAGCCACACCCACACCCACAACCAGGCGCTCTGCACAAGGGTTTTCTTGCACACTTTCCCCGAGGCTGGCTTTTTAAAGGCCGAGCTTAGGACGAGCCTCCTTTCTGATTTGGTTGTGATGTGGAATACACGCGAGGTGAACGTGCCCCGAGGTGGCCAGGAGTCCGTCTATCACTCGGACTCGGCGTCACCCACAGCCAGCCCTCTGTTCTTTTCTAAGTGAAAGTGGAAGTGAAGTCGCTCAGCTGTGTCCGACACTTTGTGACGCCATGGACCACAGTCCACCAGGCTCCTCTGTCCATGGTATTCTCCAGGCAAGAATACTGGAGTGGGTTGCCGTTTCCTTCTCCAGGGGATCTTCCTGACCCAGGCATTGAACCCCAGTCTCCTGCATTGTAGGCAGACGCTTTACTGTCTGAGCCACCAGGAAAGTCCTCAAAGCCTCTCCAGCTTGGCTCCTTCCAGACACAGGCGGGCAAGTGAAGGCACACAGCCCAGCTCTCCGAGCTCGCACGGCCGGGCCAAGAGCAGGATGGTGGCCCCTGTTTGCTCTCCTCCTGGGGCCACCGTGTGCCTCACATCCCTCTGCCAAGCCTGATTCCCTGCTCCCAGTCGCACCTGCCCCCAAGTCCCTCCCCTGCTCAGCACAGCCTGACCCCCTCTCCCCTGCTCTCCCTGCCGCCCACCGCCCTGGCCCCCCTGGGTAAACGTCACCCCGCACCCAGGCCAGCCCCTCGGACGTGGGGCCCTGCTCTGTGCGGCCAGGTGGAGGCCTGTCTCTTTCGCTCCCTGACGTTTCCCAAGTTTGCAGGATGGATAGTGGTTGCTCAGTGATGTCTGTTAAATGAAAAATAAGGCCCCGAGTAATGAGAGATTTATATATTCCAAGAGCTAGAGCCTCCCTCGCTGCCCAGTCCTTGTGTGTAAAGTGGAGGCTGGATGCGGGCTAGGGGCAGACTGATGCCCAGAGCAGCTGGAGATAGGGAGCTGCCACAGAAATGGTGGGGGAGGGGCAGATGGCAATGTGGAAGCCAAGGTGCTCACCAGATGTGACCCGGGCAGAGGGTGCTGGAGGAGAGCCATGTAGCCCCCTGGAGGGTCAGCCCCCAGCCATGTCCAGGGCCCCCTGGGGAGGTTAGACATGGGGGTCCCCCCCAGGATTGGGAGCAGCAGGACCCGGGTTGCATTTTAGAAAATTCCTGGCACCGTTCTCTGACACACCCCTCTGCCTTCAAGTGATAGGCATTTTATGGAATGAGTTATTTTCTAAAGAACTGCTTTTTTCTTAAAAGGGATAAAATCCTAGCAAATTGTCAGAGTTGTACTGCAACAATAAGGCCACAGCTGTTTACGCCACAGTGAGGACCCCAAACCTGAAAGGCGTGTTTTCTGCTCCAGCCTCATACCCACAGGGAACCTGGGCGCTGCCCTTGGTGGCCCACTGACGAAGGTGCTTAAGGACATTCCTGTCTTCATGGGGACACCCTGTTTTCACGGCAACCTGCAGGTGTTCCCAGAGGGGCTCCCCATCTGTATCTGCTCTCTGGCCCAGGACTCACCGGGTTGGCCCAGGTTGGGAATTACATCTGGGTCCCACCCTGTGCGGTCAGCCGTGGCCAGAGGGTAGCTGCGTCCCTGAGGCAGATCCCAGTGGAGGGAGGGGTGGTCCCATGTCTACAAGGTGGCATCTGAGTGTTTGTCCCTCAGGCCCTCAGTAGTGGCGGACCAACCTCAGCAACATGACATCTCACATTTGACCCTATCAGTCTGCAGGACAACAGAGAACCCAGTTTACCAGGGGGGTCACTTCCTCGTTCCTCAGAGGCTGAGCACCTTTTCACGGGTCTCTTGGCCACTCAACCTTTCTCTTCTGGTTTTTTGCCCGTTTTTCTATTAGACCATGTTTTTCCAATCAATTTTGGGGGGAGAATTGGTTGGATTGGTGGATGGATGGATGGTTTGGTGGATAGATTGATGGATGGATGGGTGGATGGATGAATAGATGGATTGGTGGATGGGTGGATGGACAGGTGGGTGGATGGTTGGATGGATGAGTGGTTGGATGGATGGATAAGTGGATGATGGTGGATGGCTGGATGGGTGCATGGATGGGTGGATAAATGGATAGATGGTAGATGGTTGGATGGGTGGGTGGAAGGACAGACAGATGGATTGATGAATGGATGGATGGATAGATGAACTAGTGAATGGATGGATGGATGGTGGATGGTTGGATGGATGGATGGGTGGGTGGATGGATAAATAGATGGATTGGTAGATGGATGGACGGACAGATGGGTGGATGGTTGGATGGATGAGTGGTTAGATGGATGGATGGATACATGGATGGGTAAATTGATGGATTGGTGGATGGATGGATAGATGGTTGATGGATGGGTGGTTTGGTGGATGGATAAATGGGTGAATGGTTGGATGGATAGGTGGATGGATAGACAGATGGACTGGTGGATGGTTGGACAGATGGATTGGTGGATGGATGGGTGGGTGGTGGATGGTTGGATGGCTGGATGGGTGTATGGATGGATATATGGATAGATGGTGGATGGTTGGATGGATAGATGTGTGTGTGGATGGGTAGATGGATGGATTGATGGATGGCTGTGTAGATGGATAGATGGATTGGTGGATGGTTGAATGGATGAGTGGTTGGATAGTTGGATAAGTGGATGGATGGTGGATGTTTGGATGGGTGCATGGATGGATAAATGGATAGATAGTGGATGATTGAATGGATGGATAGATGGGTGGATGGATGGATTGGTGGTTGGTTGGATGGATGAGTGGTTGGATAGATGGATGGATGATGGATGGTTGGAGGGATAGACAGACCAATGGACAGCTGGGAGTACCCTCTTCTCTGTAAAAGTGAATGTAGGGTCAGAATAATCTGTTCCTTGACTGAAAGGGCTTTCCTGGGCCATGGGTCTCCTTTGGGTGAAATTTTTAAGTGACTGATTTTGTCATTTTTTTTATCCCTTCTTGAGTAAATTTTGGAAGATTACATTTTACCAGGAATTTTTTCTATCTCGGCCAATTTTTCCAAATTATTGACTGAAGTTAACAGCGTTCTTGTACTGTCTTTCATCTCTACTGTTCCTGTAGTCGTGGTCCTTCTTATCCTAACATGTTTATCTGTGCCTCCTCTGATTTTCGTCACCAGCCCTACCAGAACTTAATTTTTCATTTCAGTTTTAAACGATAAAGTAATCATGTTTAATATATTAAAAGTAAGATACTAATGAATGGTGAACCAGAAATCACTGAAACTGAAATGGGATATTCTAAAGAGAGCCAAATGGAACTTCTAAAAATGAAAACATATTAGCAGAAAATAGAAACTCGGTGAGATCAGCTAGAGAGAAGACTAATGACCTGGAAGGGATGTGTGTGTGCTCAGTTGTGTCTGACTCTGTGCCACCCCATGGACCGTAGCCTGTCAGACTTCTCTGTCCATGGGATTCTCCAGGCAAGAGTACTGGAGTGGGTTGTCATTTCCTTCTCCAGGGGATCTTCCCCACCCGGAAATCAAACCCTCATCTCCTGCCTGGCAGGAGGATTCTTCACCACCGAGCCACCAGGGAATCCCACAACCTGGAAGCGACAGCTGAAGGAATGAGGCTAAGCGCAGCCCAGAGACAGGGGGTAGAGGGGGCTTGAGTGTGTTCAGCGTCCCCACCAGACTGAGGGGTGGGTGACTGAAAGGGTCAGAGGCCCGGGATCTTTCGTGACTGCTGGAGGCACCATTCTCAGCCCTGGAAGGCAAGGGGCCCAACCCAGAGAGTTAGAAAAAAAGCTCACATCCAAGCTCATCTGAGTGACTGCAGGACCACAAAGACAAACAGGAAACTGTGAGAGTAGCCGGAGAGAGCAGACGGACAACCCACAAGGAGCAGTGTTAGCCAGACACCAACCGCTTCACAGTGAAGGAAGCAGCAGACAGCGGGGCAAGGTCTTCCATGTCGAAAGGAAGAGCCCGCCAGTCCAGAGCCGCAGGCCCAGCGGGACTGTGGCCGCGGGGCTGGGGTAGGTGGGAAGAGAGAAACAACCTGGGAAAGCTTGACCCATGAGACCTTCTCCAAAGGAAACTCTGTAGGAGGAGCTTCAGGCAGAAGGACAACAGCCCAGGCAGCTGTCTGTTGAGCAAGACGGGGGCGTCAGTGCAGGAAAGCCCGAATCACCAGGAACTCCGGGAGACAGTAACAACAATGCCAAGCCAGTGAAAGTAAAGAGAGAAGCAGAGTGAGGGCCGCGAGCCGTCAGTCAAGGACGACAGGGAGCTTGGCCGGGCCCTGGAGCAGGGGCTGCCTGTGCAGCAGACAGAGACGCAGGACGCTGGCTGCAGTGCGCTTGTGAGGAGCAAGCACGCTGTGGTCAGTTCAGCCCGCGGGCTGGCGGCTCCGTGGCAGACACCCGGCGCGCCCTGTGGCCATCCGGCGGGCAGGCCGTGTGCGCCTCCCCACTCCACCTGCTGCAGGGACTCCAGGGAGAGCTCGGAGCAGAGATGCTCACACCCTCTGTCTGCCTCTTCTCCGATCACTGGAAGAAAACCCTGAGGGGCAGATGCGCCTGTCGCTCAGCTGTGTCTGACTCTTTGTGACGCCCTGAACCATAGCCCGCCAGGCCCCTCTGTCCATGGGATTTCCCAGGCAAGAATACTGGACTGGGTTGCCATTTCCTCCTTCAGGGGATCTTCCTGACCCAGGGATCAAACCCACGTCTGCTGCTTGGCAGGCAGATTCTTTACCGCTGAGCCACCAGGGAGGCCCAAAGTGGGGATATTCAAGCCCTGTCTATAAAACCCTTGTATACAAGTGCGATGAAACTGATGTTTCCAAAAAGTCATCATCCCTTCCCCTGACGCTGTGCCGTGCATCCAGCGGTGGCGCCCACGCCGCCGCCCCTCTGCGCCAGCTGCCTCTGGACACCAGCCAGTATCCTGCCCACACGGGCACCCAAGAACGTACCCGAGAGCCTCCTAGGGGAAACACCTTAAGGAAAATAAGTCTACTTCTGTGAAAACATTCATGCAATGCCACAACCACCTCTGGCTCTTTGAAGCTGTCTTCTCTGTTAGCACACGCACACGAGGAAGACGCTGATCCAGACGTCCCGTCCGAACACGCATGGGGATTCTATGATCCAGACGTCCCTCCGAACATGCACAGGGATTCTACTGATGGCCTCGAATTCACCGTGTATTCTTCTTTCATCCCCAGCTCGATCCTCTCCCAGAAAAGGTCTTACAGCAGAGACCCAACGCCAACGCCGTGCGGTCGATGGAGAAGGTCATTGAAATCCACAGTAAGTGGCCTGGCCCAGGGCTCAGCAAGGAGACCCCCCAAGGGAGGGGCCCAACTCCATAGCCCTTCTCC